>BDMC01000020.1:600000-755000 GCA_002003505.1 Xylariales sp. No.14919 | reverse complement strand
TGCCACCCTTCGATCTAAATACGCCTGCTTATTTAATGTTTATTTACGTAACGCATTTTTAAAACGGTTTATTATCTAAAATGCTCTTAGAATGCGTTAATTTTAATACAAAAAAAGGGCATTCTGTTTTCTTCCTTGTTTGTTACAACAAAGTAAACAAAATATATGCAAAGCTTTCTTTAAAAACGGTACTAAATCGTTAACCCTTTACTTTTTATATACGGGCACAGATGCTATACTAAATCTGTGAATATGATCTAAAGGCGAAAGGCGCGGGCTATCGAAAGGTAATGGCTGATTCCCGGTCGGGTACATGCCCGTCCATATATATATATATATATTATAGGATAAAGTAGCCTCTCTAGGGTAGCCTCTCCCGCACCCACTACACCTGCTGCAGCTACAGTGGCCACCACCGCTATGACCCTTCCCGGGTAGCCCCTCTCACACATGTATGCCTGCTGGCCTTTGGTAGCCGTACATATCTTAGCACTTAAGACTAATTTAGTAGCACTAATTTCTAACCTTAGCTATAAGCCAGCCAACCACGCTACGGCCCTTATGTTAAAAGGATACAGGATTCTAAGCTGATTCTAGGCTTGGAACCTTGGCTTATATTAGCAGGTCTTAGTCTGCTATAACGTTTGTCACATATATATTTAAATAAAAGAAGCTGTTGTGTGATATCACAAGTAGTAAAGCATACTTAAGCAATACAGTTAAATTAGGTGGTTTCATTTAAGATAATTAAAAGTCGTAAAAAGGTAAGTTAGTTATACAACTAAATAAAATATAGCAGTATATACACACTACACCTATAAAAGTGAAGTGGCTACCTATATTATCTTAGATTAGGTTACTGAATCCTGCCGCCTTTATCACTTGCTTACGTATATAGCTCTCCCGCTTCCAACGGTTACATATGCAGCGTGTTAAAATAGAAGGTCCCAATGCCCCCAGCACAGCGTTTGTAGCCCCGAGCCACATAACGCCTACCCTATAGCACCTACCCGGGGGACAACCAATTATTTTGCTCTAGGGTAGGCCCAACAGGGTAGCCACTGCCACAGAGCCTACCCGGTAGGCAATATATTACTCTTGCTGTAGGGTAGCCCCTGCCACACAACCTACCCTGCAGGGCTTACCCGGCACTGCGGCTCTAGGGTAGGTCCTCTATGACTTGCGTTGCTTCCCCTTTATGGCCCCCCCCCCCACCACCTACGAAAATGATTGCCCCTTTACTTGGGCTAAGCCACCCGGCTAAAAACCGCCTCCCTGGCAGCATTTACCCTAGAGCTGCCTACGGGGCCCTTCGAGCCTTTGTAGGGGCTTATATCACCCTTACAGTGGCCCCCCTCATATACTTACCGACCTGGCCTTGGCTTCTACTATGGCTAAAAGGACTCCCGTACCTCCGAAAAAGTCTATTTTCATACGGCCGGTCGGGCTTATTTCCACATAGCCCTGTAGCCGGCAGCATAAGCATCGTGTAGATGCCGGCTTTATCGTCCATATGGCCCTCCTCGTTGAGATGTCCGCTTTTCTACCTGCCTATATGCTCACCCTGGAGAAGGCTACCCTGTAGTGCTCTAACACTGCAGACCTCCCGGGTAACATCACCGGGGCGACCTACCCTGTGACGCCCTCCAGCCATTTGCCTCCAGGGTAGTACCCTCCACGTCCCCTGTAGTAGCTACAAGGCAGTCACTCACTAACCTCACTATAAATACAGCGCCCTACATCACTGGGCGGCCTATAACTCGGTGCCGTGGCGTGTCCTACCCTATAGTTGCATACCTAGCAATCTGATCCCCCTCTGTTTTCCTCAGGGCTGTTGAAATAAGGGAGGCTGGTAACTCCACTCTTATGCGTATGCATATGCGTATATATACTGCCATATCCCCTTCAGTCCGAAGGACTGACTTCCCCTTCGTTACTTCTAATTATCTTGAATATAACACTTAATTCTGCTACACAATATGCTCTACTCCTTCCGACACAATCCATCGATGGGAGAAACAGCGCCAGCTCCAGTGTGAAGCATACAGGCGATATCTCCGCTTGCAGCGCCTTCCGACACTGACAACAATGACAACGATGACTTTCCGTCCGACTCAGATGCAGACGAGTTCGACTACACCCCGCTTATGCTTGGCCTGGGCAACGACGATCCAAGGGTCGAGGAGGTATTCGGGCTCGCATATACGCAGCAGTTAGAAGGGCGCAGGCTGAGAAAGCCGAGCCACCGCCCTGCTGTCCAAGCTACCTAGGTAGTCTCAACGGCCCTTTCCGCAGACAGCATCCACTATCTTCGGCGGATACCCCTAACCAAGACTTGACGCTTAAAAATCAACAATAAATCTTCATTCGGAGCAGGGTATTTCTCTCTCAAGACGTCAATAGCGATTACACGACCTGGCCGGCCTTCCTCGAGTAGCAAAGTCTTAGAGCTTAAAAGGGACAGCATTCTCGATCTGTTTCTATAGCAAGATTGCTGGCGAGCTGCAACATCTTGGTCGAAGGCTTCTTTTGCTTTTATAATGTGAACTTGCTTGTGGGATGTGTTATCACAAAATAGTAGACCTTCCGGTGGGACCCACCCACTTTATAGGTGGACCCCCTAGCTGTCTATCAAAAGGAGTGGAGCATACATAAGTGATGTAGCAGAATTAGGTGGTTATTGTGACGACCGTCACAGGCAGACTAGACCTGTCAATATAAGCCAAGGTACCAAGGCTGGCAGCCAGCTTGGTATCCTGTATCCTTTTGTACGAGGGCCGTGGCGCAGCTGGTTGGCTTACAGCTGCGTACGTTACAGTTATATTCAGGATGATTATTAGAAGGTTAAGTCAGTCATACGACTGAAGGGGATATGACAATATATATATATACATACGCATGAGAGTGGAGTTACCAGCCTCCCTTATTTCAACACTGTCTGTATCAATTGTATTCACATTAGATTATTAGCACTATATTGTCCTTGTAGCGCATGCACAATTATACGTCTACGCTCTTGGTTCCTATGCCCACGGACTCTTACGCCAGGGCTAGATCTATACTTTATAGAAGCAGAATGCTACGTAGAAGTTGGCCACCTCCATCTCCTCGGGTGAAACCAGCAGCGGACCCCTCCCCCTCCCACGAACGCCCATACGTTCGCTGAGAGGGCCCAATATGTGATCATCCTTCTCGGATTCCCAGATATCCTTGAAACTCTGATGGTACTGCAGCTCTAGGTTGTAATCCTCCGCAATCGCTCGAAATGCCTCCCATGGCACTACGTACTCAGGAACCTCCTCGACAGCTTCGTCTAGGAAGAAGCTGTATTTCCAACCAAAAGGTGGCCGAAAGATACCGTCCTCGGGCGTCTTGCCGGGGAACCTCACTCGATATAATTCATTGCCCCACTCGGCAGTCTCTTCAGCCTCGCCCTCTTCCTTCTCTTCTGACGGTTGCTCGCCTTCCTCGACCGGATCTTCCTTCTTCTCGGTGGTCCGTTCGTTGAACTTGATAACTCTGTCGCTTATGACGTCCGAGTTGGGTATGCACCCTATGAACCGCCCACCCTTCTTGAGCGCGCTAGACACGTTCTCCAGCATCATCCGGGCCTTTGCTTCAGTCTCGAAGGCGTAGTGCATGCAGAACATCATGCTGACGATGTCAAAGCCACTACGGCCCATGGGTGAGGAGTCAAATCCAACCTGGCGCACAATGTCCACGTCGCCTAGTGATTCCCCGTAACAGTCTTTAACGAAAAATCGAGCGTCAAACAGATGTTGCTGTTGGCGGCCGCCTCGGTAACCACCCCTCCCCCCTCGACCACCGCCCCTGCCGCCTTGGCTCCCCATGCTCCGATACCGATCCTTAGCCTGGTCGATGGAAACGTCGGCAGGGTCTAACCCGACATAGAGCTGGACCCTCTGTGGCGCCTGCTGCCACTTCCCTAGGTCGCCGCCTTTGCCGCAGCCGATATCGAGAACAAGGAGCTCGTGGCCATGTGCGCCGGCCATATCGCGACCTTGCTGCTGCGCGCCGGGAGTGTGATCTTCGTCGGGCGAGAATTTCTGGATGAGGGTGCTCTTGACCCAATTGTTGAAGACGCGCAGGCCCTTGATCCGACTCCCGGTCTTCCGCCAATCCCTCCCTCGCTCGGGCACGGCGTTATAATGCTGGCGCACTATGTCGTTGATGCCTCTCTGCGCGGCCTGGGCTTGGGCCTGAGTGGTGTCGGTAGCGGCTTGTGCGGCCTCTCGTTCACGCTGCTCATGGCGCTGGCGAATGGCGGCGGCTTCATTATTCGATATGCGGGCTCGCTGGCCGGGCCGTTTCAGTTTCCGTGGCTGTTCGGAGGGTGATGTAGAGCGCTGGCGCTTCTTGGCGGGTTCGAGCTTCTTCGCGTCGAAAGGTTGTGGCAGTTCGTCGTCGGCAGGCGGCTGGTCGCGGGCTTTACCCTTGCCTCCTTCGTGTCGCGCAGAGCCGTTTGATTCTCCTAAAGGGGATTCGTCGCTGCTGCGTCTGCGCCTCTTGGCTGGCCCAAGCCTCTTCGCATCAAAGGGCTGGGGGAGGTCTTCTATGCCCTCATCGCCTGCCATTCTCGGAAGCAGGTTGCGAGGTCGGATGTTGTCGTTTTTACTTTTGCTTTTGTCGGTGCCCTACAGGTAGTATATAAGTCGCGTAGGGGAATCAGCTTTTGAGAAGTTATATCTGGGGGCAGCGACTGATCTAATTGGAGAATGTGACTATTACGGGAATGGTATGTTGTGAGTCGGTCGTGTTATTTCAAAATGTATTTTAGAATGTATTTCATAATCTAAGTTAGGTAGCTGAGAAAGAAGGATTCTCAGGCATGTGGAACTAAAACTTCAAGAGCCAAGAATGCCGTCCAGGTACTTACTTAGTGATTACCTATAGTGTGTACCTTACCTAACCTACCTAGGTAACCTCCCGACATGGAGGTACAATACCTACTCATGAGGTACTGTGGCGCAGGCAAGTGGCTGATGGTGTGGCACGCGGGGAGAAAGGATAGATTGTAATTGCCAGGGCCTCCAGCCCCTGGCCAGAACCTTCCCTCTTAGGCAAATAATCACGTTAACCACCTCGTACCCAAAAGGATGTACCTGCCTAACCCAGGGTACGTAGGTAAGTAAGTAAGTAAGGTACCTTCCGGGTAGTACCCGAGCGGTACCCGGGCGGTAGGTATCGAGAATTGAGGCTCTCTTCTGCGACCCCATCCCCACTTTAAGAGCTCCTGTTATTGGCCCCCTCCGTCCTGGTCTAGTCCAACCTCAGCAAGCTCAGCAACCCACCCAGGCAAGTTACGTCCTCCTTGGACGCCTGCAGCTGTTACTTCATCGTGCCTGGCAATATAGCGGCAATACCTAGGTAGCTCTGCAAACCCACCTCTGCATCTGAGGCATCTTGAGTAGATAACCAGATAACCCGGGTGAGATAGTCTATCTAGACACTGCTTTCGACTCCTTCTTTGGCGAACATCACCACCAGACCCAACCAACTAACCACCCACCCACGCCGCCACTTCACCTCCCCGAGAGCCGCCAATCACTCACCGTTTGACCAGCTCCTCGCCTCATAATACATACGTCCCTCCATACGCCCTCATCGTGTAAAGATGGGCTCTGATCCTCAATATGCGAAATGGCCTTTGCTGCCACTATCGCAGCACGTCTTCACTCTCACAAACCCATACGCCGCCCGACCCGCCCAGCAAGCCGCCGTCAAGAGTTTACAAGATGCTATCAGCGAGCACAAGATGGCCCCTCTCTACAAGTACCTTGCCCACCCGACCGACGGCATCTTGAACGCCACCGGCGAGACCACATCGGGCGCTGCCGCACAGCAGAAACCCCTCGGTCGGAAACCGAGTGCGGCGGGGGGCATGATAGCGAGTGGCGGTACCACAGCCGGCGTGAACCTGCCCTGGGATGAGCAGGCCTACCGGCAGCTGAAGGCCGACAACGACAAGGAGCTGGGGGAGATCCAGAAGGAGGAGGACGAGGCTGTTGAGAAGGCCGGCGATACCGAGATCTTCGCCGCGAGAGGGAAGCGCGCCGAGTTCTTCGCTAAGATCGGCGACAAGGTCCGTTGAGTCTCGCCATCTCTTCCTCACATCTCTCCCCACTCTTTTTTGCCTTGCTGTTTCGGTGTCTTCTACCACAGTGCTTACTATCTATCGGTATAGGACAAGGCGATATCAGCGTATGAGGACGTCCTCGAAAAGAATGGCATTCTGGGTACCAAGATCGACATTGTCCTCGCCATCATTCGCATGGGTCTGTTCTATGGCGACCGCGCTCTGGTCAAAAAGTACGTCACGAAAGCGAAGGCTCTAGTGGAAAGTGGCGGTGACTGGGACCGTCGCAACCGCCTAAAGGCGTACGAAGGCCTCCATCTCCTCACCGTCCGATCCTACAATCTCGCCGCCCCTCTCCTCCTTGACTCGCTCTCGACCTTTACCAGCTACGAACTATGCACCTACTCTAACCTAGTCGTCTACTCTGTGCTCGCCGGCTCCGTCTCCCTCAAGCGCGTCGACTTCAAGAGCAAGGTCGTCGATGCGCCTGAGATCAAGGCTATCCTAGGAGCCGACGGCGACGATAAGATGCTAGCCCTGTCCGGTGCCATTTCGGCCGGCCCCGGCGCCGAGGACGCCGAGATGCGGGATCCTAAGGAGACCACCGCACCCAATGTCGCGTCAAAGGCCACGACGGCTGTCAATCTGACTACCCTGGGCACGGGCATCGACCAGCCCGAGACCGAGTTGGCCATTGATTTCTCATCCCTGGCCCAGCTCGTGAACAGTCTGTACAGCGGCCACTACAAGCTGTTCTTCCAAGCCCTCGCTCTAGTCGAGGAGAAGTTCCTGACGCAAGACCGGTATCTGTTCGAGCACAGGGGATGGTTCATCCGCGAGATGCGGCTGCGCGCATACCAACAGCTCCTGCAAAGCTACCGCGTAGTGGGTCTCGAGAGCATGGCCAGCGACTTTGGCGTTACTGTTGACTTCCTGGACCGGTACGTTATCCCCGCACTCCTCTCCCGTATCTCGAGATTTATAACTAATCACCCCCGTGGAACAGCGATCTCGCCAAATTCATCGCCGGTGGCCGCATCCCCTGCACCATTGACCGCGTGACCGGTAAGGGCGTGATCGAGACGAACCGGCCGGACGACAAGAACAAGCAATACCAGGATGTCGTCAAGCAGGGCGACCAGCTGATTACGAAGCTACAGAAATACGGCCAGGCTGTACGACTACGTGGTAGTGAACGAGCATAGAGTAGGTAGGCAGGCAGGCGCACAAAAAAGAACAAAGCAAGACTTGTTACCAGCTTGCTTAGCCGATGGCCACGTGACTTATGCTCGAATGTGCTGGGTTGATGGTCATGGAATATCCCTTTGGTTTGTCATAGACGGCCTTAATAGATGCTGAGAGTCGTAGACTGCTGTGCTAGTACGAAATTCATACATCTGTAACCATACTACATATAGTCTACTAGTACTTTTGGGCCTACGAGACGGATAGATACGAAAAGACGCCCAAATCTATACTTTAGTCCTATGCTATGATAGCTAGCTTTGAAAGGGCAATGATCGGAGGAGAAGATGAAAGAGCTGTGTTTTATCCGGCGACGCTATAGGAACGTGATCACGTCCGTCTATCTAACCATTTCCCGAGGACCGAAAATACCCAGTGTTCCATACGTCCCATCTCTTAGTCTTAAGTCTTAGTTTAAGTTTTAGCATGCCGGACTTGCGCTTATGCGTCCCAGGTATCCTGCCATGCCATGCATGACGCATTTTCCGTCCCAATCATCCCTTTTTCCCGTCGGGGGGTTGGCAGGCTGAGTAAATAGCTCATATTGAGCGGGGAGAAAAAACAAAGACTCCAAATACAACGTGCCTAAGTCCATACAAGAAAGTAGAAGCACACACGCCATGCGCTGGAATTGACCGCTATGTTCTAGATCAAATGCATGGGGATTCATCGGTACTTGTCTATGAACTCCTGGTGGAATTTCTTGATGGAACTGACCCATTCGGTGCCGGGGGCGAGGAACGTGGTGCGGAAGTGGAGGGTACCCTCCTTCTGGCCGAAGCCGCTGCCGGGCACGACACAAACACCGGTGGCCTCGAGCAGGCGCATACAGTAGAACTCGTCGGCGGTACGACCCTCAGCGCGTGCGGCGTCGATGGCCTTGGCGGGGACGTGGATGGTCGGGAACAAGTACATGCTGCCTTGAGGCTCTCCGCATTCAACACCCTCCATCTCCTGGAAGGCCTCGTAGAGGGCTGTGGCACGCTTCTTGAGCCCCTCAAAGATGCCATTGTACTCCTGCTCGTAGAGCGGATAGGATGGGTCGCCGGACCGGGGCGGGTTGACCATGAGCTCTACCAGGCACTGTCCGATGACAGGGGCGCAGAGCATGATGGACACGAACTTGTAGATTTGCTCCTCGACCTCCTTGTTAAAGCCGATGAGATCGAAGTAGCCGCCGCGGTGTCCACACTCGCCCACCATACCCTTCGAGATGGAGTGCAGGGAAGCCAGCTCGACGCCGTCATACTTACCTGGGTTCTCCTTCTGCAGTGTCAACAGCACTTGTCGGAAGCTGTGGAACTTACCGACGAAGACGTTGGTCTGGTACACTTCATCGGCTAGGACGACTAATTTCTCCTCGGCTGCAAACTGCAAGACCGACTTGATATCGGCCTCGGAGAGAGAGGCGCCAGTTGGGTTGCCGGGGTTAATGATGACGATGGCTCGGACATCGGTGCCATTGCTCTTAGCCGCGTTATAGGCCTCCTTGATCGTCTCGACCGACGTGCCCCACTGAGCGGCTTCATCGAGGTAATAAGGCACACAAGTGGCGTTGAGGACGGCTAGCGAGGCGGTGTATAAGGGGTATTGGGGGATGGGGACTAGGATGCCGGACGTAGGCTCGGCACAGAGGATGTGAAGCAGGGTGTTCACGCCCGACGAGGCGCCGGCCGACAAGTAAATATGGGCCGGGTCAGCGGGGAAACCATCTCGTCCTGTCATGATGGATTAGTCTCGTATCTCCCTAGTAGAACAGCATTTAAGGGGCCCGAGGACGTACTCTCAAGGAACTTAGCGACACTCTCCTTAATGGCGGGGACACCTGCGCTAGCACTGTAGGCGCCTACACTGCCGATGTTCTTCAACAGGGACTTCGCACGCTCCAGGACATCAGGCTTGTATCCCAGGTGGTCCAGCAGAACCTGCTCGTTGTCTAGTAGCTGGGGGTGCTCAAGAATGCTCAGAACCTGGCGGAAGAAAGTGATGGGCTTCTGGTCGAGTTGTTGAGGGTTGCCGATGTTGGCGCTAATGACCTCGGAGAAGGGGAGGTCGGTGTCGCCTCTCCGAAGCTTTGCACGGTACTCTTCCGACTTGACGGCCAACTCGCCACGCACGGCATACTTGGCCTCGACCACTTGGGGCTTGATGTTTCCGATGTGCAGTCTCGGCATCTTGCGGGCGGTATGAAGTTGACGATTGACGAAGTGAGGCTGTCGTGATGGCGATGGCGATGTCGATGGTGGGGTAGTCAAGGACCCTGAAGAAGTTCGCGCTGCCGGTGATGGCGGGGTACGGATGGCTATATTTTCGCAACAGAGGGGCAGTTAATAAAAGATAATTCTCCGGCAACGGATACGATGGGGGCCCCCACACTAGGGAAAAGTGGTGAATGAAGCAGCAATTGGCGATACGGAAGTCCGTTCTCTAACCTAGGGCAGAGCTAAGGGGGGTGAAGACACGGCAATGCAGAAATCTAGCGGAGCGAGGGGCGATGGTCTAAGTAGGCAAGACGTATAGTCTATAGCAGAGCATGCATCGTGTGGTTTTTTATTTCCTCGTCTTTTTCTTTTCCCTCTTCCTGGCCGCTTTCTCAGCGGCGTGGGACCGGCATGGGACCACATGGTATATGTAAGGTGTGCAAGGTAGGTAAGGTATGTATGGATGGTGCGGTGGATGGACCAACGGGTAGGTATACTACCCAAGCAGTTGCAAGTAATCCCTCACCAAAAGAACAATCATGCGTTGTGAGTGGTGGCATGACATGACGAAAAGTAGGTCATATAATCTCGCATCAGGCGAGATGCGGCTGTCCTACTCGACCCAGGCACTCGACCCAGGCACTCAACCCAGGCACTCTGCCCGGGTACTCTACCCAGGTCATCCCTGGGCAGGTATAAGAGAGGCAGGGACCCGGATCTGGCCGTTATGAGATCTACCGTCAAGCAGCCAGAGCCACCTGAGCCCGGCCACGCGGATACTAGTCCGGTCGACGGCTCGCCGGTAGCTTATAGGGACATATATATACGTAGGTCTGCCTATGTAGGTAAGGTAAGAGTACCTAGGGAAGAGGTGGAAGGGGGCCGAATAGGCAGTTGTAGTCAGTTGCACCGGTAGGCAGAGAGTGTTCTTGTTGTGATGAATGTGGTAATAGGTACCTACTTAGGCAGTAGTGGTAAGGCAGGTAGTCTAATCGGGCAAGAATCATTCTCATGCAGTGCTGGTGAATGGCTGCTGACAGGAAAAAAAAAAAGGAGCAAAAAGAAAAACGTAATAATATTAATTAATAATAATGACAATAAAAGCAAGACACAACACAACGTAAGAGATGGTTTTTTTTCTTCCCCTACCTGTTTTAAGATGCAACGCTCGCTCAAGAGGCGACCGGTGATGATGAGTAAGCCATCTCCGGTTTAGAGCCAACCTATTATTTATGGGCACCGTTGTGATATGTGCTGTTGATACCGATGTGCTGATGAGCCCTACTATTCTTCTCGCTGAACCCAGTATTAGCGATGAGCTCGACGTTGTCGGCGCCGTCATGAAAGGCAACTCGTTGAGGATCAGCTATAGGTGGCAGTTGTTCTTTCCGTAGTATAAAGCCCGAAATGTGTATAGGTATCTAGTCGTTGTATCTAGTCTATAATTTATAATGGGGTGGGCGAGGAGCGAGGAGACAGCCTGAGAGGCGTAAATCTAGTCGACAGCTTGAATTGAGACGAGGCGAACACTGCCGTGTGAAATAATCACAATAATAACAGTAACGAAAAAAAATGTCGGTATAGAGTAAGTTAGGTGTTTGGGAGCTATCATCAAGCTCCGGTTAACGGCGAGAGAACGCAATCTGAAGGGTCCTGATGACCAATAAGTTTGCTTTCATTTCATCGGAGTTTGATCGGAGATAGGAAGGTGGATAGACGGAGATCTTGCACAAGCACTCCTAGTACTATCCTAGCTAGCCTGTTACCACTACCTTGTAGTACCTGTCTATACAGTACCGTACACAGTACGTACACTAGAGGTCAGTTAGCGGATGGCCACGTCTGCTATATGTACTAACCCAGTAGGCGCCAGTAGGTAGCGTATACCTAGGTAGGCTATGATTAAAATCTTGAAAGGCACCTCTCTCTCTAGAATAGTTAGTGCTTGCTTGTTTGTTGCCATAAACAGTACTTGTATAACCCTAATTATCTACCTAGGTACCCCTGGCGAGAGCAATAAGGTACCTGGTCTGTTTGTGTTCTCTGCAAAGTAATGTTGAGGGTGGAAGACTCATGGCGTAACTAGTCGTAATACTTGATATATTTACTGCATAAACCTACCACGCCACCTATCTAGACGAACATCGAGGAGGTTCGTGAATTGGAAAGCTAATGGATACCCGTAGGAGAAAGTCTTAGGAATACAAAGAGATATCTATAGTGTAGGTTAGTAGAAATGGGCAGAAAAGTCTGGGAATGGCAGAAGGTATTATACCCTAAAAGGGTGGTCCTGTCTCAATTGATTTACATACGGCGCGTGTCTGGTACAGTCTACATGCTTCTTTGACGATATCTCATATGATAGGACGAACTCATAAAGATGAACTTGTCATAGTACTACTTTGGCAATACCTGCCTCCTAATGTAAGGCCGTGGGGGCGGGTAGGCCTGGTCCGGTATGTCGAGTGAAAAAGGCACCAACCACCGCTAGCCCAACGGCCTAATTAACCCACGATCACTCCTGTACATACTTAGTTCATACTAGATACCTTTCCCCACCAAACGGAACACTTCTATCGCTAATACCCTTGCTTTTATCATGAGGTTTATTGGTGTCACAGGTATATACATGGTATGGTGATGGTAATTACCGTGCTGAGTGCCTACCTATTAGGAAGCTGAGAGTTGAGTTGAGCGGCGACGGGGCAGTGGCAGGCCAGACTAGTGGGTGTGGCCAATGGCTACTTAAGATATTAAATAGTTAATTTATAGGGAAGAAAGCCATGCCGGATTCAAATTCGGGGCGAGTGGATAGGTTCGCGTTGAGCACAACATACAAAGTTGGGAGTCGGGATGATCCTCCCCTCTTTTAGCCTGGATGGGGCCAACGTATCGTTGTTGATACCGAGAAACTTGGGCTGATAGAATTCGGACATCGAGATATCAACGCACAGCGAAGGGTTTGTTGGCGACATAGGTAGTGAGTACAGCGGCTCACTACTTACTACATATATGTATAATAGACACGGTAGTCTAGCATCAAACCGGCACTACGGCCCAGGATAGGTATCGTCGATGGTGATCTGGGGCTGGCAGTGGCCCGATTGGATCAGAGAATGCCCGTTGAATGCTCCGGTACCGAGTTTGGCGCTCGGAGGAAGTGGGATGATACACTCTGGATGATCCACCAGTGCCCTGCCAAGGGTCTTCCGTGTGGATTGCGAGCATCTAGTGTATAGAGTGTAGAGTAGGTATACCTACCTACCTACTTACTTACTTCCCTACTTACCTAAACTACGTACATGTACCGGGGTAAGGTGACGAGTGGTGCTGCACGTTCGTAGTTGGCTTCGCTCCCACCCCTTTACGGCCTTCTTGGCCAGGTTTCCCATCAGGAGGGCGTTTGGGTTGATTCCGAACGCCATCCTGCTCAAAAGAGCCAAAGTAAACAAAAACCCAACCTCGAATCGGGTGCCAAAATACAGGCTAGGCCCGATGAGATGCATCGAGTATAACTCTTGGCGGGTACCATCCTATTGGCAAATCGGGAAATTGTGACGCGAGTTTGGGTAGCATGCCTTGGGTATACTACTTCGATACTGCCCGGATGCAGATACTGGGTTTTAACAGGTGACATGTTGTACCTATACTACTACAGTAAATGCTGCTGACATGGGTGGGCAAGTCTCCTGCATGTGTTTGTGTACGCGTGCGTGGTGTGTGTGTGTGTGTGTGTGCTAAGTATGTCTCTCTCTCACTTTACATACCATGTAGGTAGTATACTCGATGTCATTTACACTTGGGAACGAAACATGGACCGGAACGTGGTGTGGTTGCATAGAATAGATTGAAGAATAAGCCTTTGAAGTTGGAGTGCCGCTAACCGAGACTGACAAGGGCCTGTTAGTACTCAGTATACTGCCAGCCAGCAGTAGAGAAGTACCTAGATAAGTACCTAGAGAGATAGATACCTGTGGGGGGAAAATGATACCTGCACTCTCAAGGAGGGTAGGCGAGGGTATACATGGGTACAATCGCAGCTGTGCCTCGGGCAGAAAAGGTACCGGTAACTGGGTAATAGGGCACCTACCTAGTAATTTTGGAGGGGTGCTTTGGCGTGCAAGTTTGGTTGCGCTGTTTCAGTGAGGGTGGTTGCGTGGCGCGCGGCTACAAGGGATCCGAGCGATCGGGAACTGCTATATTTACTTAATTGACCGACCTTAATCTGTGCACTAGGTACCTGGACCTGGACTACCGAGATGGCTGGGTGCATCTGTGTGTGTGTGTGTGTGCGTGTGAGTGAGGGTGGTGTGTGTGACACAGTGAGCCTGTGTTGGTCTGTGTCTGTCCGTCCGTCTGTGAGCAGTGGGCTGTGAGCTGTGAGTGAGTGTGTCATTGTCAGTGTGTCAATGTGTTAGTTAGTGTGTATTCCTCCGCGCCATGTACCATGTACTTGGTTTTGGAGAAACAAGGAATCATACATGTATGTATTGGGTGGGCGTATACTGTCTGTCGGTAGGTTTGATACTACAAGACGATATCCATCCAACCCGTTGAAAATATTAATATACTCGCTCACCCTACACATCACCCGTGATACAATACAGTAAGCTAGCCAACAGGGTACCTACACTATTTGTTATAGGCAATGTCTAAATGTCGGTCTAGACATGTCGAGATCCGTACCGGCTATTATATAGAGTGGGCGAATACCTACAAATCAACGCCCTAAGTATCACGTACCGACATACACAGCCAGGGTACAAAGTAGGTATAGGTATGCTCTCTGCGGACAGGTGCGGACTCGGCTCTGGAGATTTGAAGGTTTCGCGTCTGTGGCGCGGAATACAAGATTTGAAATAAGGCTCACAGCCCACTGCAGTTTAGTTGGATACACTACCTACCTATCTACCTACCTACCTACCTACCTAGGTAGTATAGGCAGCTACCCACCGAGGTACCTAGGTATGCATCGTCCTCAACAAACCGCATCGCCCAGCGCCGCCGTTGTTGTTGCTACACTCGGGGAAATTGGCCGGCTCTTGCATGTAATGCAAACCTGTATACTACTTTGCCATCTCCATTGGGCGGAGAGGATGGGGGGAGGGGAAAGAGGCAACGTATTGTACTACTACTGTATGTAGGTTAGGTAGGCATGTAGGCATGTAGGCATGTAAGTAGGTAGGTAGGTAGGCAAGCAGGCAGGCGACTCCTACTACCTCTTGTACCTAGTATGTAAAGTATGCGGGCAGGGTAAGGAAATAGGATGACCCAATAGGATTTGGCTCATTTTCAACCAATCCGTCACGTCGCGTTGCGTTGCAGTTGTGTTGTGTTGCAAGGAATAACCACATACGTACATATGATGATGTGTCCGTCTGAAGGGGGATCGTTTGGCGTATGCAAGGCGCGTGTGCACTGACAGCTAGCTGTACTATGTACGTACAGTCAAACTCGCAGGTTCCTATCGAGCCTTGATTCTGGCCATTAACACCATCATCAGTCATCGACGGAGGGACGATGTTGCTCCGACGACTGTCAGCCACTCAAAATACCAGTATTCGCACGACCAAAGGTAGGTAGTTGTGTTACAGATGCCTATGCCCAAATGAGGCATGTGGGTAGGTAGATGTGTACATAGTACTAACCTTAGCTTACCATGCATACATGTAGTACCTAGGAGCGTCCGCCATATTGTTGCCTATCTATCTACCTAGGTAGTAGATGGAAGGTATAGGAGAGGCAGTCTGGAGAGGAGGCACTTGAACTCGAACTTCAGGTTGAGGGGCTGTGACGTCGAGCAGTTGGTTGAGGTAGATCATGCCCAAGTAGGCTAATGCAATAATGCAAATACCTAGGTACAATATGCAGCCCGCAGTACAAATAAATACCTGAGCGGAACTAAGCACCTGGGCAGCCAACCTGAAGCACCTCTCACAGTAGCTTATAAGGTGGGTTTTCACGTGACTCTTGGGGTAGCCAGGGTACTGCTAGGGGACTGGCGAGGCACAGAATCTAAGGTAGTCTTGACTAAGAAAACGTCGATGTGGGGTATCCAGGGGGTGTGGGTTATATCGCGGTAGTGCATTGTAGCAGCATATGTAGCGTATGTAGCGTATGTAGCGTACCTAGCGTACCTAGCGTACCGATGTACCTACCTGGTAGTTACCTGCTTTAGGTAAATTGTATGCCACTATCCCACTATCTATGCCACTATCCCACTGCCTACAGTATGCCACCTATGCGACCGTACCCTTGTCCCGAGCAGAAGAAACCTGAAGTCTTTGGTTTCTGTCCTGAGCAATGAATGCAAAAGCCCTGACATTTTCGCTCCAAATTCGATACAATCCCCCAGATCAACAGCCCCAGCCGGATTTTTCTGCATTATGTGTGTGAGACAGACCTAAAAATGATGACCCGAACTTGCACTTCCTCCAGCCAGTTACTCTCTGTCTAACGTACAGGCTCTTCTCTTCTGTCCACCTCCTGTCTCTTCCTCTCTCTGAATGCCTAGGTAATCTCTCCCCTCTCTCCCTCCCTCCCTCCCCTTCCAGCCTGCTCATGCAAGCTTGCCGTGTGTACTGTGCATATAAGCGTGCCGGTATGTTATGTATGGACGTATGGACGTATGTGAGTGAGTGAGTGTGTGTGTGTGCGTAGGTTTCGTTATTAGTAACCATGTTGCAATGCTGATACAATTACAAGCCCAGCCCAGCCCAGCCCTCCACCAACACGCGTATTATATGTTTAGCATGCTTGTTGTCATGTCACCCACACGTCTTCCTAGCTGTATTGTGTAGTACGCCCTTCTCTCAGTTACCATTTACAACAACAGGGTGGCCTTTTTTTTTTTTTTAACCAACCTACCTGTCTGTCTGTCTGTCTACCTACCTACTATCCTCCCGAGGTACCTAAACCTAGCAGGCCGACCTTGGGGCAGCATACATATACCTATCTTAGCCTTTTTTGTCTTGCATACAGCATCCATACTAGCACATTACATACCTACCTCTTTACATTTAACCATTTATATATGCATTAACCATCTATTTATCTAGTTGAGGTGAAGGAGCAACTACCTAGATTCTGATGTTGATTGCCGGCATGCACTCCACCCGCTTCCCTATAGTCTTTACTATAGTCTTTACGACATCTAGCACTCGGCTTCGGGGTATTCTTCGTCGTGTAGCTGTGGCCTACTGAGTCGAAGTGTTTGTTGGTGGCGTAGTGGTGTTAGTACCGCTTCTTCTCTTATAACATAAGTAAGTCGACCACCAATTACCACGTTATTTCCTATGCCCTCTCTCTTCTCCTTGTCTGCTCCTGTAGACTGGGTATTCACTCAGCCTCTCACAACACGACAGATCTCTCACCAACTGTGCGTGTGTCTTCACGTAAAGAAAGACGGGCTGTCTACTCATGTCGTCCTTTTCTTTTTCTAGAAAGTGATTCCCTTGGGTTCCTTTGCCCATCGTCGTCCTCGTCGTCCTCATCTTCCTCATTTTCATTTCTGTTTGTACTTTCCTTCTCATGATTTTGATATCTAAATATATATACTCCCATAGATATATATATACATATATATATATATATTTATATATATTTCAATTCTCCTTCTACACCCTACAAGGCATTCATTCATTCTCTTACTACTTCCGCTCCCTTGTCTTCTCGTCTCATCCCATCCCTTTCCATCCTATCCTATCCCGTCCCATCTCGTCCCGTCCCGTCTAAACCTTGCCGATTCGGCCCACCTGGGATAGGATATACTCTCATCCCACGTACTACAACAGTGCTACGGTGGTGGTGCTGTACTGCCGTACTCAGCCTGCATGACGTGCGGTAACCTCCTGTTTCCACCTGTCTGCCTACCTAGGTACTTATAGTATCCTATCTACCCTATCTGAACCTAAATTCTTCACTTGTGTTATCCTAATTATATCTATATCGCCCTGTCCACCTTCCCTATATACTTACACCTGTGTCCTATGCCTTCGCGTACAGGTCGCTTACCCTTCCTATAGCCCACCCGACCGCATCCCAGGCCAACTGGCTCGGTAGTAGTAGACTCAGCGCGAGTCTCGACTGCTTGCCGGGACTCGTTGCTCCCCACCCACGGCCTGTCGGGCATGTCAACGGTTGCGGCTCCGTGGGGGAGAGACTAGAATCAATTCAAATTCTATCCAGATCACAAATCATTGCCCTGGACTCGCTTCTTCTAATAGCTCATTCTGTTGCGACCGAACCTCCCGACGACTATGTTTCCATGATTTGCTCGGTCTATCTATGATTGCGGGCTAGGACATACACATATACGAACACGCCCACATATCCTGTACTAGTACAAACATAATATATCCGTCAGCCATCCCTACCGAGTTGGTCACGGTTACACCTTGCGACTGCTACCATACCATACCATACCATACCATACCCACAATCTCCCTTCGGTCCCAGGGTTTCGGCAAACGTCAGAACCAGGCCTGCAACCAAAGAAGAAATAGGGGGGGTTGTGTATATATTTTTCTTGTCATCTTTTGATTTCTGACCCCCCGACGGCTGCCGCTAATCACCGACCCTGCTGTATTGTTTTTTTTTTGTCAGTGGCTTAGACGGACGGGGACGTTGGCTCGCCAAGCAGCTGGCCATCATCGGCATCGAGAGTGAGTGATTGCAACAAATAGAGCAGGCAGGCAAGCAATGCTCCCTCAGCCATCGTCGACTAGTCAGGTTACTAGCAGTAGCAGCAGTAGTAGTATTGCACCCCCATCGACCGTTGGGGCTTCGACCACGGCTCCAATTCCCATTGCGACCACCACCACTACTGCTACCACCATTCCCACTAGCACCGCTACGCCAACGCCTGGCCCTGCAGCTCTTACAGGGGCGATCGCGCTCAAGCGACCGGCTGCATCCGATCTGCAGCGCATTGCCGGCACCAGCGCCACGCCGTCCAAGAGGCAAGCTACTGGTTCTGGTAATTACAGCGCGCGATCCATCCCGAACCCAACAAGCGCCAGTGCCAGCGCCGCCAGTGCCGGTGCCAGTAGTGATCCAAGTCGCTTCGAGTCGCCCGCATTACTATCCCAACCCCAACTGCTCTTCAAGCCATCGCCGGCCACGGCCACGGCCACGGTTACCATGCCCGCACCCGCACCCGCCCTCACCGAGGACCAGCTGCATGGCCGAACCCCCGAGCAATTGATTGCTACCATTCTCCAGCTACAGAGCCAGCACCAGCAATTCCTCGCGCAAATCAATGCCCAGTACGAGAGTATCAACCAGCAATTGAACGATTTGAGGGGCGGTCTTATCGCTTCTCACCAGGCCGCTGTGTCGGTGCGTTTGATCATCATCTTAGACAGTTTTACAAATACAGGTGTTGTTGCTGACCATGCTTCCTCCCCTTTACTGTAGGCCCTGAGTTCTCGAGACCAGCAGCCTGTGCGGTCCATCATCCCGCCGCCGCCCGCACCTCCACAACAAACTGCTGTTCCTCCGCCACCACGACCGCCCACGCAGACGCCCACGCGCGCCACACCCCGCGTACCACCACCTACTTCTCCAAGTCAGACTATCGTTCCCAGATCTTCCGTGTCGATATCAACACCAACTCCCGCCGGCCCTCCGCAGTATGATTACCGAACCGTCGCTACGGTTGAGGAGGTATGGAAAGAGTACCGCGAGGGCATGGGTGGACAGCCGGCCATCGAGAAACTAGACTCGCAATGGGGATCGAGATGGCGGCCAGAGCCCCGCGGCCGAACCTGGTATTCGAGACGAAAGGTCATTTGGGATAAAATCAGGGAGTTCATAAACGATGGCATGGATGAAGACGCCGCGGTACAAGAGGTGGAGAAGCTCCGCGAAGGAGGGACAATCAACAAATTAATCCGGATGCTACAGGACGAGCGGAAAGACAAGGGTATCGGCGATGATGGTATGGCCGCCTAGAACCCGCTTGCATTGAAATTCTATGGTTGGCGTTGGCAAGGAGGGGCAGCATTGATACCACGCATGATAAGGTTGATTTGGGGACCGGGCCAGCCTTGGGTTACGAGTACATCTCCAGCTCATAACCATGAGTTATGGTCCCTGTGGCCGAAGCCTGCGGGTTAATTGTGCAGGGCGCGAGCTGCAGCACGACACTTCGCTTACCAGGCGACATGGCGGTTAATATCATACATAGTAGACACTTGGCTAGGGTTCGTGCTCATCGCTTCAGGATTCGACGGAAACTCACCCTTTTTCTTCTTGACACGCTTCGCTTTCCCATAACTTGGTCGTCAAAATCACGGAATACGACGTGCGCTTACACCAATAAACACAAGACCTGAACATCGACCGCTACGTCGCTTATATATAGGGCCAAGCCAACCCCAGCTCAAGTACTGGCAACTGCGGATACTACCGTTCTATCGGTGTCACGCTCACCATAGCATCGTTCCGAAGATCAACCCGATCCCGTACCGGCTTGGTACATGCCCGATGAACCAGACAATCAAACTCATATCGCCCAGGTCATCCAGATGAGCGAATAAAACTATACGTGCCTGTCTCCGTCGGTGCTGACCTGATTATACGATGCGATAGCCGTGGGTGCTGGGGATCCGTAGTACGGCGAGCGGGCGGTGGTCTTGAATACATGCAGCTGTCCGGAAATTATAATACGCGTGTCTTTAAACGTGAAGCTTAAATGTCGCCATAGCCCATACATGGCATCGGGTGTTATATCCAGTGCTTCGATGCAATGCCACCTAGATGACTACCGTTACAGTAAGCATGGTATTTTCTTTCGCCGGACTGAGGATGCCGATATCCGAGAACGTTTCCGGCACGAGACTGTAACCAACTGAGAAATACAAATAGCAAACCCCCCCAGTGCGTCAAGTGTTGATAACGACCGTCCATTCCGTGCCCATGCTAGGCATACTCCAACGGCTCGGTCGCCCATGATTGGTGTGGGAGTTCAATATCGCACAGCACGAGATATCCGGCCTAAACCCGGCAACAGCACCCATGTTTCATACCAGTCGCTCTCTTACGCAGCCCTTAGACACAAAATAATGTCACTCCCACGAATACCGGTAGCAGCGTGGTTAGAGAAACACATCACACATCGATGTAAACAAGCAACGCTGTCGAGTCTTTTATCCTAACCAAATCGCTGTCTATGGGGATAGCATCGCGCTTTTCTGTACTAGACTTGGACATAAAATAGGGAAAGCCTTCGTGGTGACAACAAAGGAAACTTCGCCATTCGTTTGTTCTCCTAACTGATCTCTCCGAAGCTTGATAGACAGTTTGCCAACGTCTTAAACTCAGGCACGGGATACACAATCCTAAGCCCATTCCCGGGTCCGAGCAGTGATTCCTGCGACAACCCCAATACGCCCACCGCCTGGCCGTATTTTCCCGGGCCTAATCCTAGCATGCAAGCTGCTGCAACTTCACTGGGTGGGATTTGTCTTGATACAGCGGCAAAGCCAAGGGCCCGTTGTGTTACATTAGGTGAACCACTGCCACCGTTTTCCCAGCGAGTTGTGTATGAGATCCTAGGTCCACTCCTACGTAGCACGCAGCGCGTTCCTTCAAGGCTAGTAGTTAGTGTAGAGCTCAACATCGCCCAAGCCAAGTTCCCGGGCTCCCGCCAGCGTTCTGCCGGCTTCGCAGCTCCAGACTCTCCGACCAAAGCACTACAATTACGTATGAATCAAGCTTTACTATTCGCATTGTTATCATATACGACTAGTTAGTATCTGCCAAGCTCGTCCTGTGCTAGGGCACAAGGGCGAGCCAGGGGCTCTGGCCGCAGCGACTCGACCAAGCTGAGCGCCAAAGTCGGCTCTCTTCGACACGTTGGGACGTCAATGCCAGAATCCTATCGTTTGGGAGCATCGACCTTGGCCCCCGGGGGCGACGCCTACATCTATGCACATCGTGCCCCTGTCACAAACAGCCACCCTCCTCCCCGAGTCGACTCGCTTGGAAACGCGAACCGGAATTCCCGTCTGATCCAAGTCGCCGGAGACATCTCCTAGACTTTGTGTACAATTTTCGCTAGCAGGCAGATGCCTGGCACGCTTCACGCACTCCACCATGATGTGGGAAATGCTGGCAACCAAGCAGTGAATATCAAAATCAGCTATCTACGACCACCGGATAGAGCCACGGTACTACGCCAACAGGGGCCATGGTTACTATTCAAGCCCAAGTAGTCACTTCCCCCCCTCGTGGCATCCCCCCGGGTCGGCCGGATTATATTCACTGCTACATGCTTCCGTAGACCCCGCCGCTAAAAGACCCCGAGGCGCGGAATCGAAACAAGGCACGATCCTCCGTACCGACTCCAACGAGCGGGCGAAGTGTCAGCCCGGTATCCCTTAGTAGTAGGCATGGATCCCGATAGCCGTTGTTGCGAGGCGAGAAAGCTCAGCTCAACTACCGAAGCCTGTCCGCATACCATAGCACTAGGGCACAGACCCAGGAAGCTACGTGCTCCCAAAACCAAAACCCCCGAGCCGCCTCTATAAACAAGAGTCTATAAAAGCAAGACCTCTTCCTCGGATCCCTGCGGTAACAACTCTTTCTCGGATTAGAATACCAACAACCGGCACACCAACAACCACGGCGTGCAGTGTAAGATACCGGAACACGACGGAGGGAAGAATATACATACGACCACGGCTAGTATGAGAAGGTGGGGAAATCATATCGAATTCTATTTTTTTATTCTTTGTCATGTGGGAATGTTTGGCTTGGTCACATAATAGATATGTTTGGGATGCAACAGGCAACATATATTTAAGCAAACATCTTAGTAGTACTGTTTTTATGTGAATTATAGAACGTTGCTAGTTTAATATGTAGAATCCTATTCTATGAGTTCCTGTCCCACTTGGAATACCAATCCATGCGATATGCATATCAACCATTCATTAGGAAGCAGGTAATAAATAAAGTAAAAATGCCCTGCAATCGATTAATCCGTTACCGAAAACCACCTGTTGCTGGCTGGAAAAAGAAAAAGGCAAAGGAAAAGATAGCTAACCAAGCGGGGCCTAACTATGTTGCAATATGCCAACCTAGAGCGCGACTCACGAACGAGATAGGTTTTCTCGTACGCGCTCTGATGCTCTGTAAAATAGGGGTTTGTCCCATAACACGGTAGCAAAGCGACAGCGCCATAGCCCTCAGTATAGGGGTGTAACAAACACACGTTGTTGCGCAGCAAGCCTACCTAGGCAGGCACACCACCACCTACCTCTGCTGAGTGTTTATTACTAATACCTATACATACAGAGCACTTCTTTCTCCCGGAGGCGTAACACTTGGCATTGCAGATGGCTGCAGCCAGCCAGTCAGTCAAGAGCCCAATGGCCACGGGCTATTCTTTGCCGACAGGCAGTGTAACGGAAACGGTGCTCTATTGTAATCTGCCGAGCAGCACGCTCGCTTGCCACCTAGGCGTACTGCCGTATGTAACGAGTGTAGCACGGTTACGGTTGTAGTGGCTTCTACCACAGCTGCCTTAACTAAGGGGTTGGAAGTGGCTATGCGTCGCGCTCTACGCCTCCGGAACAAAAGGGGGTGTTATTGTGTAGATTGGCAGGGAACCCCGTAATGGACGGTGTAGGCGCTTCGCGCAACGACAAGTGTTCATTACATCCCCATACTGGAGATTATGTATGGCCCCAAGAGTTGGGGCTGTTACTGTAACCCATAGCGCTTTTTCTGGGCTGGTGTTTGGAATATTCGTTTCCTACGTATCACAAAGGTTGGTAACGGTTACGGTATCCATCATAACAAACAACGGGGCGTAAATGGGCACCCATAGGCTATGGTTGTAGGAATGAAAATATAACAGCACTATTCTATACAACGATATGTCTCGGAACAAAAGTACGAGGCTCGAAAATCGGGCGATTGTGCTCGCGGTAAGAGAATCAATTAAACGCTAAACTAGCCGTGGTATGTGTATATAAAGACTATCATCGCTAATTCGCAGCTCGCGTAGCGCAAACCGTCTATACTTATCGAAAAGAGACCGCTGGGAAACCAAAACTATTCAATACCTGACGACGCAGTCGACTGTCAACCTCCATAATTCCGCCGACGACTCCAGCCACCTTCCACACCGCCCACCCCCGAAAAGCAGCTCAGAAGCTGTGTCGTCGCTTTCGTAGGGGGAATTTTGGCTTTGGTTCGCATGGATCCGGTACGTGGTCTAGATGGACTTGTCCCCATCCCTCCTCGCGGAGTTTGCCCACGCTCGTTAATGCAAGTTCCATCCTGCGGACTATACAGACCCACGCCCGTACCGACATGGTGACGCTGCTGAAGCTGTACACGATAGAGCTCGTGCCATGCCAACAGTTACGGTTCACGCTCGCGTGGATGCAATCGCCGCTGGAAGAAATCGGGTGTTAGAAAGTGCTGCCTACGGTAGAGGTTAAGTTGTCTTTTTTGGGGGGGAAGGGGGGGGGTCATGGGTTTATGGGCGCATATAGGAGCATACAAGACGGTGCTAAAATGGGGAGTAAAAAAAGGCTCGAGAATACGCATAGGACGTACAGCACCTCAATCTTTCTCCCAAGGATTTGGGGCTCAACAAGGTTGTTCGGGCCCGTTATCTTGAAGACCCGGGTATGTTTACTCGGAGGCGGGCCCCTCATCATCGGAATGCCTCTGGCGATATTTAGCCTAAGGCCGGCGGTAGCCACGTATCTATTCCCCTTTCGGACGAGGCGATCTGCGCCCTCTCTCTCCTAATACCAGACATGAGCCACAAGCCACCTGATCTGGCGCACGGGGTTGGGCTGGTAGATGACACATCTATAAATCTTGCCGGTGTCCCGTAGCGCGTCGAATAGCTTATTGTAGTCGGTGTCGAGCGGCAAGCCCCGCAGGTAGATACAGACGTTCTCCACTTCCCGTACGAAGTTTTGATCGAGGCTTACGACCTGTGCTAGACGAGTGTAAGTGACGTGACTGAATGCGTCACAATGGCAGACCTGGGGACAGTGTGGGATAGACGCGTACGCGCGGAGAAGAACTTGTGGAGGCCCGAGTGTCGTATGGGAGCTACTCTGTGCGTCTGGGGATACGTATCGTCGTCCTCCATGATGTAATAGCAAAAATAAAGCGTCCGAGGGGATCAAGTGTAAGTTCAGATCAATATCAGTACGAGATAGCCGCTGAAATATACTGAAAGAATCGTAGCGAGGGGAGTTTGTGAGGCATTATGGTGGGAGAGACGAGGACTATGCCGACTTGGTGGGGAGTGTGAAAATACTGGCACGAAAGGGGGGAGGGGAGTGATCGGATACGGATGCCTCGGCAGGGAAAGCAAGCTACCTACCCTACCTACCCTACCTAGGTAGGTAGGTATCGACGATGGCCACCTGGCTGGTATTAAGGATCACGGCCATGAAGAACGAAGAACGAAGTAGGGTACCTAACGGACAGCCAGCCCCTTCCCTTGGGATGTGTGTAGCAGGAACGTAGCAGGGACGTAGCTGGGGGTGTATACGTGGCAAGGACGGGAGAGGGACACAGGAGGGACACGGGAAGGCGATGGCGACTCACAGACTCACAGACTCACAGACTCACATGTACTCGAATCCGCATCCCCCTATACAATATCTGGGTAGATATACAATAGGATACCCAAGGTAATGGTCGTATTCACATCGTTTTATGTAGAAGGTACGTTGTTCAATGGTTACATATATACTTCCGAGTACAGGTATACTTGCTTGGTATACTGACTTGCTTAAGGTACCTAGGCAGGTAGAGCAAGCTGTCCTGGTGGAAAAAAACAGGAAAACAGGAAAACAGACATTACCAACCAACCTACCTACCTCTTTCAACGTTACATCTAACCCCCTTTTCCCCTTCCCCTTTCCAGGATAATCCCCATCAACAACAACAGCACAACATAAATGTGGCTGGATGCGACGATTACATGCCTTGAACAAATACGACCCTGAGGGTAAAAGTAGCTACCTGTCGCAGGGCGTCCGTCGCAGGCCATCCGTCACAGGCCATCCGTCACAGGCCGTCTGTCATGGGGGTTCCGGATTACCGCTCGTTACGTCACGACGGGTCGGTCTGTTGTATCTACGGAAAGCGTAGGATACTAAATGACCAACACCTCGACATAACTAACCGCCACAGCCGTGGTATGACTTCTGCCGTCAACATAATAGAGGGAATAGGTAAGTACGAAGATGATGATGACCGAAGCACGTTATTCCTAAGTGATGCAGAAAGGACTTGCGATATTGACCTTTGTTTGCTGGCAATGCTTGAATCAAAGTTGGCTGTTTGCGGAAGCACTCATTGTCCCACCACAATCGCATTGCAACAAACCGATGGAAACCCGCGCGAGCAAAACAAAAAAACAAAAAAGGAAACAATAGTAGGTCGGAAAGATACTGTTTGGGGGGTAAATAAGGTCATGTATATATGCGATCAAAATAGCGATGCCCGAGATAGTGAAAGCACCACTACCCGGCAACGATGAAATGAATGATACAGATACAGAGAAACACCACCGTGGTGGACATGGCCCGGCTCCAGAGAAGGGAGCTCACGAGTCGCGATTATGCCCCTCCCCTCGCTTGCAGGCCTACTGCCTCGACCATTTTCTCATGGAATGCGAGATCTACCACGAGCAGGAGAACAACCGGTACCACAAACTAGTTGCTCATTCTCGTCAGATGTTCCTAGAAAAGCAGAGCCAGGATAATTCGTCAAATCAACCAGCCTCCGCTCCCATGCGCCTTCAGCCATCCCGCCGAGCTAAAGAGAACCGCTCAAACTCGGCGACACCTGAGCCTACGGCACCCCAGGGGCCACCGGAGCCGAAGAGGCCGGCCGACGTTCCGTTCAAGCCTGCCAAGCTAGAAAAGGCGTTCAAGAACTCTCAACATGGCGCCATGTTCCGCATCCTGACAGATTTCCGCAAGAAGCTCCAATTGCAAAAAAGCTGGGAAGACTATCGCTCGCTACTCGAGACTAAGGTCAAAGAGAGGGCGAACAGACTACTAACTGACATAAAAAAGGTATGAATCGTGTCTTATGGACGGCCATCCCTCTCTCTACTCTTTATCATCCCTTGAACAAATACTATATACTAACTGGCGCTATGATTATGTAGGGTAGGAATATACATACGAATTGTGTGTTCAGCGGGCCACTAGGGATCCAATGCCGATACTGCGGCTTCGTAGACACGGTGCAAGACAACGTGGCCACGACTCCGAGGAAGCTAGCTCCCCCGGCACCGATGCACGATATCCACCCCCCGTTCATAGGCGGCAACGTAAAAGAATCGGGACTCATGTTCCGCGGGATCAACTTTTTCGTCGACGTCTGCGGTGACAAGACGATGATCATACTGGTGGACTTCAAGGGGCTGCTGGACTTGTGCGTCGAGCTATTCGAGGAAGAAGAGGCCCTGCCTGATAGCCCGACGAGCCTCTTCGCCCGTCTAAGTAGTATCGAATCGAAACCCAGGGGCACAAGTGCTGCCGGGGCTAAACGGCCACTAGGTGAACCGAAACCCGACAGAGGGCGCAAGAGACGGAAACCCGGGACGGAATCAAATGCCCGGGGGAAATCTAGCTCCCCGGGTGTAAATAAGCGGTAACCAGTATATATTTTTAAGAGTAAGGAGAGCTCGAGCTCCAGTGCTTACTAGGGATGATCTCATTATGGCAAGAGACTCTCCTGAAACTCCCTGATCTAGAAAAAGTTACGAATAAAGAGAATTATGAACGGCGGATTAGAAATACTACGAAATACGTACATAGATTAAGGGAGAGGTCGGTGTAAGAGATTAGATGGTTACGGTGCATCGGAGAGTCTATATAGGGGCCTGAAATTGGGTTAATATTTGGGACCTATAATACATAGCTACACACGGTATAAAAACAGTCACCTCAGGCCGACCTGACTAGCTGCTCTCTTCCTACTACACACTCCTCCCGAGCATCAGGCCAAATGGCCGTACGTACCGGCAAAGCCGGTGCCGGCATCAAGACCACGTCCCGCCCGTCCATCCATGATCTATATAATCTATATTATTTGTAGGGGTGTCCGTAATATACGACCGCGACCCTTCGCCGTGACTAATCGTGTACCTGGGATTACGGAAGGTTCCCGCGCCCGCATCACGCGGAGACGAAACCTTCCGGGTAAGCAATGCTCGAGGCCGAGGCCACCGATGGATAGAATAGAGAATGACAAAGCGACGAAAATAGAGATGGAAGCGGATCGCGCCGGCTGCGCGGACGTCTTGCAGGGGCCTTATCGGCAAGGAGACTGTTACTAGCGAGCTGAGGCTCTCAGTTTAGAGTTGCCACGTTTTAAGTATCTGAGTTACATTCCCGGGGAAAAAACCCGCCTTGCTTATGGTGATGAATCATGCTGACATGCATACGGTTGAATCTTCGTATACACCCCTTTCAGTGGAGGAGGGGGGTTGCAAGCTTACAGGACTGAGGCGACTCGGTGGTAGATGCAAGGAGCTCAAGAGATCGAATCTAGTTTTACCCGAGTGAATATTCGCGTTTGGGGCATTCGAGAGCCCTCGAAGCTAGAAGACAAGTGCCTCAAGCGCCTACTCTTTAGAATCACAGAATGGGCCGTGTTTGTCTGCCGAGACAATATACCTAGGTTAGGTTGCCTGCGCCTGCGTTTCTGCAAGTCTTGAGTAGCAGCGAGGAGAATGCAATGAGCTATCTAATCATCCACTATGTGATAGAACGTTGCCTGTCCACTAAGCCCTCGTCGGGAGAACGAATGGCCAGCCGAAATGCGACGGAGCAAGCCAAGTTCGGAACTCTTCTTCTACACTACGTCGGTATCAAAGGAGTGCCAACATTCCGTTGCGGCCGCGAATAAGGGTTAGATGTCCTTAGTTAGCGTGGCAATGTCTACATATAAATGCGATAGCCCTTTTTCTTATGTTCGGCCGTATGCCATGAAGCCGTCTAGCCTTCCGTGGGACGGGATACCAATGATCGAGTTGGTTTAGCGCTTGCCGTGTGGGCGCTGAGAGTGACCCGTCAATGGCATTGAATAAAAGTCGCGAGACGGATCGGGGCCGTGATAATATATCATGTCTGTGCCAGACTGATAGTGTCTAAGTCGGTACACATGACATATGTCCTTTTTCTTACCCCTTTCTACCCTTTCTAGTCATGAATTCTCGTCCCTTTAATATCAGTTAAAGCCTAGTCCGCGCGAGCTCCGCCAGAACCCACCAAACCCAATCTTACCCCGTCGGCGGCCCCCTCATCAACTACGACATCAAGACGCATACTCGATACACGCAGTATGCGGATCCATGGCCCGCGCCTCACACACGACATAGCCGCAGTGCTTCCTGACCTCGCGCCGCGTCCCGTGTGTCCCGGGCGGCGGGTCTTGCATCGGAGCGAGGCATTCCAGCGGCGACTTGTACGTGGACACCGGGGCGTGCCGTTGCCGTTGCCGTTCGCGATACCCAGGCCATTGCTTCTCGCGTTCCCACCCCCTCCACTCGCCCCCCTTGCTTTCCCCATGATTTTCGTCGTCGTCGTCTTCCTTTCTGTCCCTGGAAAAGGCGCAGAGGCAGACGAAGAGCAGCAGAAGCGAGCTGACGATTGCGCCTGTCACCACGGCGGTTTGGGCGGCCGGGCTTAGATTGGCCATGTTTCCGCGTCAAGAGAAGGGGGGAAGCGGGTGAGTGAGTGGGTTAGCGGCGCTCGGTAAAGTTCGTAAGGTGGTTGTGTTGTATCTGGGAGGGCGAGATGACGTGGTTCGGCGTTGCTAGCATTTAAGGGATCGGATTTGTTAGAAATATCAATGCGAATAGGGAATGCCGGCTTAGCGCGAATGGGAAGGGGAAGCGGTGTATACCTAGGACTAAATATGAACACTTATACCGTCCTGCCGTCTATCGTCTTTATTCTAGATGTTGGTGGACGGCAGTAGTCCGTGAGAGATTGCGATGGGAGCTTTATTATAACTGGGTGAAAAAGGTGCAAGATGAAACAGACGAGACCCTCTGTTGTGCGACTAACACACAGCTGCCACCAACTAGCAGAATCCCCGGCCTTCTCATGTGACTTACGTTCAAATGACACCAATAGATTCTAGCCTCTGCCTTGCTGTTCTGTCGTTACACTGGCTCATAACGACCGTACCTACAGTGGAGATAACGCAAGGGTCGCATGCTACTCGTCTATCCCTTCAGAGATTCCATACAAACGAGGATTATAAGTATATTAAGATGGCATTGAGCATGTACCGCCCTCCGACCGTCAGTTTTCTTTTTTTTTCTTACGTATGTTGGTGGTGTTTTTACCAATACATAGGTTCGAGTTAGCTATAGATCAAGTCGCGAGGTACTGAGACGAGCATGGAATATGTAGCTTTATCCTTCGCAACGCTGTGTGTAATGGAGTCGGTTATCGATTCTTGATGTCTGGGGGCGACGACACGGCACGGCACGAGATACGAGGCGCAGCGTAACGTCACAATGAGTCCGCCTTTAGGGAGGCACAGCAGAGGACACTATCAACCTTGCGAATCTACTGACCTAAATATCAGATCAGGTTCACTTATTTCAACTGGGAGTGTAGACGGAAGCCCAAGTGTCAAGCAGAGACGATAAGAAGACGATAGCAAGGCGCGCAATCGGCCAGTGCCACACACATTGTGCGCGTTGCAGTAGTATCGAGATTAAGGTTGTGCAGTAATAGTACAAGCTGGTCTGATCTGTACAATTGTAATGCGAAGGGGACCTTGGGTGTATAGAATACGCTTTAGCTATTATTAGTAATCATTGGTATCCAAATCTGACGATAGGGGGCTGGTAAGCAGGTACAATCTCATTCTATGTGCATCTATGTTTCGTTGATGGAGCTGTAGTATTCCGAAGAGTGACAGCATAGGCGCACAACGCTTGGTGGGCTGAGAATCTAAGCGGTTGAACTAGGTGTTCTTAGTCTCAACGGCCAGTCGTACAAGTTTGAGGTGCCGCTCGATGATGAGAACGAATAAGAAAGTAGGATATTGAGGTGCCTAGTGCTGTCACGATAAAGATAACCATATTGGGAGCCGGAGTTAACTGTCGGCTGTGAGTATTGCTGCGTGTAGTAGGCGAGCGTGAAAATAACAGCTCTGATATCCTAATGTTGAATTGTGGATGGGAATATCTGCGACCGTAGAATTGCCTCTGGGATAAGCGACGTAGCACAGAGCTAGCGAAATGCTCTCACGCAAAAGAGGGTTGGTATGAGACAAAAATGGACCAGCCTCGGGACGTATGTCGGGATGAATTCTCACTAAAGAGTTATTTTATCGAAGAAGATAAGCTTGGCCGTAAACGAAGTAACTCAAGGCCGCTTCTTCTGATGTAGACTATTGAGACTTGCTCTCGCGGTGTAAGTTTCTGCTCTAGTGATACACGCATTCTACCCAGTAGTCCCGAGCGTGAGTCGAGGAGATATGAGGGTATTTTGGATGCGGCTTCGGTGCGCCATGACACGAAACAGTCAAGGACCACGATTAAGAAGGTCTAGCGTCAATCCTGTCAAATGATTCGCTGCCACTAATGCTGTTGATCACGGTGATTGCGATATTGCTCGCCATTTCAAACCAATCGTTGGCGCCACAAAGAGGACCTTGTTGGCAACCTGGAGGGCGCTTCGGACAGGGTCGCAGAATACATATATATATATATATATATCCTATATCCTATATATATGTGCCCCTGGCGCGTGAACGACCCAACCTATTTAGTTCGCTTATTGTGAGGCGTTTAATCTATTCTACAAGCTTGCGTCTTCGAATAGAGGCTCTTGTGGTCTAAGGCTTGGACAAGCTTCCCTATGCCGAAGGTCCCTATCTTTGGTGCATATGGGCTCTCCGTGGTTCCTATCGTGGCGCACCGATGACAAGCTCGCTATCAGTCGACGCTCCCCTCCCATTCTCGTCCTCGTTCGGATGACTAGTAGTGGCGGTTCAAGGCATGTCCCATGTGTCATCCTCCGTCCTTGGCAGTCCTACCAAGATTGCGTCTCCTCTCTGCATAGGTCGAGGACAGCCTTTAAAACTAAGACATACTCGGGCGGGCTTGCTCGCGAAAGCGCAAGCTACCATAGGGAATGATACCAAGGGAGGGGAACGACGGCGATCTCCGCTGCTGACTACTGGACACGAAGGAACGATCTACTAGGCATATATTCTGTACGTCACGACTGGCTGGGTATGGGTATGTCGGGTCCCGGGTCCCGGGTTTGCTAGGCTCGCTTGGTCATGGTCGAAGGAAGCCCCGGCTGAGTGATTGGGGCTTGACTCTACCATCGTCAAGGAAGGGCACGCTCAAACGTGGATATTGACATCTGAGTGGGGATCCTCCTCGACGAGCCCTGTCGCCGGCGTACCAATAGCAGGGATCTTGATTAGCTGCAATGGCGCGCTGTTGCAGTGCACGAGGGGCGAGGGGCGAGATGCGAGAGAGGAAAGCCGCGCTATGCACCCGACCAATGCTGAGCGGGTTATCACTACATACGCTACTTATTACTAGTAGTAGTATTATCACCTCCTCTCACACCTGCATGTGCACAGCATATTCCGACTGGCTGACGGAGACAGCAAACTATTCGAGGGGTTCCACGAGTCCCTGGCTCCCTGGTCTGGGGTCCTGGAGGGGACACGGGGATCTGAATACACTGCCTCATCATTTGTCATGCTCGATGCTTGATACTTGGTGTTTTCTTCCTATTATCTAAGGACGAGATACACATGTCTTGAACACAAGTATGCGCGTATTGGGCAGTTATGGCATCAATTGGCCAGTACAGCTTATGTACGACTCACAGAAGAGGGGTGAGGGGTACGATAGGCTTTGTCATTTGGCGTCGGCTCTTGTCAGACGTTTCACATAGAAGAGCTTGTGCGAGCCAACAGATAAATCGGACAGGCGGAGTATTGGCTATTTTTTCCGGGAGAGATAGATCTGTGAGAGATGACGATGGGGATGGATGAGGGGAAGGAGGGTGACCAGGCACGGCAGACAGGGTCAGACAAAGACAGGAGTAGCCGAGGACAAGGAGGAAGAATACGGTGAGAGAGAGAGAGAGAGAGAGAGAAGAAGAAGAAGAAGAGAGGAAGAGAGAACAGTCAAGTGGGATCGGGGCGAGCAGGCACAAATGCCGCATGCATACTGGCTTCGAGGTTGATTGTTGGCGTTGTTGGTTTGCTAGTGTTGGTCATGATTAGCAACGGATATGACCAAGAGAATGGCCGAGAGGATGGGATGGATCATATGGATCAATATGGAACCTCATTCCAAGTACTCTTCTTGCTTGGAGGCTTTCTTTTCCTGCGAGAGACGACAGAGCAGTATGATGGAGTACCTAGTATGACGGAGCGGTATGACAGAGGAAGACCGACGGCGACCGCCAACCCGCGCACCTTACGCACTATACATTGCAGCTCAATCCACACAGCCAGTACAAGTATTCTCTGCGCGCACAACAGGAAGAGGGAGAAGACCGGCGACGATCAATCCACTCCGGTACAGGCCGGTTCAATTCGGGTGTCGAATCAGGGAGGGAAGAGACCGATTTGATGTCACACTCCTTGCGTGACTTGTGCCTGCTGCATGTATTACGTGCGTATCTCTACCAGCAGAAGCCTGAGTCTGTGTCGCCTGTTCGAGCTTTGCCATTTCTTGCCTAGCTTTGACTACCTCTTGCGTCCCTTGCCCCCCCTTCCCCCACTCCAGTACTTGCTTCAAGTACCTATACCACTCCTACCCTATTACCTTATTACTCTTATTACTACCTCCCTACCTCTTTTGAGGAACAGTTAGGAAAGGAGAGCGGGAACATTTAGGTAGGTTAAATTCACTGCCTTGGGTACACTACACTACACAGGAAGGTGTCTATAGGTACCTAAGACACTACCTAGGTACCTGCCTATGGATTGGATATATAGCACTGTACGGGTAAGTGATGTAGATAGTGGTGTAGGTAAGTAGTGGTTGTTGCCGGTACTGTGCGGCTGCAAGCGGGGGAAAAGGAAGGAGGGGGCTGACAAGAACAATGGGATTTTCACGCGGAAACCACGCAGAGGCGTAAAACCGCACAAACCACGCAGACGTAACTGCACTAGTTGGGTTGTTTTGTGCCTTTGATTGGCCCTGCTCTGCACTTGCCCGGCGCATGGCGCATGTCACCTTTGCCCGGGCCTTCAAGCTGCTACCTGCCTACGTACCTACCGTTCCAAGTCCAAGAAGTTCGGCTATAAAAGGGTCCTAAACCGAAGACCTGAACTCCCGTTCCTGTCCCTCTTTTTCCTACTACAAGCCAAACGATCTCATATCTGATCCAGCCCAACAACGAACTCATCAGCTCTACTACATCTATCTATCTATCTACAGTCTTCAAGACATTCCCAAATCAGCCAAAATGAAGGGTGACTGCACTTGCTCTGGCGGCGACGGATGTAAGTCCTCCCTCTGAATTCCCCATCCCGTCCCATCTCCCCTTTCACCCCTCTCTCTTCTATATTTGGAATCACCAGGTTACTTTTTTTCCGGACGTACCCCGCCATCGTCATCGCCAACTAACCCCGCCCTGGCGTGATCCGATCTTATTATTGCCCCGTGAAAGAAAGACCCTGCAGAGAAGGCGTAATCATGCTAACGTATGAATCCCTCTCGTCTAGGCCAATGCGGCTCTGGCTGCTCCTGCGGCAAATAAGCGATTGATAAACCCTCAATTCGCGAAACACCTATAAACCCACTAAATCATACAACACAACAACAACCCTCATCGTCAATCGGAATTCCGCTACTTTGACAACCCCCCTTGTTTTCTCCTACATCAATCGGCGTTTTACAACAGCACCTTGATTTCCCACCACAGCAACTCTACCGTTCACCATGGAGCACACACACATACCTCTCATTAAAGCATGGGGTTATGGGTTCGGGCAGGTCAAGTCTTAAGGGCAAGGGAGGGGAGGGGAGGGGGATGGGGCACATCTGCAAGGATCCTAGTTCGAGAATCGATGGTTTGCATGTCTTAGCTTCTTTGCGAGTCACTCCTTAAAAGAATCCAAACCGTCTCTTATGTGACCATAAATCCACCTGCTAATACCGTCTTTCATCGCGTGTGACATTATGCCTGGCTAGCTAGCTTTGTTAGAGTTCCGGATTGCATAGCCATTTTCGTGACATCTACAGAGGCGAGAAGGAACCTTATTTTTTGGGGGCTTCAGAACCTCGCATGGCAAGAACTATAAAGACGCGGCTGAATGACCACTAAGTTCAGGCGAGTGATCCGGGGTGTATATTTGGGTCACCTAAACGATGGTAGCAATGAAAGCAGCTCGAGTATCGCCATAAAGTGTAGACTATGTAGGGATATCATTATCGTCGTATCATGCCTAAAATAAAATTCAACTAGGCCACCCCCATGATTAGATTGCACGTTCTGCCCTTGCTCGGTTGTCTCGATATCGCCTCTCTTTCGCCGCCGACTTCCTCCTTTTCCTCCAGGCCCGGTTCAGATCCCCCCTGCGCTCCCAGAATTGCTTCTGAAAGTCGCTGCCTGGCGCCTGGCTCGTCTGCCCACCCGTGACGCCGTCCTCCATATCTACGTCTTCATCTTCCTGCTCCTGTTCCTCTTCCACGCCCCCGAGCCCCTCGACGTCTTCCTCGTCGTCCAATTCAGCGTCGTCTGCGGAGCCTTGAGCGGCCCAGAAGTTGAAGGACCGGCTGGGATGTGCCGTGTCGGGTGTCGGTGCAGCACTCCGAATGTTCCTAAATTCAAACTCCTGCTTCGTAAACGGAGTCATAGGAGCCTGGCCGGCGGGGACTGTTGAATCACCATCTTCTTCGATATCACCGTCGTTGCCAAAAAAGCTGAAAGGCTGTGACTCTGAGCCACCATTGGGCGCATTGTCGTCTCCCGCTGGCCGCTTATACAAGGCCTCGAGAGGATGGATCTTTTTCGCGGTGGGCGTGGTTGGTGGTATCTTGATGGAGAGACTCGTGATGGAACTGGAAGATTTGGGTCTCGCAGATTCCGGCTTCGCAACAGCCGAGGGACTGGCCGAGACTGCAGTCTCGACTTTGAGTGGTTTGGATGGAGCCACCTTTGCTGTCTCTTCGTCTGAGACGTCGGACTCCGAACCGGAACTAGAGGTATCATCGTCCTCGTCAGACGATGATGAACCGCTGCTACTCGTTTCGTCGTCGTCGTCGTCGTCTTCTTCTTTGTTCTCTTCCTCCTTCTCTTCACGAGGTATAGGTGCTACTTTCTTAGGCTTGGAAGGGTTTGGAGCCGGTATGCCCTGCGGCTGCCTCCTCGACTTCACTGGTTCAACCACATTTCCAGTACTATCTACCCAGCCAACACCATCCTGGAAAGTTGTCGTTTCAGCGCTAACATCGGCCGAATTAGATTTAAGGAAGGTGGGGTACTTTGTGGTCTTCTCGAACTCGTGCACAATGACTTCGCGATCGCTCTTCCGCTTCCGCTTCTTCTTTTGAGTAGAGGCCTCCTCATCGGCTTCCCTAGTCTCCGCGGACGGGCTAGGGCCGGGAAGTTTGGTCTTGAAGAGACATTCGGGGTCGTCCGTGTACTTTGATTTGACGGTTGCCGCCTTCTTTTTTTTGTCTTTCTTATCCTTCTTCTCATCCTTGGAGGGTTTGTCATCCTTCTTTTCTCTCCGGGCCTTTTTGCGCTTCTCCTCAATCATTTCTTTCTCGGTGGTAGTCCATCCTCGCTTGACTTTGCGACCCTCGAGCTGGACGCCTTCGACCACGTTGGTTTCATGCTTTCGCTTCTTAGACTTCTTCTCCTTCTTTGTCTTGGCCTCCGTGGCGGTATCAGTAGCCGGATCGGGTATCGGCTCGGGACGTGCGGCCTCGATGCGTATCTTAGCTCCCTTCAAAACAGCGCCGTTGAGTTTCTTCTTGAGCTTGTCGGCGTCCATTGTGGGCAGATCGACGAATCCAAAACGCTTTTCAGGGAAAGTCTCAATAGTATGGTAGGATATGTTGCGGGCGCGCGGTAGGACAGAGGCGGGGATCACGACGCTTTGAAGGGACAAGTCAAAAGGCGTGATATGCAGCCTTGTGTATGGTGTCGCAGACTCGGGATCTTCTGCGGGCGCCGTTGACACCAGTGCCATTTCTTGCCAGCTCTTGCCAGCAGCCGTACGTTCTATATTGGGTGCGTATGCATATAAGTATACATACATACGACTGTGGCGCCGACAAAGAGACAGGCGTGATCCCACCGGGCTTTGAGGTGCGCAGATCAAGAGCACCCTCCCTTGATTGAGATGGCTATTGGAAAAAAAAGAAAGCTCAAGAAATGGAGGGACTGGTTTATAGGTGATCCGCTTTTTCTTTTCTCTGTCGCTATCTGGTTACAGTACTATGTGCGGGTTAGGCATTTAAGCCAAGTAGAGCGCACGGGCCCCTATGCCCGAGCTTAGGTACAGTAGGTAGCGCTGTCTTAGCTGATGTTAGTGCAGTAAGGACCTAAATCAGTGCAACGCGTACCTAAAGTTGCTAAGTAAATACCTTAGGTACCTCTGGGCTGCCCCGGGACGTAGTGACACTCGATACCCGGCCAGAGCCGGCATTGTAAGGTAAGCTCCCATGCTAAGTAGTACGGGCCGTTATCTCTAACTAATTCATACCACTGCTCGGCGCTCTCACCTACGGATACGGCACTTCAGAACGACCGAGACAGAAATTCCTCAAGGCCGACTTTCAATATGGCTCAGGCGCTCCCACCCCTTCGATTTGTCCGATCCGTATGTTTTGTTGGGCCCCATTGCCGCGTGCATACCCACGTCTAATAAGCGCAGGTCCTGAAATCATTCATGGCAGAGTCTGGGCTGGAACCGAGGTGAGTGGTAGATGACAGACAGACGGGTTACACCATATATGTTGTGTACAACGCATCATCGCTCACATCACTCACACGGCTGTCCTTAGGTTATTAGGGGCCAACGTGAGTGTTTATCCGAACGAAGAAGAGAAAAAAAACCATAATGGCGGGCTTTCAATTGAATAAACGGATCATAGCATTTAAGAATCACCAACGCCGTCCACGGCCGAGTCGATTTTGAGCTAGATGTCACGAAAGATCACACGGTACGACCCCTACCTTTGACAAGAGGAAGACTCATTTGCTCACCCGTGCAACACAGAATCGGCTCGGGATATTACACGGAGGCACTATCGCCAGCATGGTCGACCTGGGCGGCTCACTTGCTGTTGCCTCTACCGGGCTTTACGCTACGGGTGTATCCACCGATCTTAATGGTAAACCCCCGCCTTTGATCATGAGCTACCCTCGATGCTACTTTACTATGCCTTCTTCATGTTCGTCAGGCATTGAGAACTTATATGAATCTACAGTCACATACCTGAACGGCGGCGGCACAGTCGGCGCCAAGATCACAGCTACGGCTGTCTGTGAGAAGAGTAAAGAAGCCCCAGTTCTCACAATTTGGGTCATATAAGAACTCACATGTCTGCAGTTGGGAGGACCCTGGCATATACATCCGTAACTTTTCAAAATAGGAAAGGCGAAATAGCAGCAAGGGGCAGCCATACAAAGTAAGTGTCCATCTCCTCGACTCGGGTGATGAGACGCGTTGTCATGTTGCCCATCGGATGGAAGGGAGGAGATAATGGGAGAAGAGCTGCGATGCTGACTTGGGGTAGATATGTGATGCAAGCCGTGAGGGCCCAGGGGTCGCCTTTCGTAGTACCCGAAGGCGCCGAGATCGCCGACGAGGAGGAATAAGGCGAGTGAGGCTGGAGCGATACAATATGAACCGGTAGGCGCGCGTAATCTAGGGGTGTATGGGAATCTCAACATTGCAGATGGCGAGGCGCAGCCAACTCTAGAGCCGCTCAATTTGATAGCCCGGATTTTACACCAAGTCAAATCTGAGCGCGCACGATTCGCTGTTTCACATCATAACTCGGAGACACGAGAACATGTCTAGCTCAGGGAAGGTTGGGCGAAGAACCAAATAAATCATGTAATCGTAGAACGTAATAAAGCAATCCATGGCTGCAGAAAGCAGCCGTCTCATCCCTAGGCCACGGTATGAGCAATTATACAAAGAAATTGGGTTAGGCATAAGCACCCAAAGAACCCTCCACATTCTCCAATTCCAGTGAATCCCCGTCCTCTTTCTCCGGCTTGGCTTGAAACTGCCGTGCTCCATTGCCTAGACCCCGACAGGCACGAGCCGCTAATGGGCTAATTAGAACGGCTAGCCGAAGTAATAGCTCGGCTATTTATCTAAGCAAGCTAGGTTAGGTAGATTTATTAGACGTTCGAAAAGGGAGAATGGGAAAAAACAAAAACCAAAAAAAGAAAACAAAGACGCCTCTCTCTCTCACCTGTCGATTGGAGAAATAGTCGGGTCGTAGTAGGATCGTGCAAGGATAACAAATTTGGTAAGGATTATAAGCAAACCCGCTTACTATAACAAAAAAGCTGATCCCGTCGCAGGCGGTGGTAGTTTGAACAGCATTGTTTTCGCGAGTCGTCATCGTTACTTTAGTATCCACCTCGACGGAGCCATTCTCTACGTGGGCTAGGTGTTTATGATTTAAGGGGACTTGACAAGAAGACGACGATATGGCGACGATCGGTACGTATTAAACGGGAAAGAAATAGAAACCCCTCCCAAAAAGTTAATTCATGCTTACGCCACACCTGGCGACATTCATTTATTCATTCAACATGACACAAAACACCACAAGCTTACTTACGGTTATGTTGAACAGCGGCCGGTATCGCGGCCACCGCCGCAGGTCTCACATATCTCGACGGCAAATATCATATAAGGCAGGACCTGAGCACGAGACGAGCCCAGGGTAAAGGGACCAAGATGTTCCAGAAAGCCGGTATGGATGAGCCCTCTGATCCCTCACACCATCACTTTCCCACTCACACCTGGCCCCACGAAACACAGTCCGAGAAAAACGCATCTCGCCGTACTACTTCTTCGAGAGATACGCGCAAGCTCAGCCCAGCGAGGAATGCATCTGGTGGCACGGAGGCTCGTACACGTGGGACGCCGCGTACTCGCGCGCGAACCAGTACGCGCACTTCTTCCTAGCGCAGGGCGTCAAACCTAATGACCTCGTGTCCTTCTTCATGGTCAACAGCCCGGATTTCGTCCTCGCATGGATGGGACTGTGGGCCATCGGGGCTGCGCCCGCGCTGATCAACCACAACCTAAGCCAGCAAGCCCTGCTACACTGTCTCGGCATCGCGGGGTCACGGCTCGTTTTCGCCGACGGGCCAGACGGGTTACTAGAGCGGCTCGACGCCGTAGAAGATAGTCTTTCGGCCTCGGAGGTGCGCATCATCAAATTAGCGTCGGTGCGCGACGAGATAGCGGCCTTGCCCACGACGCGGCCCCCGGATGACCTCCGCGCAGAAGTGACGCCCACCTCGGCCTTTGGCCTCTTCTACACCAGCGGCACGACCGGACTACCGAAAGCGTGTATCGTGCCCGCTATAGCCGGATTCATGCACGGCGCAAGCCGGGAATGTGGGTACGCCTACGTGACGCCAACAAGCGACAAGGCGCGTCCGGAGCGATACTACGACTGCATGCCTTTGTACCATGGTACCGGCGGCATAAGCGGGATGACGCAGCTTGTGACGGGGCAAACACTCTGCCTCGCGCCGAAATTCAGTACCTCGCGCTTCTGGGACGACGTCCGCGCGTCACGTGCGACGTGGTTCGTCTACGTCGGCGAAACGCTACGCTACCTTCTCGCTGCCCCTCCCTCGCCGCTCGACAAAGCGCATTCGGTGCGCGGCATCTACGGCAACGGGCTGCGGCCTGACGTGTGGGTACCGTTCCGCGAGCGCTTCGGGATCGAGACGATCCATGAATTCTTCAACTCGACGGAGGGGATCATGCCGCTCGACAACCCTGCGCGGGGCGACTTCCGTGCGCACAGCGTAGGGCACCACGGACTTCTCAGCCGCTGGCGCTTCCGCAACGTGTTGGTGCCGGTAGCAATCGACGCCGAAACGGGGGACATCGCGCGGGACGCGAAGACGGGGTTTGCGACGCGCGTGCCGTACGAGGTAGGTGGGGAGATCTTGGTCCGACAGCCGGCGACGGTGACGCCTGCGTTCCCGGGGTACTTCAAGAACGAGGAAGCGACGGCGAAGAAATACGTATACGACGTCTTCCAGAAAGGTGACTGTTACTACCGCACCGGCGACGCCTTGCGGCGGGACGCCGACGGCCGCTGGTTCTTTCTCGACAGGCTAGGCGACACCTTCAGGTGGAAGGGCGAGAACGTGAGCACCGCCGAAGTATCGGAGACTCTGGGCCGCTACCCAGGCGTGAGCGAGGCGACCGTGTACGGCGTCTCGCTACCCGGCCACGATGGAAAAGCAGGCATGGCCGCCGTCTACATCAATTCGGAGGCTTCCAGGTTTGACTATAAGGGCTTGTTGAAGTACGTGTATCCATCCTTTCCTCTTGTCTGACTCGCCACTGAGTCTTTGCCTACCTTACCTATCCACATGTTTATACTCTCCTCCTATCTAGCATGCAGGCTAACACGCATCCAGGCACGCCCGGGCTCATCTCCCTAGGTACGCTGTGCCTATATTCATACGCCAACTTGTAGCACGCTCTGCGACACACAACAACAAACAAGACAAGGTACCCCTCAAGAAAGCCGGAGTTGATCCGGGGCAGATGAACGGTGATTTGCTGTTCTGGATCTCCGAAAACGGAAAGGGGGATGAGTACGTGCCTTTCACATCAACCGAGTTTGAAAGTCTCCAGACGGGTCGAGCGAAATTATAACTCCGGGGCCGCCACCGGCGCCGAAGATGGCGAGGGTGCGTTCTCATTGTGCAGGTATCGATGTAGTACACCGAGGATTGCCATGTATGTAGAGTGGATAAACTTTGAATGAGACGAACAAGGTATGCAAGTAGACAACAGTATTTTTCCCGCTTAAAGCAATAGCTACTAGATATATGCGCCTAGCAATATAGCAACGTGGTAGCGTTGACGGTAGAAGTAATAGAGTAAGGTGACTAGGGCTCTCCGTGAAGGGATATTTATCTAAACTTTCATTCGTGCCCGCCTTACAATAGAGGTGTATACTAATAACGCTCGAAGCGAATGCTATGATCTACATAGCCTTGGGCTGCTTTAATCTCGTGACTACTACGTAATCATTGTGCTGTCAGACCCGGCTTTCAAAGTTGATAGACACGTGTAGGCGTACGTAAAATTTGTGACTTGGGGCAGTGCCTAAACCACCCCCTCGGGTGTTGTACAACCGGCAGTAAGTAGATAGTGCTTGTTAACTGTGTAAATCAGCGCTGTTCAGTATCATTTACCAGTTTTCTCAAGCAAAGTACGTGCTAGATAGGCCCTTGTAATCGAGGTTTCTGCTCATAAGAGAGCTAGTTGAATTGTGGCAACATTTCGCATTTCATAGATTTTCAATTCCATTCGCTGCCGGTTCGCTGTTCCATCGAAGTCCGGCACGCTGTCTCTTAACTCATTTCGGAGCCGACCGTCTTGGCCACGGTTCGGACATGTAACCAAAGGGCCTAGAAATTGTGAGTGGAAAGAGCTTGAAGAATGGAGACAGCTACCGTACTTCTTTGAATCTGCCTTTTCAGCCGTTGAATTCATTCCTGGCTTCGTTAACCTGCGTTTGCTGGGTGCGGCAGATCGCGTTGTCTTGGCGGCCTTGGATGCTCTCTAACACTCATGTTAGTTCTACCTCTCTTGTGCGACTATGCAAGTATACCTCGGTATCGACCTCGGAGGGTTTCCAGGGAGCAGCTATCTCGGCATAATCGAGTCGCGGCACGTTTCTACGCGCACGGCGAGGTTTCCCCTGGTCCTCCTCATGATCTGACTGATGACTGCGGATTGACTCTCGTAAACTGGGGAAAGGGGGAGAGAAGTCATCATCTATCGGCTCGTCATTGCGTACAATATGCTCCGTATTGTCTGCTTGGGGAGTGACTCGAGATGGAGCCGTAGGGACAACTACCCAGGTTTAGCAGCTTTGTCTCATTACGATGCCCAGAATGTGATACTACTCACACGTGTGTGGTTCTGGACCGAGGTGCTCTTTAATCCAATATTTGCTGGCCATCTGCACCCCATCGACTGTGAAGCATTAGATGAGGCATTCATAGAACTAGGGGGTTGATCGTGCCTTGGAACGCATATTTCTCGAATATAAACTCATTTGTCAGCTCATTCTCTTTCGTTATATCTTCGTCATGTGCTCGGAAATGCCTCAGTGCCCTATTCTTATCGAGAGGAGGCTTGGTGAAGATGCCCGGCTCGCAAAACTCGCAACGAATGACGAAGAATCCTTTTCGGTCTGCATGATAAAATATACATTCTGTCCAAAATAGGGGGTTAGTTACAGACTATAGAGATGATAAACGATTTATTTAGACAGTTCACAAAAGTGCGCGCGAAGACAGGAAGGAGTCGCGACCATACCCCCTGTCATCAAGTTGGGAAATGCAACCCGGTCATTTGTCCTAGACTGCACCACCTCGGAATTTTTCTAAGGCACACGTCAGCCGCGCGAACATCACACCAGCTCGATGGTAGCACATACGTTCTCCTCCATCGTTCTTGGGCGTTTATGTGAGGCATCGCTCTCGGGTCGGTGATCAAGCTTAGGTCGCTTTGGGCTGCAAGAGGCCAGGGAGCTTTCGCTTAGGACCTGGGCCTGCACTTGACAGTCGAGACTAGACGGCTTTATGAGATGATTCCAAGGTTTGGCCTGGGTGGTAGAGTCCTGTGCACCATGATTTGAAGTCTCGGGAGTTGACGCAGGTGAAGCAGCGGCTTGGTTCTCTAGGTCCGCATCGGGAGTGTCGAAAACGCCATCAACAGAAGCGGTTGTGCTAGGTGTAGATTGCGACGTAGGGATGGAGACAGGCAACGCCAAGGATGAGTCCCTTGGGAAAAGAGCAAGATACCGGGGGGCGATGGCATGGAGCTGGCCGATGGCGTCGTCGATTGCGGTAGCATCGAAACGAAGCAGATCTAGGCGGTCACGCAAATTGCGAGCAGCATCTCGCTTATGTTCCTCGAAGGTGTCTCGCACCTGATCAACTTCGCGCAGAACTGCGCGGAGCCGCGGAAGTAACTCACGCTCGAGGCGTTCGTCATATTCCTGGGCAACACGTTCTAAGTGTTCCTTCATGTATTTTGGAGCAAAGTCAAGCAAGGCAGCGTTGAGCTGAACATCAAGAGACTGGCGATGTGTCATGTCGCGCCATACAGGATAGCGTCGAGTCGACACCGACAGAGATGGATATGTATCTTCTAATAAGATACAATTCTTAAGGTTTAGCCGAGAAAAGATAAGAGAGGAAAAGGAGTTTAGGGAAAAAGAAAAAATAAAACGAGATAGGGATTTTGAAGGGGACGAATTGTTAGACGCACGTACTTGGGACTAGTGAAGATACGGTGAAGGGTCTACCTAACACACGAGCGCACAGGCGGGAATGAACGGACAAACGTTGTAACAGCTCAATAATAAAATGTGACAGTTAAACCGTGTAAGTCTGTACTGCGCACGAATGTGGGCGGTAGACAGTCACAGGCCGAATAGACCAATTGACGACCAATTGACTTTGGCTTTTGTTAATTGCAGATAATTGGATGACTGGGACGAGTGAGTGGACGGGGACGATTGGACGAGAAGACAACAGGACAGACCGGTTGAAAGACGGGGTCTAATAAGTGCAAGGCGGAGGACGGGAGGCGGGAGGGAGGCGAGGGCCCAGGCGGCGTTTGGAGGCTCAAGAGGTAAAAGTGCGGAGTTGGGACGGGGGGGATTTGGAGACGAAAAGCACCTATAGTCTATCTAGGCCGGGGTGGACTGATCTATAGATCTGGGAAGATACCTATAGGTAGAGAGAGAGAAGAGGGTAGACAGAAAAATTGGTAGATGATATCTCTCTTGGCATGTCCCAAACAACCTGCAAGGTTCGGGAATTGCCCGAAAAAGTTGGTCAGTTAATGATAAATGAGGAACGAAAAATGATATTTGCTATATATTAAAGACTAAGGTGCAGTAGTACATGTAGGTAGATACTGAATGGGGGAATGGGGGGCATCTGCGTCTATCTACCTACCTACCTACCTAAGTACCTGGTAGCTTGGGATCTTAAGAGAGGCCAGATAGGTAGATAGGGAAAAAAAAAAAAACCGAAAAAACATTATTAAAAAATGAAAGCGTACAGCGGGACAAGGTACATCATAATGTCTTCAAGTAAATGGGATTGACTATTGAAGGTGCAAACAGGTGGGGTATAGAAAGTAGTACCCGTGACACTGGGCATTGATTGACCTGGCCATTGACCTGGCCATTGACGTGGGTATTGACGTGGGTATCGGCCTGGGTATGTATCATGGGCAGGTGGCACATGGTGTCACAGGGCAATAAAGTAAGGTACCATCTTGTGCCAGATACCTTGGTAGGTAGCTGTTTCCATCGAAATAGTCTGTCTGCAGATGCACCGCTCATTCCGCCCACCGTGGACATCTATACTATACTATTAGTAGTGGCATCCTGGTGGTACAGCTGGTGCTACCTACAGTAATCCGGTGTTTCGGTTGGGAAAGTACAACAGTAAAGCGGGCACAATCAGGTCATTCCGTCCCTACCTATGCCATCTTCAGGTCACATGCCCTATCTACGGACCGTCTGCCTAGGTAGGTATGTTAATGCACCTACCTGCTGGAAGCAGCCAACAACCAGTCAACGACCAGTCAACGACCAGTCAACGACCAGCTGTAAACGAACCAGCACTGGGCCGGTGGAGAGACACCGAGAAGTATACTACCTACTTGGGTATATGTAGCGACGTAACGACGTGACGCACCGAGCGAACACAGCATGTCTGTGGGTAGGGAGGTAGGGAGGTAGGGAGGTAGCAAACCTGTGATCGAGCCACCATGCAGCCCTCCGTATCGGGATCCCTCCCCACGTGGGAAGCCCCTGCCTGGCCTTGATGTAGACCAGCTTGTGCCCATCTCCCTCTAGTACATCCATACCAGGCAGGCTGTGATTGTATGTACGCATCTAGGTAAGGTAATACCCAGATATAATATACGTATTGGGAAGTGCAATTTACCCTAGACGACCCAGGCGTAAGTGAACGGAAGGAGGAGAAAACGGACAAACAAGAAAGCCTCCCCGAAAACCATCTCGTCATTCCCGACTCAGCGTGTGCCCTCACCGTACACTCTACCGGCGTGCGTCACTACCCAATCATGCAGCGACATGTATACGTAATAACCATATTATTGCGCAGTAAGTAAGACACTCATGACATGGCGTGACATGTATCTTGTCCCAGCAAGAATAATAGCTGGAACTAATTTGTTGACAGTCTAAGCATTGTTAGTTGGTAGAGATGGACTTTTAGGGCAATTGCATAACGCACAATACCTTGATACCTGTGACGAGACGCGAGATCGACACCCAGATACGTGTGTACTGTATAAGTCTTCCCTGCTCAAGTTCCTCCCGCTCTCCAAATACGTCAAACGCCTCGTCGCATTTCAGAGAAGATAGGAAGAACCGTGGCACCCAACACGGAGGCTTTGCGGTGTCCTTCAATCCTGGTAGTGTTGCCAAAGGGACAGCCTCTTACACAGATTCGTTCTCGACGAGGGGCGACCAGGCCGCATCGAGGACGGCGACAAGAACGCTCCCCGATATGCCGTAGTAGTAGTAGCAGTAATATATAGTCGCTGACACCGACAATATATCCCTCCGGGTTTCTGACCATCTCTGTGGCTGGAGGGTGCATAAGCGAGCCAATGGGCGTCTTTCGAGCTGAATAGAGATGCTGCCCATTCGATCATGTAACCTGCACGAGAGCCTTTGCGTACCCACCATCACCACCTTCGGCTGACCCCAGGGTTCTCGTTTATTCCTCTCCTCATAGGGATATAATTAGTTAGTAGTTAGTTAACCACAGAGTTGCCTGTAGAAGGTATGCGTCACCACTTCGCTCTAGAGCACATCGCCTTGCATCTTAGGCGAGGGGGGGCCTCACTCCGACCGAGTGAGTATTGGAGACTCGTCAATCCACTTCGCCCACCGGAATGCGACGACGGCGCAGCGACGTCGCCTACACAGGCGAGACATAAATACCGGCGGGCGGAGGCGAAATCAGGACATACCGCCAGGGTATAACTTCAAGTACTCGACACCCACCAGATACTGGCAGCTCAGCATACCTTATGAGCGTCTGTCGGTTGACCAACTATCGACCGTGTGGAGAGAAGTAACACCAAGCAGAGAACGCCGACCCATTTATTCAGCCGCCGAGAAGTTGTGATTGACGCTCAACTGCGCACCATACCACCATTTCTACTAGTAGTTTCCGTCGGGGCTTCCCGAAATATTAACTGCTAGAATCAGGATGTCAATCTTATATGTATAAAAGATGATATGATATAGATATATATACAGCCGGGCACCAAACTCTCAGCCACTGTCACAGACCGCGGGCATAATATAAGAGGAGACCCGGCACCATAGAGCACTGTGGCGCAATAAACGCTAGACGTATCTGCAATTAACGTACGATTTTGTAGTTCGCAATCTCACTAGCGCCGAGTTTCACTCTCTCTACTAGTTCAACGTGACGGATAGTGAACAGAATGTGGCGCAAAGGGCATTATAGTCTAGCGATGGAATGAAAACACTTTATCCTGTGGCCGCGGTCTCACTAGGCTGCTGGTCTATATACGAATTCAATTGTGGGATCTTGGGAGTCTGATGGGAGCTGAAAGAATAGCTTCCATTTATCCATACTATTATAGCCTTCTTGCTACTGGGGTCTCTATTGATTCAATACAAACAAACACATATCCAATGACACTACTGGTTTTTGACTTTGCGGTACCGGATTGCCTCCACTCCATGGTTATCAATGATGCGTGTCGCGACAATCTTGTAGCCTCCAATGGCCGGCCAGATCTTGGTCCAGCAGACCCAGTAGAAGCCACCGAGAATGAGGACACCGACTCCGACAACGGGGAAGACGTAGTACGGGTATCCATCGGCATTCCAGTTTCCGTTCGGTGGGATGAAGGGAGTAACCGCCAAGAAGATGTTGGCCAAGAGGTAGAGGACGGTGATAGGCAGGTATGTGTGCCACGGTGACGTCCAGTTCTCGGATTTCTTCCATTGTAGGTAGATCAATCCGCCACAGACGAAGCCGTTGATCCAGGATCCCGGGTACGTGTACAGGTTAACGACGAAGTTGTATGCAGGGCCAGCGGGAGGAGCCAGAAGCACAATGATGGTTACGAGCCAATGGAGGAATAGCTATTATCGGTTAATATTTGACAGAGTTCGAACGCGGGCTTACGGTTACTTACTGCAGGGGCGGGGGCGCCGAAAGGCTTGATGGAAGCCCAGAATCTGCTGAACGGCAAGAGAGCCTCCTTTCCAAATTCCTGGTTTAACCGGGCGTGAGCGAAGCTCACAGCCAGAACATTGCCGAGATTGCTCAGCGCGACGAAAACGGGCAGACTCTTAGCACCCGCACTATCGCCGAATATGTTCTTAAAGAACAAGGCTGCGACAAGCACCTCAGATGTGGCCAAGTCCTTCTTGGGGATCGCTGCGAAGTAGGCGACATTGGCGAGCACATAGAGGATCGTGACACCACCAATGGCAAGAGGGGCGGCGATAGACAGCGTCTTACGGGGGTGTTTAAGCTCGCCGATAACATAGTTGGCGTTCTCCCAGCCCTTGTAGCTGTAAATAATGTTCAGCAATGCATTGGCATACCCATAGGCTCCGGTACCACCATAGTCCTCGGTCACCTCGAGCTCGAACGCGTTGTGGAAATTGTTGGGCACATCCACACGGACATGGCCAGCGAGGGCAGCAAAGCCCGAGAACACGATAAAGACAAGGATGACCACTTTAAATACACCCAAGACGTTGACGAGGCGTATACCCCATTTAGGGAAGATGGCGTGCAGGCCGACGGCAAATGTGGTCGCAGCGACGCCGATGCCACGAGCCTTCCAGCCATCGCCCTCGCTGCTGCCGGACGCAGCCAGGACGTACCGTCCAAAAGCCAACGCATTGCCGGATGAAAAACCGAGAAGGATCATCTGCGATGCCAAGACGCACGTGGCAAGGTAGCGAGGACGACGATAGATGCGCTCGAGATAGTTCTTCTCGCCACCGGACCGGGGGATGGCGAGGCCGAACTCGAGCCACACGCTGAGTCCGCAAAAGGTAAGGACGCCGCCGATGACCCAGAGAAACAGGGACACGCCGACGGAGCCCGTAGCGGCGAAAATGCTGGACGGGGTCGAGAAAACTGACTTAGTCGTTAGTACGGGCCGGGGCGGCCTAGATTACCAAGGCGACGCGATGACATGGGGTATGGACTCACTTCCGGTTCCGATCATCTTATTCAAGATCAAAAAGGTAGCGCCGGTGATACCAATCTTCCGCGAGTCGTCGTAGTCATATTTCTGAACATTGCCGACGGACTCGCCATCGGTGTGATCCGGCGAGTCGTCGACGATCTCGCGCGAGACGTCCCGCTCGGGGTCCTTGATGTCGCTATTTTCCCCCATCTTGTTGACGCCTATGGTCCCATAAGACGGCATCCGTGATAGCAGGGAGAAAAGATTGAAAGGCGAGGAGTGGATAAGAAATAGCAAGCGATGCGATGACCTTCTCCATTCATACTTTATATGCGCAGTTACCCACGTCGCACTGTAGATCTCATTCTGACAGCCAATGGCGCCATAGGCTTTTCGTTACGTAGCATTTGGTTCCAAAGTCAAAAATCTTGGCGAGCACGCCATAGCACCCTGTCGCCATCGCGAGCAGGTCTGGATAAGGCACCCATAAAGTCAATTTTAAATTTCCCATTCGAGCTGCACATAGTGTTAAAAGGGGATAATCACGCCTACTAGATACATATCAAAATTTTTCCTATAACTTGGCCCTAGCTTGGCAGTTGTTGACCGTGATGCACGGTGTGGTGTGTGTGTGGCGTGTGGTGTACCTGACTATGCGTAGCAGTGAAAACGAGAGACACGGGCTACAATAGAGTTGATTGGTATAAGGATCAACTTGGGTCGGTATTTTCTATTTTGACGAAGGCAGAATGGGGAACGAAATCGCCCACGTCCTAGCCAAGAGCAGGACGTCAGCCGTGAGGCGAGGTGAGACGAGGCGATTTGCAGATCCAGCAACTGGCCATAGTCAGCCAGCCAGCCAGTCTTGAAAGGGAAGCAAGTGAAGACGAATGAATGATTGAATGGAACGAATGGAACGAATGAACTTGGGATGGCTGCTGCCGGGTTCCTTATTTCTTGCTACCTTCCAAACAAAGTAATAATACCTAGGCAAAACCCAGGCAGAACCCAGGTGTGTAGCCACAAAATTCCCGCCCATCGAAGAATCCGCTTACTACATGAAATCTCGTATAAGAATGTCGCAACATCTTATAACGCAGCGTATATAGATATATAGGAATACATATACATACCGTGTTGTATCTATGCATATAGCGCATCCCGTATGGTGGGCACCTCATGCATTCTAGAACCTTGGAAGCTTAACCCTTGGCAGCCAAGTCGATCGCGCAATTCAATCCATGTCTCACCTTTTTGCACGCTACATTACTAGTCAACCGCACGTAAACGAAGGTTTTGCTTTGGGGTGAATGGCTTAACGCTATGTACCATTTATTAAAAAGGTACTCAATGAGAGCTCGCTACTAGTACTACAACTGTGTCTACTAGATGCAAAATTATTCAAGAGGCAATTGATTTCCGTTGACACCTCTTCCATCACGGTCTTTTCTACTGACCAAACGCCCCTCTCACATCATCGGGCTTCTCACGCGGTCATCTTCACGGGCAGTACACGAGATCACCAGTTCGAGTCCGTATCCAGCCAATCGGTTGGCCTCGGCACAATATGTTAGCTACGGATAGGCCGAGCTCATGATCGATGAGGTGATGCGGCTGGTCCTGGGCAGTGTATTCGTCAATGCTTTTTGCCTTCAAACCATACTACTTGAAGCAGCTCTCCCGGTGGTCGTGTGGCACTTTAATGGGCACGTAGATACCACCACCCACTGTAAGTCGATGCGATCTACCTGTCTTGGCCCAGTTAGAACCCGGTCGACCATCTCAACAGTCAGCTCGGGCTATCCATCATACGCGATGGAATAAAGGGTACCTAATTCCTTGGCTTTCCGTACCTGGTGTTACTATTTTGAAACATTTACTTTCGTGTTAACTTCGATGATGCGATCTTTGTGCCCCCAATAAAAGGCGTAGCAAACATCCACCACCGAGTCCCCCTTTCTCGTCAAAAGCAGAGTCGATTTACTGTGTCGCTGGTATCGACGTTGACATAGTGTCTTCAGAGACCGTAGTATTTACAACCTCCTTATCTTCAAACTGCGACGTATATTAAATGCTATCATTGTACCTCGACACAAAGTGCATTCTCTTCGGGTGCCTTTGCTGAGCCTCCAGCTCGCCGTTGAATCTGACTACTGGATAGGCGTTGTTACACCTCTAGAACAAAGTGTCCTATTAGTGATAAACACCCAGAATAGGTAGTATGGGCTTTCTGTGCAATAACAAGAGTGAGACTGCAGTTTCCAGCATCAGTGATATCCTGGAATGGGTTCAACGCTGTTTCCCGTTAGCTCGACATAGGTAATCCATAGGCTCATCAGGATAGCAGCATAAGGCTTGGAAGAGCCTAAAGAAAATGAGACGGAACGATACCTAGGTAGTAATTCAATATCCTGGGCCAATCAGGACAACAAGGTTAATAATCCTCACCCTGAGCCAATAATTACCAAAGATCCGCTTTCATTTCATTAAACTGTACTCTTTTCTTGGTTAAGTGACCAGAAATTTCCTTAAGGCTTGGAGACAGTAATAGTGCGTGATTCCGGGGCATGCTGATACAACAGCCAGAGTTATGATTGAAGTCTGCAAGAGTCCGACTAGACAGTCCCCCATCCCAACTTCAAATGAGCACGAGAGACCGAGGTGCTCGGAATCGTGGTTCTGGATCGGCGGGAAGCTGGAACGCTCCCCGCATGAATCCCAGCAGGGTGTTTACCACGCGACCACTTTCCAGAACGAGGTGTCTGTTTTATATATTATTAGTACCCGAAACCACCAGTGTAGCTCTAGGCTCCTCGCAGAACAGCAATACATTTAAGTCTAGATTCCTAATGGTAACAACATTTAACCGCGTTACTCCCACACCGCTAAGGCCCCAGGGAGTTGTGCCCACGATCACGCAGGTGCCTTCACGGCCCGCCATCCAAAGGCCCATCAGTCTAATCCAATAGTATGCAGTGTTGGATTGTGTCATCTCAGCCAAGTTAGAACGGCTGGGGTAGCCCTCTACTTTCTAGGTACCTATGTCGAAACTGGCCGTCCCTTCCTGTCCTAGTTGTCGGTTATATTCGGCAAGCTCACGGTTTTCCAAATATCTTCCATTGATGGATCTTGTACGTCGTTACCTACATCCATAGAATTCCATTTCTCGCAGAATGATACGAATCATATTTTAGTGCGAGGCTCGGGAAGATCTTGAGGTATAAATTAGCCAATCCAAGATGTTGGCATATGTTGACCCCTCATATTACTTGGCGTAATCTGCGTTCTGCTTTTCTTTTATCCAGTATTCTCGGATATTTCCACTATACGCGCCTATGGTTACACTATTAATAGCTAGTTAGGCTGTTTGGAGTGGGCTGCATATTGACTAGATTGTTTTGATAATTTCTTCGGCTTCCGACGATGCCATTTCTCACCGTTGATGATACTGGGGGCTCTCTAGTTGTGGTGACGATAGCGCTTGCGATTCTATATTAACAAACCGCGAGGGCTAAGTGGCTCAATGAAGAGAATCCAACTAGCACTGCTCGCACTAATGTGTACGTAAACGTCTTCCAGGCGCGCAATAACTATATCAGGCCACTCTTGCCTAGGTATCGTAATATTACCCTTTCCTCCCGTTTTACAAATTCGCACCTCAGCTCATTTTACATCAGACCTGGAAGGCTTACCTGCCGAACGGTCACTCGTCCTATTATACCCGGGAACAGTTTGTGAACGCGTTCATCTCCATTAAGACGAGTATACATTAACCCCTGAATCGTACCTAGAGGAGTCGATAACAACGTAATCCCATACGATCCCGCTGTATGTGCACAGCGCGGTTTACCTCCATCGGTTCGGTATTCTAGCTGACCGCGAAGACTGATATTTGCCGCTCAAACGTTGAGAGATATGACAACATCTTACATCGTATACACGATGGTCGCCTTACCCGAAAAGTTCGCTACAATTAGACGAGTCTTGCTAGTCATAATGCCGCATCGACTTTACGATCGGCGAAACTATTACGAAGCTCGGAAGCGCCTCAAATGAGACGAGAAGAGGAAAATGGGACATTATAAGCAACAGTATTGCTGCCAAAACAGCAACCAATGCATTCCCCGAACATACCACGGGATAATATATTACTAAGGCAAATTGTCGGCCGCCCGGCGGCCGCTTGGTCGGCGGTATCCCGGTGTACGTAAGTGTCATACCACTCCTAGTTCTCCCGTAGTTATATTTCGGAGACCCAAAAGGCTGGCTAGACCCACCCCGGCTCCGGCAGATCTCCTGATGGCCTATATCCGGCGGGAATAAACTATAATCGACACCAACCGTAGAGCTTCCTAGGGCAGTGGACAAATGTCAGATGGAAAGCATGACGGTCGTCGATCGTAGTTTTACGTACGAGTTATTCAAGAACAGCCACACTCTACACCACTAGAATAAAAGAGTTTTGTGCATACTATAGCAGACCCTAGAATAGTTAGTGTAGGCTCTCTGCGCAATAATGAGTGCTCATCACATCCTTACACCGAAGGTCTTGACATTTAACTTAGAATGCATACTATAACAAGGGCTTGTGAGGGGCTTGGAATGTCCTCATATTATGATAATCTTCTAAGGTGTCGAAGGCTCCTTGGTTCTCCAGAACAAATGGACCTTGGAATGGAGATCTAGCCAGGTTTATATACACCAGTCGGCGACTATCCCCCCTCGCAGATAGTTGCCTTAATAGCTTCATTTAAGAATGTCTCGGTATTTAAATTAAGGGGTATATTAGCTGAAAGAGGTCTCGGTAGTCCAGGTAATATTCTGCGAACTAACGATATTCGTGGTTAAGTGCATCCCGTGTGCTACGATCAGTCTTTCAGCTAATATATGGTGTTGCGTATGACACATACTGCGGGCGTGTGATTCATCCACCTATTGTGGGAGGGGGGAGGGAAATCGATTCGTGATCCTCCCCGACTGTGTCCTATATTACAATCCGATATGAAAGCGATCCTCCATACCTTCGAGGATACGTGGGCCCATCATTCAGTATGGCTGATACCCCAGAATGATGCGGAAATTCGACACAAGGGATCGAGCCACTTGCTAGCGGACCCCAAGGTAACAGATATGAGGCTGCCTGTCACGTTTTGTCACACGTTATTACTAACTACCTAGACGGTGATGGCAGTAATATCAAAGCGAGGAAATAGTCTCACCATCAAACAAGTGCGTGACAAGACCTGTCAATCGATGCTAAGGCCCATATACTATCGAAGATACCTTAAGTGTTAAATGATAGTCTTGCCAGCGCCGGCTATATGTTGCTCACCGATTGTTACTGGTGACGGTCTAGTTGGCATTCGCGTTTATCCACGCATACATAACCCCTATATCAATCTAACCTAAACAAGTCCGAAGGGGAACCGATTTAACCAAAAGTCGCCTTCTTGGATAAGCTCTAGATGTATGTAATGAGCGAGTTGAATAAACGCTACCTTCATTTTTCAATACTGAACCCTAGTCCGATGCCCTCACAACTGCCTTTACCCCCGGTTCTACGGATTAGGACGCCGGCGAGTCTAGCCTAGACGCTCCGACCAGATGAGTCTGTCGGAGTCCATAGGAGCGAACCAACCTATGGCGCCAGATAGAGTGAGCGAGTCCCTCCATAGGCTCCTATCTAAGACTGAATCTCGCCCTGAATGAGCAAGTCACACCACTGAATAGATCGGACCAACATGCTCCGGTTTCATAAGTAAGCAATACCAGATGCTACTCTACGACCACTGATCTACGTTATGGCTTACAGCCTAACTTTCTCTAGGGCACACCATTTCGGCCAATTCTGCCAGCCACGGCGCTTGCTACGCTCAAGCAAGCCCAACATAACCCAGACGACAACATCATTCGCCAGGCTCCAGCACCGGTCTATTCATCCCAAATATATATAGACCCGGAGTTAGTGACTGACCGCGCGGCCTTTACGAGACGGACGTCTCGCTCGTTCCTATCACAGCCGGCAGCCCGAAATATCGCTTAAAAAACTCGCGAGATTAGATCGAGGACCTCGCGCTGCGCTCACAGCCAACTAACTAACTTAGTCAGCCTGAGGCACACTCGATAGTTCAGCCGCAAGGCTTCCTGCGCTTACCGTGGCTCGCTTTAGGCTGTCAGCACTCTAGCTCCGGCAGGCAAAACCTGTTAGGACTGGTTACTACGTATGTGTAGATTTAGATTCCGGTTTTTACGTGTAAATGCCAACGCCACAGACTGGCTCTCCCCACTCCTAACCTTGGAAGATATTAACTCTACAGTGTAGTAATGCAAGTGTCCCCCGATGTCGCTTGTTTCAGGCTTGTTTACGATACCAAGTTTCCCACTCGCGGAGACCTCAAAATAACAGGTGCCCTGTTTTGGCGTAGTCATGATCTAGTATCTGAGATGAACCCGAAAGGTTCGCGGACATATTCCGCCCGGATCGGGAAAGCATTGTAGGCAGTCTACTTCATTCAGAGCGAGGCTAAGACTCGCGGTTACCAACGCCTAACCCCTTTGATTTGAAGTGATGGTTGAAGATTTCACGTCTCTAAAACAAAGAGGTATTCCGTACATTAGTAATAAACATTCAGCATAGATAGTATAGGCTCTTCTGCGCAACAACGAGTGTTTATTACACCCCTATACTAAGGATCATGACGGAAGAATCTTTTCTCCCCGGGGCGGATCTGAAGGGTTTGGTGTCCTCGCCTCCGGCTACGCCGGATATTACACGCTACTGGTGGCGTGCAGATATGTAGCAGGAAGCGGGCGGCATGTGTAAATTATGCAACTAACGTCTGTATGCACTCCTAGGACATGGAGGACAGCCGTGTCCAAGAAAGGAGTGGCGGGGAGCAGCAATAGAAAGTTCTGATGAGAAAATCACATCACTCGCCTCGGGACGACCCGTGCGGGCGGCTCGGAGGATGTGGCTGAAGAATGTGGGAAAGGTCCCGAAAGAACAACCACGATTACCGTGGACGCCGCTAGGGGCGATCCCAGGCACGGAGGACGCATTCTTCGTGGGTCCCCTTTCGTGAAACCCAGCGAAATCCGGCAAGGCTAATTAGCCAATTACTCTCACAAGCCAACAGTAGACTACTTACTCTACACCGCCATCCTGATGCTATTACATAAGGACGTTGCTGTTGGATCACAGTACATCGCATCTACATACCGAGTATCGTGACCTGTGTGATGGGTGATACCGATCAGCTCATATCTTACGACACACGGCCTCTCGCTTCTACTGTACGCATCAAGATGCGCAATGCGTGCCTCGGACTGCGTAGTAAGATATCAACCAGTATCATTCTATCAAACGCGGTCTCTGTAGCCCGGATTCTGGCAATGTACTCTAATCCTTGACCCTTTGCCGGAAAGCCATCAACAGCTTACCCTGTAAGTAAGTAGTCGAAAGTCGACCCTGGCAACGACGTCCCTCGAAAAGCAACTGGCGCCATCACGATGTGGCTAACCAATAGGCTGAAGATCCGTGTACTGGACTAACCAACTAACATCTACTTAATATCTCGAACCCTCGGACCAACACGGGCTGTTTCAGCCTCTGTGTCATTGACTCTATACAGGCCCGTCCCCGTACGTACCCCTTGCCATTCTGACTTCCCTGAACGGATATCGACGTCAGGGCGGAGGCTAACTAAAAAGTAAGGGTAAGTGGGACAGGTTTTACTAGTATTTAGCACAGCTCTACACTACGACTCCCGATATTCTACACTGTATGTTACATTGAGAATAAACACTACCTGCACTAGCCGAAGTGGTCGTTCCCGCCTGGTCGGAAATCACTGGAAGCCAGCCCTCGCTTGCTCGCTTCCTACGGTACTTGTTCAATGTCCATCCTCTGCTTTCCCCGCCAAAGACACCCAAGCCAGCCAGCCAAGCATCAGCGGCCGCGTTCTTGCTCTGGCCCAAATTTGGCCGTCCGAATCCCTGTCCATCCCCTGTACCCCCGCGTGCCCGTATTGCTGTATCTAGGTTAGACGTTTGGTATAGTACGCGGTGGTATAGGCCCTACTATTATGTAAGGTATGATGAATCATGATAAACTAACGGCGGCCCATGCCGTCTACGCGACTTGCCGATTCTCCGGTGCAGGTAATTAGCAGCATTTCGACAGCTGCTGTCAGGGAGAAAGACCAAAGCGTACGCTGCCTTGGAAGTAGCTCAGGACGTGATACTCGCACAGTATCTATCTATCTATTTACCTAAGGAAGCGTTCGAACATTCGCATGAACGCTTGGATCACCAATTATCGAAAGTCCCTCTCCCAGACGCTAGCCTGCTCCCAAAATTTCCGCCCGCCGTTCCGAGACGTTGGTCAAATAGCCCGCCAAGACGTGTGATTTTGGATTTTTGCAAAAGGATCGCGAGTCTGGCCCTGGACCCGAGTCTAGGTACCTGCTAACCGAGTAGAGTGCCGTACCTACATCGGTATTATTATTACGCAGCTTATTGGACCACGTGCGCTGACGTAAGCCACCATAGCTTCGACACGATCTAGGATAGGTCAGGACTGGACATGGCAAGCAGAAATGAGTTGTTCTCATAGGGTTGGCATTCATAAATAAATACCTCGTATTATTGTGATTCGCCGGTATGTATCTGTCATTCGGGAAAAGGTTACTTCCTCACCAGTGAATGTGAATCCTTTGACTAGATAGATACCCACCCAACATGAGAACCCGAGATGAGCATTAACCCAGTCCACGTAATGAAGGGTATACTTAGTCTACCTCGACTAGGTAGTGTATATGAATAGTAAAACAGCCAGTTTTGCTTAGCACCAATGAGCTAATGAGCTAATGAGAGAATAAGCAGATACCCGGCACTTGATCCGCCCATCCGGGACCTAGTACGTAGCCACGCCATAGTGTAGGGTATGTACTACTATAGTATGGCAAGACGCCAGACATGCGCGTGCTGAATCCAGCAAATGGAGACAGATAGGTGGGCAACCGTTAGCGAGGTACCGAGAAGGGAGAAGCGGATTTTGCGCTTTTCTGGGTCTGACCCGCATACCACCTGCAGACCGAACCAGGAAATGGGTAATTGGGGGTAGTAATCGGGGATGGTAGTATTTTGGGGGGTAGCATTGGGGTAGATAGGAATACATATCTTGGGTATTCTGTTTTGTGGGGGGTTCCCGGGAAAAAAAAAAAAAAAAAGGAAGATTAACACCTTCGACTAGACTAAGCTGTCCCGTCCCATCTAACCTACAGCAGCACATCGAAGCCGATGGACCAGGGGCTCGATACGCTAACTACACTCACCGCTCCCAATGAACCCTTTAATGTACGTACTATGTATGTACCTACGTAGTACACATGCGCTACTGCAAACGTCAAGTTGGATCGTACACTACTCAATACGACCGATCTTTCTCTCATTGGGTCGCGCTCGGGCCTCCAGATTAGCGAACAAATGCGCGGACGCCTTTGGTATCTAGTTTAGGCAAGGGGACTCCGAAGTCGTGCGCTACTCGGACGTCGCTTTCGTCCGTTTCGAAAAGTTCTAGTTTAGGCCCGTTCGGTCGAAATAGAACAGCTAGTACGAGACTGATTTCCGCCAATGCCAAGCTAAAAGGAAAGTCAACTCATCCTCTTCGATATAAATAAGAAAGGGACGAAGAACAGAGAGGGAGGTCTACTTTGAGCCTAAACAGGTTCGAGAGCCCCGCGAGAAGGGGACGAAATTGCGGTTCATCAGAGGGTTGATGGTTCCGAGCCACCGCTCGGGGATAAAGTCGGACGGGCTCGGGAAGATGTCTGGATCCGAGTGCATGAAATATGATGACATTCCTACCGGAACCTACCCGGAACGTTAGCGAAATATCCAGTGCCGGGGTCCTTAATTAACTTCGTACACCAGCCGGGATAGTATACTGTTTATACTGAAGCGGTACATCAGGCGATATTCGAGGCAGTCGAGTCATGACACCAAAGTCAACACTGTGATTGAGATAAGTTCTCTGCATGAATAAAATAAAAAACGAACAAGTGTGGCTTGGTACATACCGCAAGGCTTCCTTGATAACGGCTTGCAAAAAGGGTAGCCTTTCCAGCTCTGCCCAGCTCGGAACACGACTTGGCCATTCCGCCATCGGGATCTTCAGCTCCTCTCCGAGCGTCTTCACCACATCCGGTCTGGTAAGGATATAGTAAGCAGCACATGAAATTGTGCGGGCACTAGTTACGGTCCCGCCTCCTAGGAGCAGCTGGGCTTCTTTCGCCAGTCGTTCCTCCGACTTTTCTGACGCTGGCATGCTGCTGTTGGCGACATGATGGAATAGCGACTCTATGTACTTATCATTCAATGACTTGCTCCCCAAGGCCTTACGGATATTACTCCGTGCTTTCTGTTGACGGGTCAGTTGCAAGGCGACAAATAAAAGGAGAAATAATGCCATCAAACCTCTTGAAACGTAGAAAATGCTTGACCCCGTGGGTAGAGCCACAATAGTACTTCGCCAGGAATGGGACTGAGAAGCCTAGACGCAAGATTAGAATCGGAGATGCGCCCATAGACACACATAACCCATGCTTACCGGATAATCCAGGGAAATCCAGAGAAGAGCGGAACAGAGCGTATTATCATTTGCATAATCCAGGACCTGGCAAGTCGCGTTAGAGGGTACAATGTATTGGCAAAAAGAAAAAAACGTACCAATCTGCAGAAAAGTCCTCTCTGCTCAAAAACCGGTCGCCCGGATCGTCGGTGTCCAAGCACATCCGCCCTATAATATCACCTGTGTAGGCAGTGAATGCATGGTCGAGCCGGATGACCTTGCCGGTGCCGGCGTATTCTCTCAATCGTGTCTCTAAGTGTAAGGCGACCTCAGCAAGCATGGACTGCAAGCGCGAAACTCCCATCTTAGAAAAGTAGGGCTCAAGCGGTTTTCTCCGTGCCCTGTGTAGGTCATGGTCTACGGTCAAGAGATGACAGCCTTGGAAACGTTAACACGAACTCCGGGTGAGCAAAGTGAAGAGGTTAGGGCACTGACCATCGAAGCCAATACCCTGAGCGAAGTTATCGTAGTGATTAGTACGTCGTGTACTTTCTGCTACGTAAAGATCGTTGTAGAACTCGGGATCATGAATAAAGAGCTCTTCAGGATTGACCCGGATGATTGGGCCTAGATAGAATAAATAAAATGCGCCGGTTAGAAAAGAACATTGGCTCGGGCATGGAAATGGCGTTTCATACCATATTTCTTGACCATTTTCTCAGTCTCGAATATGTACTGGCCGTCGAGCCAGTACTGAAAGTAGAATTCATACCACCCCGTTGCCGCAGCTAGTTTCGGCCCAGGGAAGCGAGCGAGAGGGTGGAAGTAAAGCCGATATATGACCAAGCCAACAACATAGAAAGCGTACACCAGCAGTGAGGTGGCAATCGCAGCCAAAGGGCTGATACGCGAAAGAAGTTGGGTTATCAAGGGAGCCATTTTGGTTGCGCGACAATAGAAGGAAGACTACAGAGGGAACGAGACATCTGGAGACACAGTTGCGTACCGGCAGTTGTTAACTTGTTTGCAACATGATGATTTCGCGGGTGATATACCTAGTCACATGACACAGGATTGGATGGCGGCGTGGGGAGAAGAGGCAACCCTTTACTGTCACTGCTGCCACCGCTGCCACCGCTGCTGCTACTGCTGCTACTGCTGCTACTACTACTATTATTGCTTCTGCTCCAGAATTTTCACATGTGGCACTATACGTGCTGGGACTGGTCTCAAAAGGGCCTTGAGACATAAACTAATACATAGTGCATGCATGCATGCAAAGTACATAGTGTAGTAGTATTAGTCGTATTAGTAGTATTATAGTAGGTATACTATATGTACGTGCTGGGCCTTGTACGCTAACCGCGCTACGTTAGTGTCTCTGGATGACACGCGGCGTTCCATTCGACTGGGTTTATGTGACCGTCTGGGTAATCCAGGGCAGTCCAGGGCCAAAGAGAAATAACCGGAACGAGGCCAGACATACGGTACCTACATTCTGCCTACTCTGTACAAGCCCGTTGTGGCTAGGTACCACCTAGCCTAGTAGGTATTCTGAGGGACTGGATAGGGGGGATCTTGGGGATATTGGGGGGGTCTTTCCAGGAAAAAAAAAGGTGAGGGGCTATACTTGAAAAAGTAAGAGTACGCCCTGCCAAACTTAAAAAAAAAAAAAAAAACCAAGAAAAAAAAAAAGTACACAAAGGTATAGCATTACTAACGTCTATACCTGCGAAGTAGATTCCGAAACTACCTAGGTAGTATAATTTTTCGACTTGCCCAAGTACCACTCAGGTATTCAGCCATTTAATCTATTTAATCCATTTAATAATTCATTCATACCTCTCCCTATGTACCCTACCTACTACGTACCTAAGGTACTTGATCAATCCACTGCAAATATGCACTAGGCTGCCCACTAAAGGGAGCCACTAGGTTAGCCACCAAGGCTATCAGACCACCTACCCTATACAGTATGCTCATATAACCTCCAACGCCAACGATGTCGTAGTGTATTTGACAGGCTTCGAGGTGCAGTGGGCCTGGCCTCTACCCTCTAAGACACGAGAGATAGAACAGATCCCTACCCCTTCGACTCGGTCCGACGCCTAAGCCCCCTTCATCATATGCGAGAAACGAACCGGCGTGCCAGCATGCTAGCATGCCAGCAAGAGCAAGGAATCCACGACGCCGAGCGCTATGGGCTTGCCTTGCTTTATATCGGAGCCGATCCCTCGTGTAAGTCGCCAAGGTGCCACTTGACCACTTCGCCGTCACTCGCTCTAATCCTCTCTCTCTCACCTTCTCTCTGTGTCTAGATAGCCTTAGCCTCCTGAGCACACATGATGGAATTCACATACTCTCAAGAAATCGATCCCAGTATTTACGAGACCCACGGACTTGATGAGGGTATCTCCCTTCGCATACACAAGGACCAACACCTCGAATTCAAGGGCGCTCAGAGAGCCCAGCGGGATTGGACCAAGCACGTATGTAATGTAGACGGTTATAAGGGAGGGCTAGGAAATCCCTTTAGCTTCATCTGCGTGACGGTCCCCGAATGCCTTCCGGACAGGCTAGAACTCATCTCTTACGCGAACGAGTTCGCCTTCCTCTACGATGGCAAGCATTCCCCCACGTCGAAGCCAAGTACAGCACCATGACTGACTACGATGACAGATAAGATGGAAAGCTTTGACTTGAAGAAGGACTTCAAAAAGGAGACGACTAAGATGCTAGATGCCTTTGGAGACGAGGCGTTGGATCTTAGGGTTAACGCCAGATCGGGCCCGGAGAAACGTCTACAAGCGCAGATGCTCTCTGAGATGATGGCCCTTGACTCGGCGCGAGCAATAACGTCAATGAAGGCGTGGGCGAGGTTCGTGCAACTTGCGTCACGCACTAGATCATCACCGTTCGAAACACTAGAGGAATATATCCCCTCACGAGTCATTGACGCCGGGGAGCTGTGAGTCCCCGACGCTTTTCCATTGCCATGCGATCCAAGCCTCTAATCGCAAACCTTGTAGCATTTGGTTCGGCACCCTAACTTTTGGGATGGCGCTCACCATCCCGGATGACGAATACGATATTTGTATGGAGATGGCACGGTCAGGCTACACGGCTCTAGGCCTCACAAATGATCTATTTTCGTGGGAAAAAGAGAGACACGATGCCACGGAAGCTGGTCTAGACTACGTATTCAACGCCATCTGGGTCATAATGAAGGAAAGATCCGTCAACGAGGCAGAGGCGAAAGAAATATGTTGCACCGAGATTAAGAAACATGTCTCTATATTCAAACAGACAGTGGAGGAAACGAGACACAACCCGTGTCTTTCCCCGGACCTCAGAAAATACCTCGAAGCCGTCCTGTACTCGATTAGCGGGAATCTGGTCTGGAGTATTTACTGTCCTCGGTACCGGGAGTTCTAAGCCCACATTAGCCCACGCCAGGGGGATATAGCCCCTGCTTGAGATACCTCCTAGAAGCTATAGCCACTAGAAAGCCAACGAATGCGAAAGGAAGTGGAAACCATCTGGTCACTTGATCCGCATTTAGGGTGGTGCTGCCCGTGGTGCTGGGTAAACCGCCGTCCAATTTCTCAGGGCCGAAACCCGAGTCCACGGTCTTGGAGCTCGCTAGGCGCATATGGTGAGAGTATGTCTAAGACAGTACACTGCACTACTGCTGAGACACACATACGATGGCATTGCCTTGCAGCCTAGATTAGGTAGTTTAGTCTAGACCATCCGGACTAGTCTCGTAGCCGTAGCGAACTACCTAAATGTGACATTTACATACGACATGACATATACACTGTGCACGGTACACTAGATCGGACCCAGATCACCGGTACCCTTTTTTTTTTCCCCTGGCACACTAGACTAACTTGGGATTCATAGCGTGCCCGTTAGTCAAGCCAGAAGGTCAAGCCCCCGGCGCGGAACATTCTCTACCGTATACTAGAACCCTACGTTTGTGCTAAATAGAACTACTAGTACGATACTACGATACTACGATAGGAGCCTTGCACTCCTCCTTCTTGTTTCATCCCAGCTTGCGTGACATCCGTTGATTTAGTGTAGTGTGAAAGGGGGTGTCTTATCCACTAGATGGGTACGTTCGTCTACCGTACCCATAGCGGGCACACGAAAGACTGAAGGCGGATTCATTCAAGCCTGACTGGGCATCTGCGCCTGTTCGCTACGGTAACATACGTAATATCGGAGTGAGGGTCAAACGCCATTTATCGCACGTTGATAACCAGAAACATCATGATCAAACCAATATAAATTAGCGCCTCTTGGCAACAAACATGCCTAGAGTCTACTTAGCAACTAACTTAGTCTACAGTCCTGTCTTATCGGCAAATTTTTTCGACGTCAAGTGCTACACGAGGCGCGGGCCGGGTACTATCATCTCCTAAGAAGCAAGGAGGTAGTCACGGTTTCACTTTGTGGCAACCGGCTTCTTTTGCTTTCAATCCATCCAGCCTAATAATCTATTTTAAGCATCCACCTACGTAACCAGATTTCCGGCAGATTGGTAACCTGGAGTAGGCGTCTGTCGCCTATCCAATAGCTTCCTGACTAAAAGAGGCGCCATTGGAAAAACTATCAACGGCATCTATTGTTCTGGAGACAAGCCACAACCCGTGGTCCGGGGAACAGGCGGTCTAGAACGAATGGCGCTTCTCGGTGCGACAATCATACGACTTATGGGAGGGAGGCCAATACGCCCCCTCCATTGATACACCAGGCAGACCCCACAATAACTGTTAGAAGAGCAGTACTGATCTATTATGGGTTGCGATGCTACGAATACTACGGTGATATATTGGTGTGTATCGGATGAGAGTGGCAAGGCAGCGGGATACATATTGTATGTAGTGTATGAATAGCATCTCGGTTGTCAGCTACTATGTCAATTACATCGGTCTATAAGCAAATGGGCATGCTAACGGCCTAGGTAGAACATAAAAGTACAGTATCTCACGTATAGAGTTTATATAATACGAACAACGACTAAAGCAAATACACACATCTATGTAAACGACGGCGACCATCTACGCAATGCTGCTATGTTTACGTACTCCTCAACGCTGACTGCCACACTCCATTGTGTCCTTCGATAGCTGCATCCCACCATGAAGGGTTGCTCGATAAAAAGAATATAAATTAGTGGTAGCCACAATGATATTAAACAGCTGTGTTAGTGTCGGTTAGCACACATTATTAATCTTATAACGGCCCGCCTGTTGGAAATATAGGGTATTTGCCCATCTTAACATAGACTACACCTGCTCTAATATCGGGCCAGTGCTTCCTACATACCTGAGTGGCGAAGAGCGGCTGCTCGGGCTTACGCCTACTAGTAATTCGACCATTTTACGACGACGGATAGAGAGAACTTTCGACATGGCTACTACGTACTTGCCACGGAACCATATGATAAGACTACCTACGTAGGGCGGGTCGGGCCTTTGCATACACTATGTATAAACTACCTAGGTAGGTAACTAGTTACTTCCGGCACAGCGCGGGTGAACTTCTCTCCTTGTGCAATGGTAATAAGTCAATGCTAGAGCAACAAGCAGTGCCAACTATATCAGTACTAGTCTATACTATAGATGGTACACTAGGTTCAGAACAAGCCAAGTCTAAATTACACTATATCCCTCTAAGCAGTAAGGATAGGCCACCGGTTCAATATAGGGTAAGTCTGCCGAATACCATGAACGTAGAGAATCTCTCTTTGCACACATTATATAGATAGCACCAAGTATAATAGTAGGTTATCAGTGGTCAATGTTGGATATAGCAAACCTGAAATTATCATGACAGCGGCTCGCTATATGGACATGAGTACCGAGGTATTTCAAAATTCAATATCTCAAGGTCCGCGAACGTTTCCTCGCTTAAACTGTCGGTTGGGTCCATTGACTTATAGTTATATTAGAACTAGACCTCCCTAAGCCGGCCAAGCCGTTTATCCTCTCCCTTATCGAAATTATCAGAGCCGCGTCGGATGCTGCTCACGTACTAACCGGCTGTACTGTGTAGTCCAAAGTCCAATTGGGATCTGGGGGGTTGTTTACGGGGAAGGGACTCATTAAATCATACAAATCTACTAGGTTAGGTCAATTACTCTTTTCTTGGCACCTACCACATAAGTAAGGGCCTAAGTAATGGGCTACGCACGTTAAAGCACGGGAGAGATAGGGCGTTACCGCTAAGAAATGTAGGAACCGGGATATAAAATTGGAATAGAGTAGTAGTTAAATTTGGGGGTGCGGTCAATGTACGGACGTGTAAGTAATATCAACACAGAATTAACTTCGTCATTCGAAATAGATTAATTTCAAACAAAACCCTCTTTAGATATAGTGGTAAGCTAAAACTATCGGTCTAGATATGCTGTGGAAATACGAAATCTATATCGGGGTAGGCGGAATGTCAACCCAACATAGCCTCGTTCTTTTGAAGTCCAGACAGACATGCTTTAGGGCTATGATTGTTCATTCCTTGACCAGAATATAGGAGGCGTACAATCCTCGAAACAGGTACTATACCTGGAAGGCTATCTAGAAACAAAGAACATCATTCTTATGGACGCATCTATGCTTCCTTTGGCTTCTAACATTACATTCCCATATGTAAAATCCTTAGGATAATTACGACTTTTTCTTCGTTTAGGACTAGAACATAGGTCGGGTTTGTACGACCAAATTACTTAATAGAAACGAAAAGGCTTTGGTACTAAAACGTACAAGTTAAACATAGATATTATTCGCTATGGCATTACTTCGGTTTCTTTGCAAGTTAAAGGATGCATCACTTGACCTTATCAACAATAGTAATGTATTATCTAAGTCTTACTTTTACACCCGTCAGATCGCGCTAACAAGTTAGTTAGTTACCTAGTTAAGGCGGAGCGCCTGGTTTGAGTTTTAAATAACAACACACCTAGGTACTTATATAGAATACTTCGAGAATTATGCCTTGACAGAAACATAGAATGAACATCCCGGTTTCCCTTGAGACCGGAGCATTCTATTTTGGCGCCGTGTAGATCGTGGAACGATATTTGTGACGTTCCAACTGTTATAGGATTGATCGAGTCCTGTCTAAAAGGGACGGATTTCGATATTACGTCACCTGGAAAGGTGTGCTCGTATTCGGTGTGAGACCTAGCGATGCTGCTAAACACCACCTCCATTCCACGAACTATTATAGAGGAGAATGGATGCCATCTCTTCCTCAACATACTTCAAACCGCGAGCGCCCTAGTTGGCGATCTCTAACGTAGCATATCCCATCACTTTTTTTTCCTTTTCCAAAAAAAAAAAACAAAAAAACGGGGGATTTCCCATTGAAATAATTCGTCTTGTTGCTTTGTTGATTATCAACTTATTTGGTAACTTGGTAGCATACAAGGCGTTAGGATTCAATATACAAAGCACTAATACGGAGTTAAAGTCGCTAATTCAATCTACAACGGTGACTAGTATAGCCATGTAAGCTATTGCGGCCGGGTTGGCTGACATACGAGCGCATGATATAGTCAATAATGCCAAGCATGTCATCGTTGCTATGCAAGCTTCCTCATCGTCGCCCTTCCTCGGCACCTCGGAACTATCGGCAAAAAGAGCAGCACACGATGCAACGGCGGCATCATCTCTTAAAATATCGAAGTAATCTGTATACACGTGAGGGCCGATTCGTTGGAGGTCACGCAGCCATCAGTCGTGACTCACTTGGGTAATACGTACCCCTGGTTTTTTAGGCGACTTTCAATATTCCCTAGCCGAGTTCGCCGAAATTGAGCTGCGCACACCCGCATCCACACGGTTGTGATGAGAAACTCGATAAACTTGTCGGTGGGAGGGACTCCAAAAACTTGTTTTGGAGAGCGCGTCTTCACGTCAAGCTCGCGAGGAACCGGGTAATGTGGATGAAACTGGGAAATGCAGCAGGGGACCGGGAAATGCCACCCTTGAATCTCGATCTGCATGTCAGCCCCAGCTCAAGCAGGTCATTGGCGACTAGGCATCGTACTTACAACCTCTAATATGACAATCATCGCCACGAGCCCACCGGGTTCATTTCGACCCCTGAGCTGATCAAGTGAATAATCAATATCATCAACCGAAGTAGGAGCCTTAACCGAGAGGCTTGAAGCCACATCAATAGTTAAACTGATGGCATGATCACTTTTGTAGAGTTAGCGATTGACGACACGGCTATGGGGGGTGGTCGCGGGAGATTCGGTCGTGCCCAATGATGCCGAGCGTAGTGCGCTCAAAGCCGGAGCGGCATAATTAACTGCTGGTATGCTGGAGAGTCGATACTGGGGTTAGGAACTTCAGTCGGTAGTTCTGCGCCACATCGCGCAGTGTAACTATCGTATAATATCTTTGCTCGCGCGAATGAAAAGGAAGGGTGCTTTTCTATGGCGGTATGGGCACCAAGTGTCGATGATGACAGTGTACATAGTAGATGGGTTTGTTCGCTGTTCATTGTCCAGGGACCCCGGCCACGGCCGAAGTAGAATGCACTATATGCTGCCACGCGGCTCGCCTGATGCCGACTGTGCACCACACCATGAATCTATGGATGGGTAGAGCGCGAGAGAAAGCTCTACCCGGAGCTGCGGGAGAGTCTTATTTTGGAGATAATAACGACCGCCACAACACGCTATCGTCATGTACTTCGCGCGAAAGGGCTGAGCTGGGCTTACACATGCCAGTGTAATCGAAGCACAGCTCGTAAATGTGGAAATGAGAGAAAGGGCAGATGCATTTCATAAGAAGCATGTGATCATAGCATCAGCCCTTTCCAAGCTCGGCGCCCGACTCTTTGTGATTGGTGTTTCGAGAACGGAGCGTTGTCGACGTCTACTAAGTAGGTTACATTGAAACGGAGATCAACCAGAACCGGGCTGATGGGTTCCCCCGCGGCTAATTTGCCCCTATAACCGAGATGCGGGCACCCTGTCCTGATTGACATTGCCGTCGCTACCGGGTGAGCAGCCCACCCCCTGGCTGCTTTCTCTCTACAGCAAGTACCTATCATGCCATCGTCTGCTATAGATCTATAGATAGACTATATAGTAGGCAGGCAGGTCAGGCATCTGGGTAAGTATACTGGAGATGATCTAGATTTTTTGTCTCAGAGACGTGTCGAAACCTGTTCACATCTCTTGGTACCGCGACGTTTAGATAAGCGAGCATCAGAGACTTTACCCAATCGTGGTAAGTACTGTCTGCCCAGGTATTGCCCAGGCATTCCAATGCCGAAGCATGCCTTATCTACCTTGTTACCAGGGTAGCAGGCTGGGAGGGGAGCCACTTTCCCCGATCTGGTGCTCAAAACGATCAGCCATCGCTGCGTGTATCCTAGCTATATCTCTCACTACCTAGGTAGTTTTCCTTTTTGTTCCTGCATGATTGCAACACCGTCTACGTTGTGTAAATATCATCATAGAATAGACCCATCGAGACGAACTTGAAGTCGCACCAAGACCGATCCTACCTGCGCCACGACCGTCCTACTGTAGCTTAGTATCTTACATACGAGAGGCTGCGTTTTGATGGATGCGCCGCTGACCTTCGGCGAATAAGTCGATCTGACTGTTACTCAGTCTTGGGGTAATGTTGAACATTCGGTGCCGTAGAATGTGCCCCACAGATGGGCTGGGCAGCCTCCATGCTATTATTGTCCTTCGCTACACCACTCTGCCTTGTAAGTCGATGCCTGTGCCGCTCGCGCTGCATACTTCAGCACGTAGCTAAATCAGCTCACTAGAAGCCATGAACTGCGTCGAATTCCAATATTGGGACAGCTGCTTCCTCCAAAGTCGCTTCATGGGGCCTTGGTCTCGATCCTTTTTATTTATTTTTTTCGGCGCTGCGTGAGGAGGGGTAAGAATAACGGTGACGCAAGCCTGAGGTCGAACGTTTACTCAATGTGACCGTACATTCTCTCGTAAGGACGCAGGTAAGGATGCAGGCGGAGTCCAGCTACGTTTTTTCTCATATGGTTCTCCATTCTCGGGTCGATAGACTAAGGTTCTGGTAACCGAACGTGCCGGCTTGTCTACGCCAACGGTCTAGGCGTTGTGCGCCGGTTCGCGACGGCAGATACTAGACCGCAGATTGGAGACGTCTTGAAAGCGGTGATCAGACTAGAATATCGGTGTGCGCCACCTGGGCGCCGCAATTGGGGGAGCCTAATATGAATGGACCCAAGCATTAGCGAAATCTCGCGTCAGCCTTATTCGACTCTATCCAGCAGCTCGGTATGCCTTGCTCTGTGTTTAGCACTGGGTCAGCCACGAGTTTGTTGAAGAGGGAACTAGTATGCCCGAGCTCATGATGAAGCCACATTCTCTGACCACACTTCCTCGGGGGTGTCGGTGTCCCACTCCCCACACCACCAAATCTCCGACACCATCGTGTGCACCGATGGACACGCGACCACAGCCTCGGGGCCCTCTCTACACCCGGCTGGGACGCCGTCACAGGGATCTTCCAAGATACGAGAGCTTAGCACGCACTCCTTTGCTGTAGCCTGATTCCCAACCTGCACGGGACTCAACTATTGGACTTCGACGTTATGCCTGCCCCTCTACCTATTACGTTTGATATAGGTGGGTATCGCGCAGGCTGTTGCCATCCAGATGAGACCAGATGGGCTTAGACATCAATAAAACGCCGTATCCATACCCGGACCCGCCGGGAAAAGCCATCGTGAACATGAGAGGAAGCCCCCGGTCTCTCGACCCGGTTTGTTATGAGGAATCGAGTCGTCGAGTGTAAGCTTGGAGAGATGTCGAGCATCTCTGGTCAGACTATATAAGGTCAGTGAGACACCTCTCAGTCGTGTTGTCCATCCCGCGGGATAGCAACCTCTAGAACATCGCGCAGCCTAGTGGCTAACTCCTCTCTTTCCTTTCCGATCCTTATATTCTGCAGATCCCTCCCTCTCTGCCGCGCAGATGCGTTTTTCTGTATCCCTCACCGGGGTCTTCTCGGCCGGCCTCTTCGTGGGGCTCGGTCTGTGTGCTCCCTCATGGCAAAATGGGCTCCAAGTTCGAGGCCCTGGGTCTTGTTACACCCCTTCTAACCGAGCTTGCTGGAGCCCCGGGTTTGATATCAACACCGATTATGAAACCAATACCCCAGCGGGTACTGTGAGAACCGTAAGTCCGAGATCCCGCCGTCCTAGCTAGGAGAAACCACCAAAGCAGTGCCTGACTTGTCGAATAGTTCAACTGGGAAGTGACGGAGCATGACAACTGGCCTGGTCCGGATGGGAGGGTCAAGAGCAAAGTGATGCTGGTCAACAACCAGTACCCCGGGCCTACCCTGACAGCCGACTGGGGTGATACCGTTGTAGTGAATATCAAGAACAGTCTTCGTCTCAATGGTACCTCGTTCCACTGGCACGGTATACGTCAGCTGGGTACCAATATCCAGGATGGCACCAATGGCGTCACCGAATGCCCCTTCCCGCCAGGATCAACAAAGACATACAAATTCAAGCTCACCCAGTATGGGACGACCTGGTACCACTCTCATTTTTCGGCGCAATATGGTAACGGTGTCTTTGGGTCTATTGTCATCAACGGGCCGGCTTCTCTACCCTGGGACATCGATCTCGGACCCTACCCTATCAACGACTATTACCTACCGACGGCAGATCAAATCGTGCTCCAAACCCAGCACACTCCAGCTCCGCCGCCGAGTGATAATGTCTTGTTCAATGGTACTAACATCAACCCAGCTGGTAGTGGCGGTGCTTACTCTAGAATTACGCTGACGCCCGGCAAGCGTCACCGCCTGAGACTGATTAACCCCTCGGTGGAGCACAACTACCAAGTATCGATTGTCGGCCATGACATGACGGTTATCTCGACTGACCTAGTCGCGGTCAACGCGTACACTACAAGTAGTGTCTTCCTCGGTGTCGGCCAACGGGTTGACGTGACTATCGACGCCTCGCAGAAAGCGGGAAACTACTGGATGAACGTCACCCTGCCCGCGAGCGGCCTTTGCGGTTCGTCTTTGAACCCCAAACCGGCGGCCATCGTACATTACTCATCGGTCGCCAACGGTATTCCAACCAACCCCGGAACCGTCCCGCCCGACTCGGGATGCCGTGATTCTCTGAACTACACCCCGGTGGTGACGCGCCAGGTGTCGCTAGACCAATTCACGCCCGGCGTAAAGAACACACTCGACGTTACTCTCGATACAACCCCCCTTGTGATCTGGAAGATCAACAACACGGCCATAGACGTGGACTGGGATAAGCCGGTGCTGGACTACGTGCTGCAAGGCAACACGTCATACCCGGCGTCAGAAAACGTCGTCATCGTGAACCAGAAGGACGTGTGGACGTTCTGGGTGATCGAGAACCAATCGGTCGTCCCGCACCCAATTCACCTACACGGACACGACTTCCTGGTGCTCGGGGCGTCGGCCACGGGCGCGGGCTTGTTCACGGCGGCCGACAAGGCGAGTCTGAAGAGCACCAACCCGACACGGCGTGACGTGAGCATGCTCCCGGGCAATGGGTGGCTAGTCCTCGCCTTCAGGGCTGACAACCCGGGCAACTGGCTGCTCCACTGCCACATCGCGTGGCATATCAGCGGTGGAATGAGCGTGGACTTCCTCGAGCGCGTCTCAGAGCAGAAGGCGCAGATTAGCTCGGCCGACCTGACGGCGTACCGGAATAACTGCGCTGCCTGGCGTAATTACTTTGACCATAGCGGGCTCCACAAGATCGATTCGGGTCTGTAAGTATGGGAAGTTGGCTACCCGCTATTCTTTTGTACTGCGGTGATGGTGGTGGTGGTGGTATTTCTTTCATTCCCTGCACCCCCTCTCTTCCCATCATATATCATACAGGGGTTTCGTTCAAACTAGGCGGCGCGTACATACGTATATCTCCCCGCCTTCGATTCTTGTATATATATATTTGTTATATCCGGCCGACTGGGGAACATGGCCGCTTAACAGTTTTCAATCCGATGAGGTATATACGGGCACGGGCACGGGCACGGGTATAGGCATAGGCATGGGCAAGGGTAATATATACACGGCTAATGCTTCTCTCTTCTTCATTTCCTCAGACTTTGACGTTCTCCGTAATCGGTAGTACACATGATGACATGACAGGTATGGTACCGTATGTGTATGACATGTGGTTATGTATGCAGGTATGGGACCCGACGGATGATGAGTATTGATTAGAAATGCTCGAGGACGACATGTTGGGTACGGCATACAGACGGCATACAGACGAGACGGTATACGGCACACGTCGAACCATTCGGCTTCGGCAGTTATCGATTGTACCAGTACTATTTATTACACTACCTATGTACTACCTACTAGCATAACCTTCTTTAGGCAGGTGGAGCGTAAGCACCACGGTTCCCTGCTTGATTTTACTAGTATTACGGTCAGATTATACGGTGGCCGGCCGGTGACAGGTGGTTTGTGCCATGCGAGTCCCCTACTACCGTCCTATCACGATCGAGTTTGTGTGTCTGAGTCCTGATTGGACTAAAACACACTTCTCTCTCTACCACTGCTGTAAGTACCTTGTTTACACAAGAACCTCGTAGGTACATGGGCGAATAGTGGCCGCTATTGTGGCTACCTCGGTGGGTATAGCGAGTGCGGTAGGATGAGAGAAAGTACCTTGGGTTGCCGGAGAAACTGGCCGAGGTCTTCCTTTCTCTTCTAGGCGTTTTGAAGACCTCTTCATTTTGATTTTGATTTTTTTTTCTTCTTATTCTCTCTCCCGCTTCCCTTTCTCCACTGCTGACCCAGTCTTTTTTTTTTTTTTTTTGCAAAGCTGGCACCAGCACGTACGTAGTAGCATGCAGTGCGCAAAAGGTACCCACGGTAGACTAGTTTAGCAGAAGGTCCCAAGCAGAAACTCCCCTAGTAAAACTCCTTACCACAGCGTCATCACACGGTACGGTACCTCTATGCACAGTATATAGCGCAGTATACTCACTACCTACCTAGCTAGATAGACTAATTACTCCGTATTTTTCGCATACTTGGTGCAGCAGTGCCGGGGTTTTTTAGGTTACATCACGACCTAATCAATTGTTGATTGACTGACTGATTGATTGATTGATTGATTGATCTTCTCCTGTGTGGACTTGAACTGTTCCATCGTGTAGTAGTAACAAGGGATTATTCTAGTAGAGAGTCCCGGTCTTCTTCTTGACTCCACTACCAAGAGCCGGCACCGCGTATTGACAACACACAACATACACGGACACACACACACACTCACACTACCACACGCTTCCTTACCATTACCAACCCTCTTTTTTTTATCTACCCGGTATCCATTCAATATCCGTCCATCTGTGACATTAGTAACGTCATCACCATCATTATTGCCCTGTCACCATCACCAACATCAACACCGCCGACGTATCTACTAGATCCTTCTTGTCTGTGCCAACTTGTCGCAGATCCGTTATCGACGTAACACATTGCGAGACGCCAACTGATTGGGCCCCTCTTGTTGTTTCCCTTCTTTGTTTGTTTGCATTGCATTGCATCGGGCATTGACGACTACTACTTAAATGGCCTCCATCCTCAACTTCTGGCAGTCTCCCACTAAGAAAGGATCTGTCAATGGTACCGGTTCCGACGCGAAGGGCACTAAGCGCAAAGCGAAGACCGACCCCTACGACGACATGGACGACGGTGAGTATATACCGCCACGAGCTACGATTGCCGTCGACGCCCTGTCGACGGATACATGGGCCCCGCGTAACTGACTGGAACGACTTAATGTCCTAGATGACGACGATATCATCCCGGCCCGCAAGACTCCCACCTCACAACGTACCGCACGGTCGCGCCTCTCATCCGCGACTCCCGGGTCGAGCACCAAACCGCGTTCATCACTCCCTAGCGGTGTCAAGCGTACGGTCTCCCTAGTTTCCCCTTACTCCGGGTATTCAGATAAAAAGACTCCGGACTAACGCGAGACACTTATTAGGACGCCCCGGCCGGCCCTCGTTAAAGTCCCAGCAGGGCGAAACTCCGGATACAGCGGCAGCATCGAGAATCGCTGTAGAGGCCAACTTGCCACGCGCCAAGGCCCCAGACGCCGTACGCGTACAGCCAGACTCGCTCGTACCAGAAGCGCCTATGGGTGGCTTAGGTATGCATTTCCCTTATTTAGTTCACTACCATTCTATAATTTGACTCATCTCACTTACTGGCTTGCCGAATAGAACTACTTAGCAATAACCCTCCCGGCGCATCAGCTTCTTCAGCTCCCAAGGCCCAAGCTAAAACAGTTGACGAACCTGCTCAGGATAAAGGGAAAGCGAGACAAACCGTGACCAGGTCGGCTCAAAAGACGCGAGGCGGAGAAGAAGAAGAAAAGGGAAAAAAGAAGGCAGAGCAAAAGCAAGAACAAAAGAAAAATGAAGAACCACAACAACAAAAGGAAGAAGACGAAGATACTCGTGAGGAGCACGAAATCGCAAAACTACTCGGCCACCGAATGATCGAGGACGGAAGCGGTGCTGTCGAGCTGCGGGTCCAGTGGGTAGGCGAGGGCGAGCAAGACGCGACATGGGAGGCGGAGGAAGAGATCCAACAAGGCGCCGAAGAAGTCTTATACGAATACTGGAATGCCCAAGGTGGCCGAATTAGCGCGCTCTTCCACCAGCCTAAAAACGCGCCCCCGGAAATCTACCACGTGTTCAAGGTTCTGCGACACGAGAAGAAGAATCGCGGAGGTTTCCAGTTCGAGGTACAATGGGTGGGACACTCGGCCGCGCGCGCCGACACGACGATGGAGGCCGAGATCAAGCTTAAGAACATTGCGCCCGAGCTGCTCCGTCAGTACTGGGAGAGTGTTGGTGGTCGGGCAAGCCATCTTGCGCCACGCGGTCGGGCGAAGAAGCCCCGGACAGAATAAGCTGCCGATGTCAGCCTCTCAGTTCTCGCATCGAGTTATTCCCGTACATATGCGTGCGTTCTTTTTCCCATTACGCATCAGTGACTCATAAGAAAGGGTGAAAGGTGGCGGGTTCCGGTTGCATCTTTACAGGAGTTGAAGGCGGGTGCTTCCAACGTTTTACTATGTGACCCGGGGAGATGCTGGGGGATAGCGGTAGGATTCAAGGGAAAAGATTGATTGTCCTCTGAGGGTCAGTTCAAGTCAACGGGTGCGATACTTGAACAGGCCTTTTGCAACATTAATAGCTATTACGTTGTTGGCGCTTGCTTAGTAGCCTTTATAGTTGGAATGGGAGCTTGCTCATTATGTTGAGCGAGTCTCGAAACGTTCATGGGCCGTTTGCTGACTGACGGCCTCGTACATAGCTCGGTTAACAGGGATCCCCTTTATTCGTTCTTTATTTTGCTGTGCATAGCAGTCCGCTACGCCTCACGTTGTATTTGACCATGATCTATCGCTCTGAAAAGCATTGGGGTTGGCTTGCTAAACATCGATTTTAGTAACTGAATATCCATTGGTTTCAGTGTACCGTTTTGCTCTATAAGGGCTTATTGATTTCTTTCACGGCTATATCAACTTTCGTAAGCCATGAAAATTTCCCTGCGAGAGTAAATTAGTCATCTATTCTCACGCTATCGCTCTTATACGAGCTCACGATATACAGAATAATATAAGGGTTCTTTCTTATTATTATGAGGTATCTCGACATATAACAATATGTGACTATGGCTTCCCCAGGAACCGCAGCCAGAGCTCCAAATCCGCCACGACGGCCCCGGCCAACCCGGCATCGACGGCGCAGTCCTGCCAGCTACAGCTGACGCAGAGCGCGCCGCCTTTCACGGAGATGGGCGAGACCTGGAACGCGGCGCCGACCACCTCGGCGCTGATGGCGAAGACGGAATGCGCGATCCCCCAACTCTCGGCGTCGCCGCCCCCGCCGTCGAGGACGCCGAGGTTGGACACCACGAAGGAGTAGACCCTCGGCTTGCCGGCCTCGGCGCGGAACTGCGCGCGCCAGTCGGGCACCAGCCGCATGAGGCCCACGAGGTCGTTCTTGAGGCCCCGGTCTAGTCGCTTCTGGATCTCGCGGCGCACGCGCGCCGCACACGACCACATGATCTCCGCGCGCGCGGGCGCCGTCGGGTCGCCGTCGTCGCTGACGCCGCGGATCCTGCGTACGAGCTCGGCGTCGAACTCGTGCACCGTCTGCGACACGTAGTCGGCCATCGTGCGCCGCGGGTCGAGGCCCGCCGACGCGGCCAGGTGCCGCCGCAGGTCCAGCGCCGTGCTCCCCGTGAACGCGGCCGCGGAGCCGGCGGGGACCCGCGCGGCCATGCAAACGAGCAGCAGCGCGTGCAGGAGGCCCGTGAGCGTCGTCCCGTGCGCGCGGCACGCCGCCAGGATCCGCGCCGTGTCCTCGCGCGACACGTCGAAGCTGCGGAACCGCGTCCGGTACGGCGTTGTGCGGATCGGCGCCCAGTGCGCCTGCGCTGCGGTCCCCGGCGAGAAGCTTGGCGGCCGCAGCTCCTTCCACGCCGTGGACAGGGCGAACTTGGCTGATACGGGGAACTTGGCGAGTTTTTCGACGGCGGGTGGCAGGGGGGCTGCGGTGGGCGGGATGGTGAGGACGCGGTTGGTCAGCGGGCTCTGCGGTTCTGCGGACGTGGGCGGGGGTGTGTTGAGGAGGCGCAGGAGCGTCTCGTGAAAGATCTTGCCGCTCGTGCCGTCGCCGAGGCCATGGCTATAGTCGAAGACGATGTCGAGAAAGGGACCACTACCACCCCGCCCGTGCAGAACGAGGACGCGCCATCCCGGCCGCTTCGCGAGATTCGCCTCCGGCTCGTTGAGGCGTCTTTCGATGATCTCCCGTAGTTTCGCCTCGGAGCTGTCTTCCGCGCCGCCGCCGCCGCCCTCTTCCCACCGGACGTGGTGCGCGAAGTCGACTCGCTCCACGCCCACCCACGCCGGCCGTTTCGAGTCCGCGTTGACGACGTCGATGCGCAGCGCCGCGTGCTCGAGCACCACGCGCGCTATGGCGTCTTCTACGCGCGCGACGACCACGCCGTGGTGGCGGTCTGCATCCGCTAGAAGGGCGGCGGGGAGGGTGTACCGACAGCTTACTATCGTGTTGCCCAGGAACCGCAGCTGGAGCATGTGGTATTCATAGCACTCCCTACCGAAGATCACGCGCGTGAGAACTAAGCTTTTCAAGCCTCCGAGGGCGAGGGCGAGGGCGAGGCGTACTTACAGGTTCCCAAAGGGGCGGATGATGCCGGACCCCCGGCCTTCGTCTTTCTTACTAACCGCCATGACGAGAGGTTCGTAATTCCGTGACCGTAAGAACCCGGCGTTCTCTATCCATCCTGCAGGATGGAATAACGCCTACGTATCGTAATAAATTAACCATTTATATGATATGTAGTCTCGTAGAGTAAAATAGGCAGCGAGTTAGCGATTTGCACCGCTTCCGGGCCCGCGGAGGCCGAGTTCTAGGGTCGATGGCGGCGGTCTACACTAGGTACGTCGCGAACGAACTCCACGTCATCCCGGCCTGAAACGACCGGGGTCGTCACCTCGGTGTTCTCGATAGGATTTGCTACCCATAATAGTAGACGAGTCCACTATTCTAGTCGGGGCCTTTCCTCCGTACCGACGTATACTAGATACAGCGGCTACTGTAGGCACTCACCTCACACTTTTTCCATTGCTCATTACTCTGATTATCTTCCTCTTCTAAGAAGCAACGGTCATATCCGTTTGCCTCGCTCTTCGTGAGCACAGACAATAACGCGAGCTAAATTTCCTTCGTGTTTACCCAGAAGCGCCGGCGCGGACTGGGGTGTTTCTTGGGAAAGAACAAGAACGATATAAATTAGGTAGGTTATAATTGCGGAATTTGAAGGGATCCCCTTCAATCACTTTACAGTGTTTGGAATCAAGCGCCAGCGGCGTCGGTGATGGATGCAGTGGTTGGTGCTGGGCCGTTTGTATAGATAGAATAGCTATTGCCTCCAGCTTCTAGATTTATGACTTAGATGCGAGGGATACGGACCGGATGAGCCGCGCGTCCCGAAAATCAGATGATAATAAATGAAGAAATGTCTTCCGCCGAATATAGCATCCACACGTTTATTCGATGGTGCGTAAAAGGTAGCGAAATCTGTAATGAATTATAGTACCCTACAAGCTCGGACTTCACATTACACCTCACCTCACCAGGTTGTTATTTTGCTTTTTATTTCCTTATAAAAAGCGCGTTGCAGTCAATTATGGCCCTCTCTTCGTATATGCTTAAAGGCACAAGGCCTAGATGATATAGTGAGTGATGGTTTGCTTAATTCAGTCGGGTTATCAAGTTGATACCTATGGAAGTGGAAATCACATGTTTTTAGTAGCGTCACATTATCACCCGCTCCTTGTATATGCGACAATGAATGACCCTGTGCTAGAAAGTAGTTATAGGTCGGATGAATAACTTGGCCTTTCCTTTTCGTTTTTTTTCTTTGCTTTCTTTTTCATTTCCCCGGCAATCAACCGTATTATGTTTTGGTATCTACGTTGAGTGCAAAGGGCGGAGAGTGAGGGATAATCTATATGACTCTCTCTATTAGGTTAGGTTAGGTAGTTCGGGGTGTACCTAGGTAGTTGTCTTAACACCCTTAATTGTATCTCACCTACACAGTCTTACACCTCAACTACTCACAACCTAATGCAAAACCGGCCACACGCTTAATCAGGCCGTTCAGATCCTCCAGCATAAGTTGTTTCTATTTTTGTACATATCTCTGTTCTCGTCGTGAATTATCGGGTGCCTGTCGTACCTCTCGGCATGCCGTTATCGGCAATAGGCGGGGTTCTTCAGGTATGGCGGGGAGAGGAGACTTGCATGTCTCGATGGCTAGCGAGCATGATGTCAAGCCGCGTGAGATGCACAGTCTGGGATGCAGTCAATGGTGATCACTTATTCTCTCAACCCAGGATCACAGGAGGAAATATCTCAAAATGACCACCATATTCCAAAACGGACAGTTCTTTCAGTCGGGGATTCAAGGGGAGAACCACTCATTTGCAGAGTGCATGGTGGTCGATGGGGCAGGCAAGATCGCCCACGTGGGCTCATCCGCTGACGAACAGGTAGCCCAGGCCGAAGCGAAAGGCGCTACCAAACATGATGTTGGCGGGCGTATTGTGCTACCGGGTTTCATCGATGGGCATATGCATCTCTTGATCATGGGACAGTCGCTTCAGAAGGCCGGTTTAGAGGCATGCCAGAACTTCGAAGACATCAGAAAAGTACTCAAAGATTTCGCGTGAGTACCATCGAAGCTGGTTTCTTCCCTTCACCTTCTTTCCCTCACCTCCTTTTTTGTCCTTCTTCTTTTAGTAAGAAGGTCGGACAGAGAACTATACATACGCTCGTGACTAGTACGAATATCACCTACGACAAGTTACTAACATGAATATTGCCGCTGAAGTGCCGCACACCCGTCCGCTTCACGGATCATGGCTAAGGGATGGATGCACTTTATGACAGACGGCCAAGCCTTGGCTAGCATGATTGATGACATTGACCCCCGGCCAATCTTCATCGACTCTAAAGATCTCCATTCTACTTGGTGCAATACCGCGGCCTTGGACGAGTTGGGCGTGCAGGACATGCCCGACCCCGAGGGAGGGAAAATACACCGTGACGAGAACGGGAAAGCCACAGGTCTTTTGACCGAGGCCGCAGCCGTCACGATCGTGTGGCCTCACATCGCCAAGGTTGCGCCGATGGAGGAGAAATTAGCGGCCGTAAGAGGAGCGATACAGGCGTACAACGCCGTCGGCTACACGGGCCTTATCGAGATGGCCATGGACGAAAACGGATGGGAGGTTTTACAAACATTCCTCAAACAAGAGGCCCCGGCGATGCGATTCGCCGTGCATTGGCTCATCGCCCCCCGCAAATCAGAAGCAGAGAACCTAGCGCAAGTAGATCGGGCCATCGAGCTCAACCGCCGGTTCAATGCGGAGACAACCCCGAATTGTCGAGTAGTGGGCATTAAGGTCATTGGCGACGGCATCATCGACGGCTGCACTGCGGCCCTAACAGAGCCGTACACGTCCAACGGAGCCATAGCCGAACCGGTATGGTCGCTAGAGGAGCTCGGCCCAGTCGTGAAGAAGGCGGATGCCGCTGGGTTACAGTGTGCTCTTCACGCGATAGGCGACAAGACCATCAAGATCGCTATCGACGCACTAGAGCAGAATGCGACGCCCGGGCGCAGACACAGGATCGAGCATCTGGAGCTCGCATCCCCCGAGGACGCTGCACGACTGGGTAAGTTGGGTATCACTGCATCGATCCAGGCAGTACATGCGGATCCCGCCATCCTCCGAGCCTGGCCGACGCTCCTGGGGCCTAAGCGCTGCGAGCGAGCATTCGCGTACACGGACTTCGCGCAAGGCGGCGCGGTGCTCGCGCTGGGCTCGGATGCGCCCACCGCACCGCACGCGCCGCTCAAGGGCGTCTACACAGCGACGACGCGCCGGTCAGCGCGGGAGCCAGAGCTCGAAGACCGGGTCAACCCTCACTTCGCGCTCGAGCTAGCAGCGGCCATCGCAGCGGGCACCGAGGGGTCGGCGCACAGCTGCTTCGCGGATTGGGCGGGCAAGCTGGAGACGGGACGATCGGCAGACTTCGCTGTGGTGGACATGGAGTGGAGCACAGATAAGCTGCTCCAAGCGAAGGTGGTTCAGACCTGGTTTGAGGGGAAGAAGGTGTTTGACGCCGACACGGCCGCGTCATCCTAGGAGGGCCTTCGGCGAGCCAGCGAACGGGAACGTGCAACGTGGGATGGAGGGGAGAAAGGATACCTACCTACCTTACTCACAGGGGCCTGCCGATGCCTATCTCACTCGGGATCTTAGGTAGATCGTGTACCAACAGTACAGTACGCACACAGACCCCGACATCCCTGAATGCTTAGTGTACAGGTGTTATCTAGAATTAGGTAGCGAAGCTTCCGAACACACCACAAACTCTTCTCTTTTTTTTCTTTTTTTTCTTTCGGTTTCCTCCTCCCTCCCCCCTCCTCGCACGTGAGCACGTGCAGATATACAAACATGCATGCATGTAAGCTACCGTGACACAAATACGTAAACAAGTAATCCGAGCACAGGTGATTGCGCGGTCGATTTCTCTCTATCGGGAATATCACCACGCCAGCTCCAGAAACGAATGCCGTATGATACAATACAGAACAGGTCAGGCCAAGCCAGACGGCACACTGAGAAGGGCCGGTCACCGCTGTTTCACGTCGCTCCGTTCCGTGGCCATAGATGGGGAAGGGGAGCGAATAGTATATAGTATTTTCTCAGCAGGAGACGGGCAGGGGAATGCAACGTAGGCGCCGAGACGCTTACGGTGACCGTGTGACGGCATCGGAGCCATACCTACCTGTTTTGGTACCTGTTTGGCGACAGAGGCTCGAGCCTTCCTATAGGTATTCTGCCTATGGGAGCGACGATAGTCCCACTGAAAGACCCCGCTGCCGAGCTGCCGAGCCGAGCTATCACGGTACAGCCACCGCCAGGAGAAGACGGAAATCGTGTGTACTGTAGAAGTCATGACGTGATTACTAGTGTAGCCTTTTGTTTGGGGATCGGGGACAATGATACGAATACCGAGATGGTCCGTAACCATATGGGGGAAGGCGAATACGAGGGGTCCTGTTGGGATATCGTTGCGTGTCGAGAAGAGCAGGTCGGTCAGCAATCTGCATGTTCTCCCGCCGTTCTCGGCGCCGGAAGGGTGAGCTTTCGGGCGTCAGTGGAGCAAAGCTCTCCGATAGCTTGCCGGAATAGGCACTGTACCTACTTACATTTAGGTATCTACTTACTTATCAGGTGTCTAATCGATGAACTGCAGTGGGATGTGGGGGGTTGATTGATAGGTAGAGAAGTGCGATACTCCCCATATCTATACAGGTCGAAGTAGGTACCTTAGGTATACTTACACGTATGCAGCCAACATGCCCAGACCAACCGCCTAGACTTACACACTGTTAGGTGCCTACTTAGTGGGCGGGTAGTGCCCAGGTGTGTACTCGGGGCTTCTACCCAGGGTAAGTTGTAAGTCCCTACTAGGTACCTAGAGTTCTGCTAGAGGCAGGTTAGTAGATCGGTAGGTTAGGTGAATTCGACTGCGTCGAAGAATGGCGGCCGTCTATTTTAGTCCCCTCACACTACTTCTACTACCTCACAACGGAACAGGAGAAGGCGAATTGGAACATGATCCATCCCCCCGAGACAACGGAACCAAAGCGGCCCTTGAGTCTTGCCAAGGTCTGGCCAAGTTCCGGCCAAGTAAGTTCCCTTGTGTCTTTTGGCTTTTGCTCGCTGTTCGCCTCACCACACTCTCCAAGCACCTCTCCAAAAATCCTCGACCACTCACAGCGTGCCGAGCTAGACTAAGCTTATTCCCAACTCATCTATCTCGTCATTGTTCCTCATCGGCCTCCTTCCCCGATGCTCTTTTCATACCCAGCATACCACAGTCGTTGCCTAATCTAGTATACCATGGCGAGTTGAATCGGGGCCTAACCGTCGGGTGCCTTGGCGCACTATTGGCACACGTCCACATGACAGCCATATGATAGGGCGCAAGTGCATCACCTCGTGGGTTCTGCGCGGGGTTGTACCAGTCAATCTGTGTCTCCTCGGCCTGGGAGACATGGATCCATGCAGTCTATCATGCACGTTGTCGTGGGACGATCCCTCCCGAGAGGTCGAGCGAGGGCAACGTCCGAACGGGTATGCAGTGGATATACGAGACAGTATATCTTGAGCCTCCCACTATATCCCCTTGTCTTCCGGCTTTCCGCTTTAACCCCCCCTTTTCTTTCTCTCCCTCTTTCTTTAAACTATTTCTCATCGGCATACTTATTGCCCATCTTGTACGTACGTGAATGGGGACAGAAGATCAACTTATCGTCGAGGAGTCGGCTGAACCTCCTATATGTGGCCGAACGTGCTCTTCCGATGCCACATCCTCAGCAACTGAATCCGGGCCCGATGACACCCCCAGTCTTCGTGCGCCTCACACCTTGCCCATCGACCAGCTAGAGCAACTCCTCGAGACTGACGCGAGCCATGGCCTCTCTCATCCCGAGGCCGCTCGTCGCCTGGCGGAGTATGGCCCTAACCGGGTTAAGGCGGCTAAAGGGCTATCCGTGTGGAAGATTCTCCTGAGGCAGGTTTCGAACAGTTTGACTGTGGTTCTCATCCTCGTCATGGCGCTTTCTTTTGCCATCCATGACTACACCGAGGGCGGTGTTATTACCGCCGTCATTGTGCTCAATATTGTAGTTGGGTAAGTATCTAAAATTCTCGAGGTCCGTGGAATAGAGACAATGACACAACAGCGGCTGACTCTTTCATTTTATTTCCCCTGTAGGCTTGTTCAGGACTATCGTGCTGAGAAGACCATTGAAGGGCTCCAGGCCCTTTCTGCTCCTAGCTGCAAGGTTGTCAGGTCCCAAGTGGCCATGACCACCAAAGCCGAACAGCTCGTCAAGGGCGACCTGGTCATGCTCAATGTGGGCGACATTGTCCCTGCCGATCTTCGCCTAGTCTCTGGGCTTAATTTGTCGACCGATGAGGCACTCCTCACCGGTGAATCTGTACCTATCAGCAAGCATTACGATATCTTATTGGACGACGTGGATATGCCAATTGGTGACCGTGTGAATATGGTATACTCTGCGAGCACTATCACACGCGGCCGCGGCACAGGTATTGTGACAGCTACCGGTATGAACACAGAGGTAGGCCGGATTGCCGAGCTACTCCGAGCAACCTCGAAACCGAAGAGCCAAAATGGGTCTTGGTTCGTATCGTACTGGGAGCGTGTCAAGATGGGAACCCGAAGCATCCTGGGTCTGGATGGTACTCCTTTACAAGTGAAACTCAGCAAGTTTGCTTTGCTTCTCTTCGCGCTCGCCATACTCCTCGCTATTATCGTATTCGCGGCAAATCGCTTCGAAATCGACGGCGATGTACTTATTTATGGTATCTGCGTTGGTGTTGCTGTCATCCCTGAATCTCTAATCGCCGTCCTCACCATCAGTATGGCCGTAGGGACGAAGGCGATGGCCAAGGGCAACGTCATTGTGCGGAAGCTCTCTGTCCTCGAGGCCGTCGGCGGGGTGACTAGTATTTGCTCCGACAAGACCGGAACGCTAACTCAGGGCAAGATGATAACCAGAAAAGTCTGGCTCCGAGATGGCTCTGTCGCTTCAGTTGAAGCCTGCACTCACCCTTTCGATCCTGCCAGCGGGAACGTCATCTGGGAAGATGACAAATCCTCCACCTCAGACATGCAATCTTCAATCTCCAGGCTGCCTTCGAGCGCTAAGAGATTCTTAGAATGTATATCTCTTTGCAACAACGCGACTGTGTCCGACAGCAAGACAACCTCGGGTGACGACACAGCCGAAACCTCCACCACTTCCACCACGGTCGTGCCAGTGTGGGCAGCTGTAGGAGAACCTACAGAGATTGCCCTCCAAGTGTTCGCTATGAGATTCGATATGAGCAAGGCCACTATCTCTCAAGCGAATAGTTCCGCCCTTGTTGCTGAACACCCCTTTGATTCCTCATGTAAGCGTATGACGGTTGTCTACGCTACACCCACCGGAGAAGCTGACGTCTACACCAAAGGAGCCCTAGAGGTGATCATGCCGCTTCTAGATGCGTCCGATGAGGTCAAGGCTCAATTTACTGCCGAGGCCGAGTCCCTTGCTGCCGAAGGTCTGCGCGTTCTCTGCATTGCCCATAAAACAACACCAATCTACGACGCACTCAAGACTGACCGTGCCGCCGCGGAGACCGGGTTAATACCGCTAGGTCTAGCCGGCCTCTACGACCCCCCTCGCTTGGAAACTGCCGGCGCTGTTCAGAAATGCAAAATTGCCGGCATCTCAGTTCACATGCTTACGGGTGATCACATCAAAACGGCAACAGCTATTGCTCACGAGGTTGGCATTCTAGGTCCCGACCTCACTGCGGCTGAAGCCGCAAACGCGACTATGCCTGCGTCGGCATTTGATGCTTTAAGCGATGCTCAGATCGATGCTTTAGATAGTCTTCCACTCGTCCTTGCTCGCTGTAGCCCGTCCACGAAAGTGCGTATGGTTGAGGCGATGCACCGTCGGGGAGCGTACTGTGTGATGACCGGAGACGGCGTCAACGACTCCCCCGCCCTCAAGAAAGCCGATGTTGGTATTGCCATGGGCCTTAACGGAAGTGATGTAGCGAAGGAGGCCGCAGACATGGTACTCACGGATGATAATTTTGCATCCATTGTCACCGCTGTGGAAGAGGGGCGCAGGCTTTTCGATAACATCCAGAAAGTGAGATATATACCTCCTATCCCTCCGTCCCTACCCCAGAAGTCTACGTATGCTAACGATTTTTCTAGTTCATCCTTCACCTGCTTATCTCCAACATATCCCAAGTCCTGCTGCTCCTCATCGGCCTCGCCTTCAAGGACAAGGACAGTCAATCCGTCTTCCCGCTCTCGCCCATCGAGATTCTCTGGGCCAACTTGATCACGTCATCATTCCTAGCCCTCGGCCTCGGCCTCGAGGAGGCGCAGCCAGACATCATGCTACGGCCACCTCACGACCTGCGCATCGGTGTGTTCACAAAGGAGATCATCATCGACAAGTTCGCATACGGCATCTTCATGGGGTCTCTATGCATCTTCGCTTCGGCCTTTGTATCCTACGGACCGAAGCAGTGGCCTGTGTCCCTGAGCCTCTCGTACGACTGCAACCAGGGGTTCACCGAGACATGCGACGCTGTGTACCGCGCGCGCGCAACCACCTTCGCAACCCTCAGCTTCCTCCTGCTGGTCACGGCGTGGGAGGTCAAGCACTTCACGCGCTCCCTCTTCAACATGTACCCGGAGCAGTTCAGCGGCCCCTTCTCCGTCGTCCGCACCGTCCTGCGCAACCGCTTCCTGTTCTGGGCCGTCGTGGCCGGCTTCCTCGTCACCTTCCCCGTCATCTACATCCCCGTCGTCAACCGCACCGTCTTCAAGCACACGGCCATCAGCTGGGAGTGGGGCGTCGTCGCCGCCGCCGTCGTCGCGTACGTCGCGCTGGTCGAGGTGTGGAAGGCCGGGAAGAGACGGCTCCTGCTTCGCAAGGACTCGCTCCCTTCCTCTTCTCCTCTGTGAAAGGAAAGAAGATGCTAGGCTGCACCTAACTACGTAGTTTATCACACTACTCCAGCGTGGGTGGAATCGTCATGGTGAGATGACGAGCTGTATCTATCTATGATCTATCTACCCGTCCACTCGTTAGTTTACCCATCCCATATAGTATTTTCTTACTAGGTTAAGCAAGTCAGAATGGAAACTGATTTATGCTCCCGTCTATTCCTTCGACCTCGCCATCAGCGCGAGCCTGTGATATTTTATGAATGAATATATCATCTCCTTGGTTAGCGGGGTTGAAGCATGGCGGTATATTAGGCATTTCGAAAGACCAACGCGTCACGATAAATGAGTAGAGGTGCTCAATGGCTGTGTTGGGGCTACGACGAAAGAACGCTGTGGCTGAAATCGGTTGCAGGTTAGAGGTAGGGGGCCTTCATGTTATATGGTCATTCCCTTTAGCCTCTTCGAAAAGAAATCAATTCGGCGATTCCCTGAGTAATATCAAGCACATACGTCTATATCTAGGTTCCGGCCTATGGCCATAGCAACTAAGACAACTTGCACTTTCATTGCCCCTACGTCACATAGACTGTAGTGAGTAGTTGGATTCCGCGGATATGGACCTAATTCATTAAACACCGAAACATTCCTTCTTAACGCGTACATGTCCATTTACCTTCCTCATATCATTTCCCTATGCTTACAACAGTGATTACGACCCCCGATTTTCCCCGCAAGATTTTACCGCAATGATGTGCCTCCCCACGTTACTACCATATAGATAGTGTGGATGGACCAAAAAAAAAACGCATTTCCCCCCCTTCATCCTGCATAAAGCTTCACAACCAGCTTTAAAAAGCGTACTACTCTAGCGGGTTGGACCCGGGTGCCCAAGCAGTAATACTTCAGGATGCAGTCTCTAAGTTCTCCTGAGCACTCTCGGAGCTAGTACTGCCACGTTCCTCCTTCACTTGATTCTTCAGACGGTGTACGAGATCAGATTCCATAATGTGCTCGAGCGAAGCATCCTCGGACTTCTGTTGCCAATCTTTCAGCTCCTGTGTAGGTTCGATGCCACACGTTTTGGCCTGGTCAGACATCCAACTCACTGTACCGGATATTGTTAGCACATAACATCAAATCGCCACATATACTTCTCCCGTATCTCCCTCAGTTATCACGTTGGGTACTTGGATATGTTGTGTGTACAACTGCTTACTAATGCTGCCACTCAACGGTACCATCATCCCCTTTAGACAGACCGTGATAGATTCGCCAATGCCGAGATTGCAGCTTTCATGGGACATATGTGGCATCCACTCTTTTCCGACGTACGGAACCGTCTTGATCATTTCCAGTTTGTTCTGTAAGTAGTCGATACTTCCTGTGAACTTTTCGGGCTCTGGAATGGGAAAGAGTCCTGCCTTCGTAAGTGCAGGAATGATTGAGCCTAGCATCATGGTCTCGCACGCCTGACTGTCTTTACCGATTCTGCAATATGTGCTGCGCTGTGATTGCTTTCCGTGAGAGAGTGCATGTATCGGCGTTTTCACAGCATCGAGAATCTTCGCAATGGTACAAGCACGAGTCTCGACGATGATGTCTGTTATCTTAGATTAGCATATTAGTAGTCGGGGATGACGCAGCCCTTACCAAGGAGGTCCCGAGGTATTAACATATCCTCAAGAGGCTGCTCAGCAATGTTTACAATCTTGCCATGGGCATTAATCCCACTGCTCACAATTAGAGCATCCACCATATCGCGGTATAATTTCAGTTCACCGAAAGTCCAAGCAACACTATTGTAAGTTCTATTGTTAGCATCACAACAAGTCTGCAACACCCTATAGAGAAATCACGCTTAAAAATCGCCAAAGGAAGAATGTAGAAAGATGCGTACTAAAGAGCCTTATGGCATTCCGAATAGCAGTTGTCCTCGGCAGCAAAATCGGATAGGCGCGAGATCCACTGATTAGCCCAAGGATATAGAATGTGAGTGCATCTGTACTGGCAGGCTATTTTACCAAGTTCGAAGAGCTGGTCGAGAGTTGGTTCCTTAGGCACATGCTTGAAATCATAATGAATGATACGGAACAGCAGGCCGATAGCCTCAGGGTCACCGTTGAGCCTAATGGTTTGGATTTGCTCTTGTTTCGTTTCGTCTTCTACGTCGTGAGAGTATGCGGTATTATGATACAACATGGAACGCCAGACAAGTGAGGCACAGGCTATGGCAGAGCCGCAGACCATATACATGGTGGGTTCATCATGCGGCGTCTCTACGATGACCCGCAGGTCAGCATCTCGATGAAAGTCCATCACAGGGCTCCCAGACGTAGCCTCTGTCTCCGGAATAGGAGTTAGGGCGCGAGGAGGGGTCTGGGTAGGGGTCTGGGAGGCCTCGACTTGCGGCTCAGTAGACTCCATGGCTGAGGATAGAGTTCTGGTAGTTAGAGAAAAGAAGCCTATAAGCAATCAGAATATTAGCGAGAAACCATGTATATTAGAGTAATAAGGACTATACGAACTGTGGAAAGGTAATGTTAAACAGTCGGTGCCGGTTGTTCTTTGACTACGCAGCCGTAAATAGGTATATAAGCTTAGATCACCAGGGCCGCGTGAAATATAGATGTTTCTGCTGTGCCAGTCAGATTAATAGTAACAAGCCAGCTCAAGAGCCTGCCTCAGAGCTTGGGTTGTTATGTATAGAGTAGAATAGGCTGCTCGATAACTTGGGGAGAGAGAAGATGATGTTTCAGGGTTATGGGCTGCAGGCGGAACACGGAATAGTGAGGCATTGACCAAGACACAAAAGGGTTATCATAGTTATATACATACCTACCAGCGCCCGGGGACGATGAAGAGAGAGATATTCGGTGGGACGATTAAGGCGATAGTTAGATTGAAGACGTTCGGACAGGGTGTGCTTTATCTCGGACGTAGATGCATGAAACATGAAGGCCTGAGTGAAGAGTGAAGAGTGAGAACACGCGGTATGAGTTGTCTGTCTAGATGAGGCCAATAGAGGTAGGTTGCTGCAGCGAGGAGCCAAATCTGAAAATGCCAGTAGTTGCGCGCACGGGAGTAGAGGTAGGTAGGTAACCTAAAAGAAGGACAAACAGAGGGCAGAGAGAGGCATTCGGGGTTCTGTAACTGTGAAGGTGATGCTGTTAGGTGCCAGGCTGCGAGATGTGGTTGGTAGGGGGTCTCGAGGTGTTGGCGGAGGTGGTAGAGAGATAGATAGGTCGTGTATGGATACCTAGGTACCTTGGATAAATGCAATGTAGATGCAATTGCATTTACTCGAGGGAAGGCACTGCCTGGGGGTACGCATACCTACCTTAGAGTTTAAGGAAGGTGTGTGTTTGAAGGCAACTGCAACTGCAACTGCAACCGTAGCAGGGCGAGAACTATCCAAGGGGAAAGAGTGGGAATCAATCTTATAGATAGTTCTGCAGTATTGCGGTAGGTACAATACACCTTGAGACAATAAAAGGCAGAAAGTAGTAATAAATTTCTAAGCATCAGGTATAGGTATGAGGAAAGAACTGCAGCTGGACAGGTAGCTAGGTATATAATCTAGAAACCACCATGATACGACTTAGGTAGCGTCTGCCTTGTTTGCCTACTTCATAAAGATCAATTTAGCAAGATACAAACAGATAGGTAGTGTAAACAGAGTCTGCTAATTAATAGTCCCTAAGTAAAAGTCCACCTAGGTAGGTATTCCGACTTACCCTATATACACCGAAAAGAGTAATCGTACGTCTGAGTATATAGCAATGAAGGCGTGGCTGCACAAACGTCGGGGTTGATAATAGACTACATATTTCCCGTCGGGATCTTAAACTTCGTGTTTCGTAGATAATGCTGCGAGAGGATTCGTCTAGATGCTCATTAATTGAGTTTTCCAACTTTACGATCGTGTCAAACTTTCATTTTCTCAAGTTAACAAGGATCAACCGCCGTGTACCTGCGTGTACCTCTAAAAATAGCAATTCACTTGTCTATACCTATAGCCTTCCGTCGGAAATATCATACAGGAAAAACACACAAGAATATCGGAACCGTTAGCTTGTCTCCTACGCCCTTGCTCCCGGGAAGCGACCAGTCGAATCTCTCTACAGCTAATTGGAAACCCATTGTCCTCCACGAGACACAAAGTAGATGGGGAGAAGATGCATGGCTGTTTGGCCAGTGCGAGCTGTGGCCGTCCATTCAAACCATGGAAACAGACCGCGTAACTGAATCAAATGGCATGTAGACTCTGTGCCGCCCCACCTCCCCTTACGCATCCTCTGCTTCGCCTAGAAGCCGAGCGATCAGCACGTAGATAAATACCACCCCACCCATGACGAGAAGTCGATTTCGACTCAGCCACCCTGTACCGGCATCTCTCTGCTGGACCACCGTGTCGACCACCGACTGTGTTTGCCCTCTGCCTGCCGACCCTAGGGCCGGCCCGCACGAGGCGCGTATAGCCTCCCCGGAAATTGTGTTGATGCTCTTCTCGGCCATCCAGCTCCAGTTCTCTTTGTCTACCTCGGGCCATTCTGATCGGAATTTGGCACCACCATCGCCGGCCTTCACGTTGCCTTTTTGTGCTGGGTTCTTGGCGTGTGAGCCGCCGCCTGTTGAGTTCCACCACCGCGAGCGCTCGGCAAACAACTTGCGTTCACGCGGTGTGGCCGACACCGAGCCTGTCGTCATCTCCTCTGATGTCATAAACGACAGCAGGCCAATTAAGATGGTTGACACTTCCCACGCCGGGTTGAATGACTTCGGGTGGAAATCGGAGATGGAAAGGCAGAGCCTCGTAGAGGGCTGGAAGCGGCCGGAAGGCGTGTGCATGCGGATGGCTGGCGGCGCAAAGGGGTAGTTGGGTGGGAAGATTAAGGTCCCCCAATACTGTCCGCCGTAGTAAGGAGTGTCTTCGGGTCCTGTGATTATGTAGTGCCATCTAGGCTTTGTTAGAGCTGGGCCGGGGGATTAGGATTACTGCGTGTACACGTACTCGAGTATGTTGGATTCTGAGGGGTGTGCTGAGATATACGGAGGTGGGTTTTCGGAAATGGCCTTGTATTCGCGCGCCAACTAGGAAAGAAATACGTCAGGTCAGTACACAATTCTAGGCAGCCACATGATGGGCCGCAAGGGAAAGGGGGTTTAATGGAGACGTACGCGCTTGCTCGCTTGTTTGCTAGCCATTGAGTTAGGCTGACTTTAATATTGTTAAAGTTCAAGGCCTTCGTGAGAGTAGGGTGTCTGTTACGACGACAAGAAATGATATATCTGTCCCTTGGCGGGGAAGGTAGCGATTGTGTTCGGGGATTAGAAGGCGGTAGAGGTGAATGGCTAATGATGGACGACGGGAGAATGGATGGCCGCGATTGTCGGTGATGGGCTACAGGCACATGCAAGTGAGAAGAGGGGAGTTGTAATGTGGTGTAGTGTGGTCGTGTAGAGTGTGATGGAAGTAGTAATAATATAGTTTGAGGTAGGCTGTTCCCTGTAACCTCAACCCATGAATCATGTCCATGTGTTGAGTGGATCGGGTGATAAAGGAAAGGCGCCTTGGCCTTGGGCCCTGACAGTACCCTGACTGAAGATTCATTGCCTGACCTGGCTTGGCCCGAAGTACGCTTTCTGCTAGTGTACATATAGTAGTACTGGTAGCACCAGTAGTACCAGTAGTACAGAATGTACCTAACTACCTACCTAAGGTACCTAGGATGTATGTATTATTAGCGTGGACAGGGCTGAGCCGTGGGGTACCTTGCTACCTAAACCTACCTAGGCGCCTACCAGCCCAGATTGGGTTAGCGTTTTCATCAGCCACAAAATCGTCATGCCCGTACCTATTAACAATACTAAGCACTTCACCGAGCCACGAGGGGCACCCCCCCTGGCTTACTCTGCTTTCTATTGGGGCTGGTGACAATCGGTGAGCTGATTTTAAGACGTAGAGCTCCTTAGTCATTCTGGTAGCTTCAACACTTTTAATCCGAATCCGCGGCAGTTCATTCGCATCAGGGATAAACCCATTCCTATATCAGCTGCTATGGCTCGGGTTTCCTCTCCTGGAGACGACGATGCAAGCTATGCCCCATCCTCCCGCCTTGTGCTACACCAAATCACTAACCGAACAACGCACGTCTAGGTCTTCGAGAGCTTGTTAAAGAAAGAGGCAAGCTCCGTAGAGCAGCGAGCAACGCCAGGAAGTGCACGCCTTCATGAGAACGAATCCGAACAGCGCATGGCTCAGTTGGTTAGCACGTCTTGACAGTGGCTCTACCAGGCTGAAAGTACTGACTCTACAAGCTTGCACACAATCAAACTCTACCGGTCACTCTCTCGTCCGTCCAGATCCATGGCGCCAGGAATACTCGAAAGTCTTTCCTCGACCCTTTCTTCCGACCCCTGGTGGAGGATAGCCGCAATGTCAGCTACACATTAGGCGACCTCTTAAACGAGGTTGGAGGCACTGTCTCTAAGCTACAAAAATTCGGTATGGGGACCGCCGCCGCATTCCCCACCGCGGTAGACACGCGCTGACCTACTTCTCTCAAGACGTGTTCCATCCCGACATCCACGTACATCTCTCTCAGCCTCCCCATCTCGATCCCTCTACCTCTCCGACTGACCTGGACCTGTCCCTTCGAGTACGAGAGAAGTCTCGGTTTATGTTAAAAACGGGCACGGACCTGGGCAATACAGAAGGCTCTGCCTACGGAACAATGCTCGTGCGGAACATCTTCGGCGGCGCTGAATTCTTGTCTATGAACGCTTCCGCAGGCACGAGAACCCGGTCGGCATACAGCGCCGAATTCTCCACCCCAATAAATAGCGATCCCAACCTAAGGCTCAGCCTCGACGGATTGGCTAGCAGTACTCACAAACCTTGGGCAAGCCACGAGGAACTTCTAAAAGGGGGTGGGCTTAGGCTGAACTGGGCAAAGGAGAACGGCGATCGCTTTCAAGTGGGCTATTCCGGCACGTGGAGGCAGTTGACGGGCCTGGCCAGCACCGCGAGCCCTACCGTACGTGGTGATGCTGGAGACTCGGTCAAGAGTGCGATAACATACTTATTCCAGCGAGAGCGAAGGGACAACCCCATGCTGCCGCAAAGCGGCTACATGATGAAAACGACCACCGAACTTGCGGGGTGGGGTTTGCTAGGAGGGGACGTAGGGTTTTCCAAGAGTGAAATGGAGATTGCGGGTGCTGTGCCAATCCCCATACCAGGGTCCAAAAGCCCCTCCGGCATTTCGATCGGGTGTGGACTCCGGACGGGAGTCCTCTACCCTTTACCCCTGTCTTTCGGCTTGGGTGGGGCATCTCCCAGCCGACTCAACGACCGGTTCACTCTAGGAGGCCCCACCGATGTCCGCGGCTTCTCTCTAGGGGGGTTGGGCCCGAGGGATGGCACCGACGCGCTTGGGGGCGATGTTTTCGCTGCTGGTAGCGTCAACATGCTTCTCCCGTTGCCTAAAGTCGGTCCCGATTCCCCCTTCCGAATCCAGCTGTTTGCCAACGGTGGCAGGTCGGTAGCGATGAGCAACAGGACCAAGCGCAATGACACCGCATCTGGGCAGCGAATGACGGCTAGTTCAGTTCTGAATGGCATGTTATCTGCCACGAAAGAGGTTGGTACTGGCTTGCCTAGCATTGCTGCGGGTGTGGGCCTAGTCTATGCACATCCCGTTGCGAGACTCGAACTCAATTTCAGCTTGCCTCTAGTCACACGTCAGGGCGAAGAGAGCAGAAAGGGCTTACAAGTTGGTGTTGGTATCAACTTTTTATGATGCGGTACTTAGATCTTAGAATCGGCCATGCAGTTCTCTGCCGCAATTGCATATCGTGGCAGTGACGTCTGCTGTATATAGAAAGACTTAGCATGCGATAGATTATAGATACGGTCATAGAAATCCCGACTTTCCGGTTCCCAATTATGCCAAGGCAGCTTCTCCATGCAACGCTGTATATCATGTCAGCCCCTAGTGGAGCAGCCGAGCCTCCTCCGTAAACGCATAGGCAGGTCCCCTAGAATATGTGTAAGGCCAAATACTAATTACCCTGTAATTAGTAATATCATACGTAATTATATGCCCTTATCCCTCTCTGTTAATATACACGAAAGGTATAGGGCTCCATGGCAAGGAGTATAATCCCTTATCGTATATCAGTCCTCGAACAAGCACATACGTAACTCGATTTTCCCTACGTACGCGACACGCTATGGGTGCTTAGATTCAATAAGTCTCAGTAACCATCGACGTATTAAAAAACAAGTCTAAGACTCTATTCGGTTGATTAAACCCTTATATGAAACCTGACAAAGGCAAAGGAATGAGGCAATATTAGGCAAGCTAAAATAGTTGCGGACTGGCTTAATAGACCCGGCATCGCCGACTTAATTCTAGAAGCCTTCGGTAAGGGCCAAAGGGTCCTCGGAACCTTAGAAAACTGAAAACTAAAATTTTAATATTGTTTAGAAGTCGTTAAATGTGTTTCGATAAGTAAAGCTTTATCTTCGAGAGAAGAGTAAGGAATGCCGGTTGAACCTGCCGAGAGCCTATCGTCTGGCTAGGAAGGAAGGGACATTATATTCGCGTATTCACTTCACGTAAATTTTAATCGGCTCGTAAATCGTGTGCTTTCAGGAGGATGAATCGAGCCGTCTAGAATTCCATCTGTCACCTTCTCCCGTAGACGAACGTAGCAGCTCGGAGGACTTTAACAATGGCTTTTTATATCTGGGAGCGTAATGCAGCCCCATATTACCAAACAATCGGTGTGACTCTACCACCGCAAGACATTCACATAGGCATAAGGATTTGAGTATCTGGCAACATTGCCGAGTATTCTCCAGTCTTCCGCGGCAGGGATACATCGGCATCGAAATGTTTAGGATCGGTGTATGGATACGCGTGGCGCGAATAAAATCGGGCGAGCTAGCGAGATCTCCCAGATGATTCTACATTGGCGTGCCTGTAGCGCCCAAGAGAGAGATTGAATCAAGTTCACATATAACCTGCACTATTTCGTATTTCCATTGTGGATGAAGTGAGCTGCGAGCTAAATGAAATTAGAACTACATTAATGATAAGAGAACTGCAAATCTTCATCTAAGATGATTCTTTTTCATCGCGCAGAAAGAAGGAGAGTTTCGGATATATGAACTTATCGGAACTTCCAGTAGTCGTGCTTGGTTCCTAGTTATGTTCTAGACGCCTGCGGACCATCGGTTGAGGAGAGCCCGGGCGTAATTCTAGCGCTTATGCCTATCTCCGTCAAATATTACATCCATTTGGTCCGTAACGCAACCTCCTTCCAAAAGTCGACTAGTTCTAGGCACTGACGTATACCTCAGATCCCTTCGATTGCCTGGCGGCAACCTTAAAATCACCAAGATCTTTCAAGATGCTGTTATTGAACACTCTCCATTTTGACAATTACCTGCCTTCTTTCTAAGATCCAAACTGTGACGCCAGACCGAGGGAAGCAGAACTCAAGTCTTTCATGAAAGCCAAGGCCTCTCTTCAACTATATGCTGTAGATGATATGATTATTCCTATTGTGTATACGCAGAAACATACCGACTCTAGCTGAAGATATGAACTCTCAACCGCATCTAGGGTCAGGTAAGCATCGCGACTTTCCTCGGGCTCTATATCAACCCTAGTTGATCCAATAACGGTAGGTATCTAGCAGCACTCCACGGCCACAACATAACCGTTTGGGGGTCACGCTACTGAAATTGACACCGTACCGATATTATACCCCATTGTGTACATCACAGGTGCCATGTGAAGTTTAGTAGTCGTGGGGGTATCGGGTCTCATTATAAAAAAACAAGATATAGGTTTCTCTGCAGCATTTGCCAATACATCTTAGCGTAATATTGGACGCCAGAGAAACTACGAAAACATTAGAGAACACATGTATCTCCCAGGCCATGGGTTTAACTATGAAACGCTCGCCATATGTCTAGCTCTTTGTCATCGAAGCATGGATGGACGTAGAAGCAGACAGTAAGAGGGAGAAATGTGTGCCTACGGGCAGCGGCATACGGTCTTGGGGCGAACATGATTTAGAAGATGAAGAATGGGCTTTAGGAGTAGGAGCCGGAGGAGCTAGGCGTGATATTTTTGCGACGGAACTCGCATAAGGTATGTTCGCAGATAAGCCAGACGAGTAGGTATACCTAGCCGATTTGGCTATAGTTCGCTACGCTCATACGTCTCATAACCGGTTTAAAGCAAAAGGTGCAGAAGCAACCCGAAGCAACAACTATGACCGTCGAGATCTTGACCTAGCCAAAGTCTGCCCAGTGTCTTTAGGGATAGCGGGCGTCGAGGCACAGATCGTTTCCCGTGTCCCACACACCCCAACTACGTAGCCACCTGACCTACCCAGGTAAGTAGGTACCTTTTATACGACTAGAGAATCCTCCACAATCCAGACTTACATATCTCCGGCTGCTTATTGTGTATTTCCTGAGGATCTATACGTAGGCACTAACCTAGGTACTCAACCGCCGTCGTCAACAGCGGGTTCCGCGGATGGTTTCGTGATGAGCCCGGCCGGGGCTAGTCAGCTTAAATCCGATGGAGCCACCGTGCGTTATAGGCCTAAAAGGGCACATTTTGGAGTATCTAGCTTATCTGATTGGCTGGAGGAAAGCTATAGCTCCGGCTAGCTGCCGGGGATCAGCAACCGATGATCAGCGGCCGAGGAGTTAATGATGCCCGTTCCGAGCTGTTGTAATAGAAGCCGTTCGTTATATAAAGTCAAGCATGAGACGGTTCAAGATCTCTAAATCCAGCTCCTGCAATCTAGTCTCGTACGAAGCACCATAAAGCATAAGTTATTCTCGACTCGTCTATCAACCCTGATTTCTAGAGACTTGAACTTCTTCTGAGCGATCCTCACTTTTCTACCATCCTCGCTTAGTATACAGCAAACATGCCTTCCATCAACGGCAAAGAAGTCGGGCCTATTGGCTTTGGCCTCATGGGGTTTACCTGGAGAGCTTCACCTTGCTCTCAAGAGCAGGCTTTCGAAACAATGCGCACGGCGCTTAAAAACGGAAGTGAGTATACAGCTCCAAATGGTGCCTATTCACGATTTGTGGCCTCGTCTAGCTTTTTTCTGATAGATACTTACTCATGTGACTCTAGGCAACTTCTGGAACGGCGGAGAGTTCTACGGTCCGCCGGAATACAACAGTTTAGGTGAGTGAGAAGGCGTATCTCATGGACATAAGAGAGCTGCTAACTCCGGACATTATAAAGTGCTTCTGGAGAGATACTTTGAGAAGTATCCCGAAGACGCCGACAAGGTCGTCATATCTATCAAGGGTGGCTTGAATAATGAAACCCATCAAATAGACGCATCGCCCGAAAACACGCGCCGAACGCTTGATGACTGCATTGCACAGTTGAAGGGCCGGAAGAAGCTTGACCTGTTCGAATTTGGCCGGCGCGACCCAAAGGTGCCTCTGGAAGAGACCTTCAAGCTGATACAAGAGGAATACATCAACACCGGCAAGCTTGGGGGTATCTCACTGTCCGAGGTGCGGGCCGAGACAATCCATGAGGCAGCCAAGTACACCAAAGTAGCAGCCGTCGAACTTGAACTTTCACTGTACGTTACCCAAGGATACGCCGAGCCCGATAGGCTATATTGAACACAGCTAACGTTCTCCAATAATAGATTTTCAACCGACATCCTCGAAAATGGTGTCGCAGCCGCTTGCGCCCAATACGATATTCCGATTGTCGCATACTCACCGATCGGACGAGGCATGTTAACAGGCACGCTCAAGTCGCCGGATGACATCAAGGACGCCGTTTTCAAGGCTTTCGGGTTCCCTCGCTTCCAGCCGGGCAACTTCGAGGCGAACCTGCGGCTCGTGGAGCAAGTGGCGGAGATCGCCAAGGCGAAGGACTGCACGCCGGCCCAGCTCGCCATCAATTGGACGCGAGCCGTGTCGAGACGCCCGGGTGTACCCACCATTATCCCGATTCCTGGTGCCACTACGGTAGAAAGGGTGAATGAGAACACTAGGGTAGTTGACCTCACGGACGACGAGTTGGCGCGGATTGATACTGTTTTGGCTGCCTTTACGCCGGCTGGCGGACGCTACCACGATGCTGTTCCCATCAACACTTAGGTCTCTCAAGCCTTGGCCTTCGAATAGTATACAGAAATATGCAGAGAATACTGGTAATCGCATCTAGAGATAGGGGGACAAATAGAGACAATCGTGTCCGTAAGACCTGAATTGAATGTTGTGAATTCAGTTCTATCCCATTCTGCGCTCCAATGGGCTAACGGCAATCCCTCTTCGCTATCGGCGAATATGCGTCAAGTATGTGCCAGATATGTTGATCTTCGGTGAGAGGACAATGGTCAAAGCAAATTTAGTCAATGAATGATAATTTCTCACATTGTCCGTTTTAGTACCCTGCTACGGTTATGAGACAGTCTGAACCGTATTAGTCACTATGGAGGCCTTTTGTCAACTTTGGGAGCGCTCGTTCGGCAAGGGACAGACAACACCCGGTGTTGACTAAGCACCTAGGTAGGACCGGATGAACACCCAGCATAGCTGGAATCACAGGCGAGAAGATTAAGCTCAAGCCTCAATCAGCACGTTTGCAGGTCGTGTGACAGGGTTCATAATCTGAATCAGGGAAAAACAAAGAATAAGATAGTTCCTTAAGAGTCGGGATCTTAAGAGCGTGGATGTCTCTGGAATGGTCTCACGAAGCTTTTGATTGTTTGCGGGAGGTAAGACGAAGAGTGGTGAGACAGCCGGGGGTGGAGATGTGGCCTGAAATGGGCACCGTGGTCGTCACGGTGGTCACCACGGTGGTGGTTTTTGGACAGTGACGCAAGCGAATAGCAGCCGCAGCACCAACCGGCAGAACATGAGGGTTCACTTATCTACCTACCTGTAGGTACCTTCTAAGGTACTTAATCTATACCTGTGCTTGTGTACTCCGTACTACATAACCGGATCTCTGTATCCATGCGCCTGCTTAGATACGAGGAATGCGTCTTCTTAGTCCGTATTACGGTCCGGAGGAGTGAAGTTCACTCACTTGTGAATGAACATCATCTAGATAGATACCTCCTGTGGATACTTCGGTGGATGCGGGGTTATTAATGGTGGTTTGTTGTGGCTTGTGTAGAGAGAGAGAGACCCCTGACAGTACCTACCTCTGAGGCGAGTACTCTGAGGCGAGTACTCTTAGGCGAGTTCCCTTAGGCGAGGGCGGGTAGCTCTTTGACGGGGCCGAGGACAGGGGATGGATCCGGACAGGGGATAGCTTCAGCCACAAGCGGAACCATCAGCTAAGCATCAGCCCAGCCAGAACCCAACCGGGAACCTTAGGTAGCCCAGCTAAGACATTTCTGTGAGTCTGTTTCGCATGACTAAGGCAAGTGCCGCGCTGATGAGGTCACTGCCCAGCTGCTTTCCATTTATTTCCCCTTCCCCTTTCTCCTGTCCCCTGTCTCCCCCGTTCCTCAGGACGCAAGCAGGCAACCACGAGATGGACACGCTGCAATTGGTGCCAGATGAGAGATGAGAGATGAGACACATGGTGCCATGTTACAATAGGAATGAATACCTATGCTACCTGGGTACTTGAGTAGATACCTACCTAGCTACCTACTTAGGTACCTTAGGTAGTTACCAAGCTGTAAGTACGTAGCTGTGTGTCGCTGTGTGTCGCTGTGTGTCGCTGTGTGTTGCTGTGCTCGTCTTGTGTTTGCTTGCTGTTTTCGGCTGAATCAAGTGGCATGAGTAGGTGGGGCTTTAATTGAGCTGAGTTAAGAAGTTTACCGCGAAATATTTTTTTCTGACTTTTTTTTTAATCCTTGCAACTCCTTGCGCTGGACCCCTCCGAGGCCTTGGACTACCTACCTCCCTCTACCTAAGCTACCTACCTCTAGTACCTACCTACATAGACGTAGCGGTAGTATCTATCTACCAGACATCCTACCAGACACTCCCTATATTAGCATATTACCTACACGTAGACGGGATCTACCTACCAAATTTCGGACTTTTCTCATAGGTACTAAGTACCTAGCTGTGTCATACCGACCGCTACTGCTGCCGCTCCCCCCACCGAAACCGCACCAGAGAGTAGACCGCAATCGCCGCATGCACCAGGTAGATTACATACCTACACGCTACCTAATCTACTCAAGTACCTAACCTAGTAGAGGTAGCCTGAGGGTATATATATGTATCTGTATATGTATACGTATATGTATATGTAGGTAGTATCACCATCTATCATCTATCTAGGTACACTACACTACACGACATAACTCCCACCTACGTAGGTACACATAAAGTACCTGCGGTGACCGGGACCCTGAAGACTAAACCCAAGTCTGGAGCCTGGCCCTCTCTGTGTGCATCTTGCATCTATCTCACATCTTCATCTACTGCTGCCGCCGCCGCTGCTGCTGCTTTCGTACCTACCTGGTTCCTGTCCCTGCACCCAAATACCTACCTAGGTACCGTGCCTAGGTGCTACCCGTACTACTATACTACTATACACTATACCAGTAGGTAGGTAACTGCTGCCCTGCCCGCCCCCAAATCACCCTCCCCACTATCCCACCCACTCTCGACCAACCGCCGGCCGATCAATTTGAGCATCCATCCCATCCTATTCATTCAAACATCCCCATCTCCGTCTCCGTCCATCTATCTACCTTCCTCTCCTCCCCCCCAGTCCGTCATCACCACAAAGGCTGGACGAGCCAACAACGGTGTGACTCTCTCTATACCGGTGCTGTTACGGTCAGTCAGCCACTTCAAGTCATCTTCTTATACATACATTGGTCACCATACCATCTCTTAATTCTAGACCTACGTACTGCTGCTACTACAACTACTTCTTACTACAACTACCACCGCCACGCCACCACCACTTCCACGCACACCAACGCTCTCTCTTTCTATACTTCATACTCTTCTTGCATGCCCCCAAGCAAACAGCCTGTTTTCTTTTAGCAATCCGATTGTCTAACTTCAAAACACAAACGCGCAGCAAGCATAGCCGACTATCTCTATCTTTCCGCCTGCCTGATACTCCTACATACATTCATTGCTCTATTAGCATTGTCCGCCGGCATAAGGTAGCACGCATTGGCTGGGAATGGTGTACCCGTCACTCATGACACCATCGAGCTCGGGTTGAGTTGCCAGCTTCAGGTCCCGGTTCACAGTTCACGGTTTACGGCCCACGGTTACGACTACGGTTACGGTCTACGGTCACAGCTTACAGTTGTGGTTGCGGTCGCGGTCACGGTTCCGACCACAATCGAGCCCAACTCTTGTCTTCCACGCCCTTTCCCTTACCGCGCGCCGGATCTCGAATCGGACCCGACAACGTACGGCTCGCCCGCCCTACCTTTTTGATTACTTGATTCGCCTTCCCCTCTTTTGGCCTCGAATATATCTTTATTCCCTTTAGCTTCGCGAAGTCAAACTTCCGCAGCAAGCAAGCAGCATTAGCTTCGCCACGACCACCCTTCCCTCGGCCGTCTCGTCGTTCCGGACGCTGACGACGAGGTATACACACACACTGCAATCATGGCGCCGACTTCTAGGGCCCAGCCAAAGCCTGCAAGGTCCGCTTCTGGCCATACAAAGAAGCAACATCCCGCCCCCGCGACTGCGTCCAGTGCCGTCGCTCCGGCCAACCGACAACATGTGGTCCCTGCTATTCCCCTGGCCTTGATGAACAAACAATCCAATGGCACCAGAAACGCCACCGCCAAGTCGTCCCCCAAACATGCGCCGACCGCTGCTTCCTCCAACGGCTTTCCCGTTCCTTCTCTTGAGGCTGCACTCATCTCCCGCGACCCGCTCCACTCGGCCAAAAATTCCGAGAACGAAGTCAAAAGTCAGAATGTGGAGAAGCCCACGCCTGCACCTGCGCCCGCACCCGCGCCCGCCGCCGAGTCTCCCTCCAAACCTGAGCAACGAGCCAGCCAAGATTCCGAGCAACAGCCTCAATTATCCCCATTGCAGGTGAATGGCGTCAATCACGTCAATGCGGAACCCAACCCCGACGTTAGCCGTGGAGTTGAAGCGACCCGAGGTAAGCCCCGTCCCGGCTTTATCTCCCCCCAAGGCTTAAACGAGGCTTTCTGTTACTCACACTTGACAGGTGTAAATGGTGATCCGTCGTATGTGTCACAACCCCAATCCGCGACCTCAGCTACTCGACCTGAGTTTGTGCCCTCGTTTCCTGCCCCATCGCACCCGCTACAGCACCAGCAGCATATAGCCGACCAACATCATCATCCTGCTATTTTCCATGCCCCGCATCCTCACCACATGCATCCTCACCAACACAGACAGCAGATTAGCAATGGTGGTATCATGTTTGGTGGTTTCGACTCCCATACACCATCGCCTGTGCCTCTTCCAGGTGGCTTCCTGCCGCCTCCGCGCCCTCCTATGAATGGCGAGAGTCGTGGCCATCCGCGCCCCAACGGCCACCACCATACCCATTCTAATAGCAATGGCTTCCCTGCACCTATTAATACCCACTTTCGGGGAGATATGATGCCTATGTCGACCATGGACGCGTATGGAACAGTTCCAGCCCATACTCCACCTGTTCACGTTGAAGCATATGTCCCCGGTGCTGGTCGCTACGGTCCACCAACACCTCATAGCTTCCATGGCTCTCATACCTCTGGTGAGCCTAACGGAATGGATAATGCAACTCTTCCCTATCATCCAAATGGTTCATATGTCCCTCATGCGCGCCACGAGCATCCTACCACCCATCCGCACCCCCACGGCCCATTCCCTCCTTTTATGGCTCCACGACCGATTTCACGGCAATTCAGTACGGCTGAGGATGAGGTGATGGAGGGTGTTCGTTATATCAGAAGCCTGTTCGATAACGGAGAACTTGCTGATTGTGTCTTGGAGCTTATATCTGCGAAGGGCCGCCATCATCCTGTCAAGATCAGCGGTCACAAGCTCATACTAGCTCGTAGTCCCGCCCTGAAACAGCATATCTTAACTGCTCGCGAAAAGGATCGGGGTTCCCAGACTATCACCATGGAGATTGACGACTCGTATTTGCGCTCGGATGCCTGGTGGACGGCTGTTCAGCGTCTATATCAGCATCCACTCTTTTCCCCCGTGTTGGGCAATGCAGGCAATGGGGCGGATTTTGCGGGTAACAAGGTTGACCAATTCGGTTTCTGCCTAGGCTACGCTGCCGCCGGCCATGTTCTTGCCATGCGAGACGTATTAATTCGAGGCTTGGAAATCGCTGCCAATACCCTCACATGGGACACCGTGGAAGTAGGCCTAGGCTTTGTGCTAGAGAACACCATTCAACGTCATCTTGACCATAGTACTGAGCCAGAAGAAGCTTTGCCTTCTACATACTTGGAATTCGGATACGGACCCGAGACCGAAATTCTTCTTGCTGCTATTTTGAATTTTCTAATCAACGAGTTTCCTCCCAACTTTGAACTCGACACCGCAGTCCTAGAGAACCCAAAGATTGCGAGAATCCCGATAAGCGCCGCTACCACTAGCACCCCAACACGCGCACGTGCCACCGACAAGGTGGTGCCCGCCATTGCTAGAGGCACAACCACACGCCGAATCGCGAAGCAGGCCCGTCTATCTAGTATCAAATTCGGCGACCTCCCCGCCGCATATCCTGATGATGGGACGTCGACGAATCGTGAGCCTGCAAAATGTTCATCCATCCTGTCACGAATTTTGCTCAATTTGCCCTATGACGAGTTGTGTCAGGTCTTGACATCCGGTAGCAATGGTGTTTCAGGCTGGAACTCGGCTCAGGATCGGTATCATGCGGTAGTTGATGTTGTGGTTGAGCGGGAAGCAAGGCGTCTTCGTGCTGTTGAAGCTGTTCGCTCCGAGGCTGTCCCGAACGCCCGTGAGATCCAGTCCCGTTTGTCTACACCCCATCGGTATACCATTGCCGAACCGTGGGACGTTCTAAACTGGAAAGAGGAGGTTACTCGCGATGAAAGACCGCGCATCGTACGAAGATGGGTCCCTCAGTTTGATGTCGCACCACAGTCGGCACCGCAGCAGGCACCGGCCCCATACGACATTCCGGATTCCATGGTCTAGTGGCCGGTCTTCGGGAAGACCTGACAGGACTCATGACGAAACGACGAAGCGCTTGCTTGGGGCGCTTTAAGCAAAGATTTTCTACAATGCATTGCATGATGGCTCTTGGGCATTGACATTTGGTTTGGTTTTCAGTCGGCATCGCGTTCGGTGTTTGTTAGTGTATTCCTGCTTCTCCATGAACATACTTGACTAGGGTAGACGAACAACGGCAAACTTCGATTTATCGACGCCGTCTGTTCCTCGAAATGGTCCTCTTAAAAAATCATTTGGCATTGGGAGAGGAGGAAAAGTTTTACAGCATGCCATGGCTGGCATGATTCCGTAGGGACAAAAGGGATACAGGAAAACCATTGAAGAGTTAGTTAGACCGCGGAAGACAGGGATGTGGCCGGCGTGAACGTTGAGCGACTTTCTACTTAATACCCCTTCCATCATGCCGGCCCTTTAGAGGTTTCTCATTAGAACCTCCTCGGTCCGCTTGAGTTTACGATTGAAGTTACGAATTCGAAAATCGAGAGTAATCTGGCGGTGGTAGGATAATGGGCGGCGGGAACCCTGTCCGTATGAAGGATTGGTTTTAGAGTTGATGGTGGCGCTGAATGGCACCACGTTCTATCCTCGATGAACTATAGTGTGTGTGTGTGTGTGTGAAGAAGAGGTTCGGGTTGCTGATAGCCTGTTTTAAGGTTCTAGCAAAGCAGTTGAGAACTCTATGGAAGCCCTGTAGAATCCGAATCCTAAAAAGTGGTTTATTGTCTAATCTGCGTCTCGTCGTTGATTGAAGATTGCTCCCACGTGTTCTTCTCTCACAAATGAAATATGAATTAAGTTTGTGTAAAGAGTTAGTATGAGCTGGAGGGAGGCGGATCTCCATGTTCCTGCATATCGAGATAGATAACTGATGGAACCGTCCCTGTACCCTCTCTGTTGGGAACAAGGATTGAGATGTTCAAGCTTTCAACTATCTAGGTAGGCTTGAAGGTTCTACGCAACCCTTAAACCCTAGCCAATTCATGTGATAGCACTCGGCCGAGGAAGCACAGAAAGAGAGGACCAACGTCGAACAATAAATACCAACACCACCACATCCTGCCCAACAATGTGACGCCTGATCTACAAGTCGTATTAAGACGCAATTTCCCTAAGATAGCTGTAGTGTCTGCCATATGCATAATTCATACTCAAGGCAGAATCTAAGTAGTCACGCTCCCAGCCAACACACTACCACTCCACGTCTCCCCGCTGGCCGTAGAAAGGGCGACGTCGACGTCGTTCCCAAAGGTTGTTCTCGACGACCACGGTCCGCGTGCCGTCCGGGTTCCGCGAGGCCACGGACTGGATCCCCGCGTACCCGGCATCGCTATAGCTCCCGGTGCCGCGTAGGACGACGGCGCCCCGGGGCACGAACCGCGAGATCTGCGCTAGCATGTAGTCGGCCGTGGCCGTGAGCTCGTAAATCCCGCGCGCCGCACGCGATGTACGGCCCGTAGGTCCCGTCGGCGGCCTCCGTCCACGTCCCTAGTGTCCACATTAGAGTGCCTTCGGCCCAGTTTTGTAGTGGCCCGATTGTGTTCTTTGAGGATTGGTACCACGGGTGGAAGTGGAGGTCCGTGAGCGGCACGAGTTAGTTAGTGGTTACTCCCTTGTGCACTTGTTCCGAAACTAGGAGGTATAGGCACGCGGGAACGGAAGCAAGGGCAGACGAATGACTCGCGAGACTGTGACAAATCGACGAGCTCGGCGACACGGCGAGGCCGTCATATCGCGCCGTGACTCACCCAGCACTCTGCCATACACTGGTGTTTCCCAGGATACGCATCATGAAAGTTCGTCAAGACGCCCCAGTCGAGGTCCCCGAACGGTCCGCGGGTACCCGGGGACGTCGGTGTTGTGGTCGTCCGCCGCCAGGTACATCATCACGTGCCCGCCGCCCTGGCTGTTCAGCGGCTCGTTCTGCAGCGTGATGGCGTCGACGCCGGCCCCGCCGCGCGCGTACGCCTGCAGGCACGCCACGGGGTACGCCGCGTACGCCGCGGAGTACTGCGCGTCTAGCTCGTTGTTGTCCGCGTTGCCGGCTAGGACCTGGGCTCGGGGGAGGCGGGTTAGAATTAGGAAATTGTCTGTTGAGTAGGGAAGGAGTCTGATAGGGGTATACTTCTCTCTCACTCTCTCTCTCTCCTTTTTCATATCGATAATCTTACCCTTTCCCCCTTTCCGTCTTTTTACTTATTTTTTTCCGATTCATTCGTTCTTATTATATCAGGGGCGGAAGCACGGGGGCTCTAGGTTCTCACGCGGTTCAACTTCAACTACCCGGGCGCGCTCCAGGGGCTCCCCAAGATGGTGAGCCCCGCCTTCACGCCGCGCATAGCGGTGCCACGGTCGCCGAGGTTGAAGTACCGCGATCGTGTGCCGCAGGAAGCCGAAGTCCGCGCCGTCCGGCGTGAGCAGCCCCCGCAGCAGCTGGCTGCGCTTGTCGGCGGACAGCGCGTTCATGACGGTCACGGTAGCGTCCGTCACCGCGCCCCCGAACCCGATGACGGTCTGCTTGTGCCCTGCCGCCGTGTCGTCGATGGGGACGGCGCCGCGAGGGCCTGGCTGGTGGCCAGGAGAGTGAGGAGTGGGAAGAGCATGATGTAATCAAGCGAACAAGTAACTGGGGGCAATTCACTCAGCGCCTACGGTCACGGAAGTCGAAACCGTGAACCTAAAGAAGGCGATCGCCTCCTCTCTTTTTGTAGTTCCTTTCCACTCCCTACTTGCGGGGACCATAAACCGTCTACCGCTGCGACACGTCTAGCGCCTACACAACACGGTAGCATCCCAGGATCCAAGGGCGCCTTATTGTCCCCGCGTCAAGGCCATGGTTGCAGTTGCAATGCAACGCATGCATCTTCGAGGCTAACCCAGTGTACAGCCTCGGCCGCACGCCGGATCGACGAGGGGGCCTGCTATTTCGGGGATCGGCGGAGACGACTGACTAACTCGGCGCTCGTGATGCCACGTAGGCAGTAGTACTAGCCGTGTTGCGCCGCTTTTTGCTTGTTACACTGAAGTCAGTCAATCCCGATGAAGTAGGTGGGAAGGAAGAGGGGAGCTTAGTCAAGGCACGATTCGCCTGGCCAGGTTACCGACGCTAATCGCAGGTTGCATGACACAGGCCTAGTACCTGTAGGTAAGTAACAAGGCGCCTCCTTCTAATGTAGTGTAATGTAATGTAGTTGTTGCTGGCGTCAGATGTTCAGCTTTGTGCTGCCGGTAACGCTGGATTAAGGTAGCCGGGCATGGCGCGGATGGAAAAGCCACCGATTTGTTTCAGGTTATGTTAAACAGATAGGTAACACAGTATAATTTTCAGACGGCGTTCTGTTGTTGGTGCTTCGGGACCGAATAATGCGAACAGCCCTACGAGAGCGAGGGCTGACTTGTTTCACGGATCGGTCCGTAGATTAGTCTTGTAGCTACCTAGCGAGACCCAATCGGACGTGACGCTCAGGGGAACGTTCCATCGGAGCTAGAAAGGAGGCTAAATGACTTGACTGCTTTGATACACGTGGGATTATCTTCGTAATATCGTGTGACATGACCTCTACGTGGGACGACCTCGAACTCAGTCCGTGTATTTCATCGATCGTGTCGCATTCACACATATAATCTCTACCCTCTTCACGCTCACCCAATTACTCTACTCAGGATATTGACGATAATATGGCTCCACGTGAAAACCAACAGACACCACTTATGGGTACCGAAGGTCTTTGCTTCGACATTCATTCCTCCTTAGTGTCACCCACTTGTTCAAGTTCATCCTCTTCCTCCAGACCCCAGTCTCTAAACCCCGTGCCTCTCATCCAGCTAATACCTTTTCGGACGTTCGCCTCGCGAATGGCTCTTGCATCTCTCTCATAAACAGCTCCCGTGATGGCCAACGCAAGCGCGAATAGCCAGACGTCGCCGCCGCGCATGGCGCGCCACCACCGTCGCTTAACGCCCACTTTCCATAGCGAGTCGACGCTGGTGCGTGCGGTATACAGGAAGATACTGCGGCCTTCGCGCCGCTCTACGAAGGCCCATAGACCAGCTAGGAAACCACCCAGGAAGAACCGCTGTGTGGGGAGGAATGTCCTGGGCAGCCAGGTCTGGAAGAAACAGATACTCGCCCACGCGGTAGACATGGCGCCCGTGGCAAATGTCGTTAGGCGTAGCGCTCGTGACAGTAGACGGTTCAGCAAGTGTAAGGGGGCATTGTATAACAACTTATAACGTGGTAACATGAGCATCGAATAAAATATTAAAAAGAAGCGCCCTAGGCGCGGGAACGAGCGAGCCCAGAATGTGAGATAGGTCCGTAGACAGGAAGGATCCCTCGGGTGTAAGCCGGCGCAGCTTAGCGATGCGATGATGGGATAGGCTTGGGAGGTGAGCGGAGCAAGAGTGGTGAGTGTGGCCGGTAAGGTGGGCTGATCAGGGAAAAGAGTTGGCGAGATGAATGGCCTGTAGGCTTTAGTTAGCAACACCGCACACGGAAGAGAAAAGAATTCCACATACGGCCAGTTCAGTTTCGCCATTTGCGCGAGGCTGTCAATGATGTCCCACGGACCGGGCCACTTCACGCCCGCAGGTAAGTTCACTGGCGCCGCATGGAGATAGGTAGTTGTGTGCTTGAAGATGAGATCGAGGAACCCGGCAGGAGAGCTCTCGCGGTCAAATACAGCTGCGTGCAGAAGTTGTCCCATAGCCAGAGGCTGGAGCATCCAACTTCCAAACCACCACGGACGCTCTCTCTTCACGATGCCGTTTCCTCCGGCCCTGGCTCGGAAGCCCCATATTGATCCTTCATCCTCCAGCAAATTCCAGCCAAATTCGAGGGCGCGAAACATGACGGAAATCATGATAGTCAAGCGAAGTTGTTGGGCAGGGTAGATACCCAAGGCCAGACCGGCGAGACTGGCCCCGACCGCTGGCGCATAGGGCGATGTGAGGGTGCTAGAGGTCCGAGGGTTGCGCTCACGGAACGGGGCAGCCGTGGGATCGAGCAACTGGACTCTCAAACGGGTGAAGAATCGGAAGAGTAGTCGATAGAGCAGGAGGATGGTGGATAAGGAGAACGAGAGTCGGAGAGGCGAGGACTTGTAAAATGGCTGCTTCTTTTGCGGAGAGCTAGATCTGTGATGAATGATAGACAACGGTTAGTGGGTTATGCGTCTTCGTCTCGTAATCTTTATAATATTGATGATACTCACTCCTTTTGCCCCTTGATACGCGCGAGGACTATCTCGTAGGCCTTGGCTCCTATGCCCGTAGCGACGAAGACGCGCAAGGCATGTCGGATGGCGCGAGCATTGTAATTGTCTCCTCCTCCTCCTCCTCCCTTTGGCGCGAGGCTTTGTGGTGTTGCCTTCTCTTTCCCCTTCCCCTTCCCTTTGGCAACGTCTCGACCAACGGAACCTCTTCGGCTATTTTCACCATTTATATACTTCTCGACAGTATTTACGGTGGGCGCGCGCTTTCTTAGGATTCGCGATCGCGAGATGACGTATTTGTGAAGAGTCTCGTATTCGCGTGCCGAGATGGTATACCTCAAGGCGTTACGAAGAACGGGGTCGACGGCAGATTTGGGTTTTGCGGCCGACACTGCCGATGACCGCGGCATCGCGCCAGGACTGGGGATTTCCAGGGGTGGAATGGAGGTTAATTTGGGAGGGCTTGATCCACTAGCCATGTCAACAATCGACGCCCTATTTGATACGATATTGATGTGATCGAGGCACGTATAATACAGTTACTTTGCTGTTACGCGCTTGCTCGAGTCAGTTCGATTGAGCGCGACAAGCCCATCAATGGAGTTGTCGAATGGCCATCAGCACAAGTACCTATTACGCTCGAGCCGATCCAAACTATGTATTTGAGTTACTTCGAGAATCAAGAGAATTCAGATGTGATGGCAGCCGAATGAAAGCATGCTTAGTGGAGGGTAGGCGCTGATATGACGGTGATGGCTCGATATATTTTCGTGACTTGCTGGGAATGTTGGGCGAGTTCAGCTCGTCGACATGCGACGAAATCAATTTAGAAGTGGATGGACGAGAAGCACGCATGAAGCAATTCATCAGCGTGAGGTAGATTAGAATTATTTTAAGACAATCTCACTATAGTGTAATGTAGTGTAGTGTAGTGTAGTATACAGGGCGGGTTAAGAAGAAGTGGTAACGAGGGTGAACGGGGAGATTAAGACCAAGTAAGATAGACAGAAGATGGTGTTGTTCCAAGGTTGTTGGGGGGTTCGGCAATGTTTGGTGGCGTAACTACTTCCCAAAGTGTCCAGGTATCGCCATAGGTATCGCCATACCTAAGGTACCTTCCAGGGAGGATAGACTAGGCTACTTAGGCACTGGCTATACTAGTCTAGGGTGCTGTCTAGGTACCAATCCAGCATAAGGCAGCATAAGACAGCATGGGATGGCATGAGAGCTGCAAGATTGAGTGGATGATGCCAAGAAATTACATGCCTTAGTTTAGACTAATTGATTGCATATGAACCCATATCCACACTAAAAGTGGTGATATGCCAGAATATGCCTCGGCTGAATTAGCATGTGAGCCAGTCACGTCGGGTTCTGATCGGGTAAGTATTAGGGGACTGCTAGGGGACCCGGTAAGGAAATGAAGAAAATGGTGGGGGAGGGGGGGTTCCCATAGTGGAGGTCTGGACAGAGAGGTCTGGGGTAGCTAGCCTACGTATTTCATCATCCCTATCTCCATGCCATATTAATGCATACTACATAGTACTATTCTATTAGTATTAGTATCTCATCGCAGTTCTCTTTATGAATTCAATGCGCTAAACTACAACGACTTAAAAGCCCGCTCATATATCAAACCCTCGCATCGGCATCCCCAAATTGTTACTAATGCTGCATTCGAAGGGATTCTACTCAACGCCGGTACAGCCCTCATCGAGTTTAGAAGTGCGGAGGCGGAACATGAACAAGAATTCAATGTCCGGGAAATCTGCCGGGGCGCTATCATGAACCTCGCCGGGCTGGCAATCGGGCTCTCGCCGCGTGAATCCATGGCCGTCCCATGTTCCGGGGATGTAAAATAGTTCGTGGCCCGCGCGCGGCGACGCCGGTGCTGAGCTGGGCCCTGCCATATTCACGCTTGCCATTTCGAAGACTTCGTGCATCACTTCCCTGGTCCATCTCTCGTACCTGGGGCAACCGTAACGATCCAGGAGCATCTCTAGCATGATGAGTTTGCTTGGCTGCGGATGTGGGGACCTCGTGAGATAGAAATCGTAAAATTTACGTAGTCTGGCGGTGTCTGAAATGTGCACCAAGGCGTGCGAGTCTCCGTGATGAAAAAGCCCAGCCGCCCACGCCTGCTCCGCCGGGGCATATATGGTCAAATAGTGGCGGACCATACCTAGCCTCTTTATCTGAGGGAACTTGGCTTTGCTGAGAATAGTCCTGATCAACCATTGCCATATTTCTACTGTGCTGCGTCGGTCCAGAATGGCGATGTTTTGTGCAGCGGAAGCCAATTCGCTCATATCGTACCAAAAGCGAGCATGGGCGCTCTTCGAATTTTGTCCAGAATATACGCCACACCAAGGGTCGATGCATAGCCAATCCCGGCTCGGGTCCATCCAGGTCTTCCATACGGTAGGTACTCTTGATGGGTGGCGTTGGATTGAGAAGATCCGAGATGCATCTTGACCTCTCGACTCGGCGTTGACGAAGCGCAAAACATGCGGGCCGATTACCACAGGAACACAAAGAGAGAGCTGCCTAGGGCCACGCTCACCACTGCCTCCACCACTGTCTTCGAGCTCAAGTCCGTCCGCGGAGGCGTAGAGTACGACAACACGCGCGTCGGATAAATTGGCCTGCCACATCAGAAGACGGAGTGCTTTGGGCGTCTTAGGGAAATCCGGTAACGCCGGTTCTTTAGTCGTGGCTAACATCGGCTCTAGCTCCCCAGGCGCGGGCATTAAGAGGGCTGGACGGGGGATAATACGAGTATCTAGCGGAGGAAGCCGAACCACCGGCCGAGAAGGCTTAAATATGTCCTCGGCTGTGGTGTCATTTCGCGTTCTGGTTACTTCTGGTTCTATAGCCGGGCCGGCTGGATGATGGCGGTAACCAGTGAATAAGGGCCGAGGAAGCCAATGGAAACCGCTGTTATCGCCATTGGCTGTGTCATCACTCCTAGTTGTGGCCAACACCGGTTTATCGGTTATGGGTGGCTTTATGATGGCTTGACTAGGATAGGTAACTATGAGCGGGCTGAAAGCTAAAGGCGGGGCAGGTGAAGGAGATCCCAAGGCGGCATGACACTGAGCAGGAGAGGCGCCACGAGATGATATAGCCCCCGAGTTATCATGATGTTCACCAGCGGAGGCGCTGAGAGGACTTATAGATCTAGGGATATGCGTAGAACCTTGGTTCGACAGGGCGTCTTCCGCTGTGTCAGGGGGTTCTTCCTCATCGGGTACATCAGAAGGAGCTGTAAGGAAATTGGACTCGAGCGTCTCTAGGGGCGAGTCGTTGTATGGTAGTTCAAATTTAGAAACGCTGGAGTCCTCGGTTTTATCATACTCTCGACAAGGCTGAGGCTCGTCGGTACTAGCCGTTCCTGAGGTGTCTCGACTCTCTGCCCTCTTTCTCTCCGCGCCTGTAGGCGTCAGGCTACAACGTCATTTCAGAAGTTAGTCATATATCGGGAACCATTCTGGGAAAGCAACAAAAAGGTCCCCCGTTTGTCATACCTTTCCATCTTTCTTGATGATAATCTTCTCTCTTTCCCTCGAAGAAAAAGAAAAGGTACGTATGAAGCTAAAGATGTAGTATAATACCGTGAGAAGCGGGAGAACTTAGCGACAAGTCTAATAATTAACTAGCTCAGCCTTGCTTCGATAGAGTAATCAAAGAGTGACGGGAGAGCAGAGTCATGAAGAAACTGTTTACTAACAAATAGCATGTGGAAACGATGAACAAAATATTGCATGTTGACTCTATAGGCAAAAAGTAGACAGCACGATGAGTCGACTCGAAATAGATAAGGAAGCTGGCGGTCGACTAGATTCTTGGTTAGGTGCGATACGAATGGCACCAGCGACGCAGGCTCATCCTTCTCCGAGAATTCGATCTCGGGCCTCCGCCAGAAGGTGAAAGCACGCCCCTAGCCTTCGGACTTGTTACGGCCAAAGACACAAGGCACGGATAACACAATTACTGATAGTGTGTTTAATCTAGATAGGAAAACCTAACTTGTATATTCCCTGAAGGGAATAATACTATCACAATGTAATAGCCGTATACGCATGCAGATAACTATAGCCAACCTTGGCATACTCAAATAGATGATAAGACTTGCTATAAAGCTACTACCTAAAAATATCTTCTATAGCTTCTATTTCTTTACATTCTAGGTAGCAGGTAATCAGGTAGTTCTAAAGCAGTGTTGGTAGATGTACCTATATAGGGTAGCTTGGAACACTTTGGCGGTCGGCATCGTTTTGAGGCAAGCCACGGACGATTTCCCCTGGATCGTGGGATTGGGAAGTAGACCGTCATATCAAATCAGTTAGGCAAAGTTTCAAGATTGGGCCGTGGTCACTGGAATGTGACACCTCGACTCGAGATTGATTTCGCCTGGAACTTTGATGAACCTTCTTTCCATCAAATATTCAAGTCATAATTACCTTATACTAGGAGCACGGCTCCGAACATGGAAATCGTGTAATTCGTGTTTTCAAGCGTGGTCGGTGCCACGTGAAGTAAGATGAACAGAACCAACGCCAAGATTGCCTATCTAGTCCATGCCGATTTTGGCTTCATATTAGTACAAGGCACGGTTGCTATTGGTCCAAGTAGCAGACGCTTATAAGTGGCGAGCGAGAGGCGTCAACGTTGTCTGAACAATGCAAATGATAGTGTAAGAACTTAGTAACTTCCGAACTTAAGCTCACGGTCTTCTTGGACTTGAAGTAGGAGGCGAGCGTCGTGTAGTCCTGGGGCACATTGGCAATCGGCTGGATGACACAGGTTGTACCTAGCGACCTAGCGCACCACGTAATAGTATCGAATATGGTTGAAGCCCGTGAATATAAACCTAAAATGATGATGCGAGGGCTTGTCTATCTGGCAAAAGAGCTTGAGCACTACTACGTGGCACTCAAAACGGCAGTAGGCTTTCGTAGTATTAGGCTACGTAGTCGGCTAGCATCACGAGTAGGCATGTATACGATAATCCGTCATTATAAGTGCTACCACGGCCCTATTAGCTGTGAAATAATCTTTAAAGATCTACTTAGCTATGTTGACTTTTTCCTTGAGGGGGCTATAGTTGTCTGGGAACTCACCGACCAGTTCTAGGGCTTTTGTCAAGAGGTGTTACTATGAAAGACCTCACAAGCAGCTCAGTGATTATTGTGTTAGTGAGTTTTGAACTCACCTTGTTGACTCCATGACTGCCAATATGAATCATGAGGAACTATAGGTTCGTATTTTGAGATATGAATCGTTAGAAGATCCCGAAGTCAAATGGGTTGCTGGAAAGTGCAATAACGAGGCTAACAGTTACAACCATACCCATTACGACACTTGAGTTGGGTAGTTGCTATCCCTGTTGTGGTGCAAGAATACTTTATATTTAACAACGGACCTTGGATCTAGAGATGACTAATAAATATCGTATAGAATGAAAATGTCAGGCAAAGGTGAAGTAGAGCGAGCGTTATAGAAGGTCTCGACTTGGACTTCACCCCGTTTCCATCTGAACTATACTATACCTGTACAAAAACTACCCCTGTAAACTACGATGACAAGAATGAGAGACAGCTCTCGAGGATTGGAAATATTAACACCGAAATGATCTTTAAGAAGGTCCTTCAAGGCCCGTTCAACACCAATATCCACCCGATAATCACTCCATCACATCGGACGTATTCGGGGCTGGCGCTGTATTGGCAGGGCTGATGGCGTCATCAGCATATCTTCCGAATGGCCAATTTGGAATTCCGTTGTTCGGGGTAAGGTAAGGTCAGCAGTCTTTTTCATTTAGCATGCTTCAGCGTCGTGAGGACGTATTGTCAGTGGCCCGGCTGGCCTCTTTGATCTGACGTCAGCGTCTTAGCTAGACGAATAGGCTTTACAGATACTAGTAGGCAACGATTGGGGGGCGGACCACTGGCGATAATTTCGGGCCGGAGAGTAGAAGAGTCGGGGTCGTCGCCAAATGAACGAGTGTCCGTTTCTCGGGAAGATATGGCCCTGTGTCTGGCGTTGAGACTGGTAGTGCAATTCCACGCTGCTTGCGGCAGGCCTAATACTCCGGGTGCAAAGAAGCCATGCTAGCTAATACAACCTAGAGGTCGAGTTCCCTGAGGCCAAGGCTAGCAGGAATAAGCCCGCGCGCGTTCGGCTTGGCCTTCGGAGATGGCGCCCTCGGGATAGGTAACGTCGAAGCGGGCTGCGTAAAACACGTCCTGGGTGGTAACAAAGATAGGTAGTTCGGACTGCGTTGGATAGAGACGCACGGATGCAACTTACAGTGGAGGGCACTTAAAGACTGTCGAGGCATAAGACATAGTCCAAGGCACGCTCAAGCACATAATTACCGGGGAAGAGTTCGAGTCGCCCACCTTGCCAAGAAGCCTATACCGTGCTTACAGGCCGCCTGGAAGGATCCTTCCGTCGTAAAGAAAAGACCAATGGAATGATACCAAGGATAAAGGTGGCGAGCAACATCTCATATCGGCAGGAAGGACCGCACATTCTAGTATAGTAGGAGGGCCGTGTCCACCTCGGGCGAATGCGTGATATACTCGATCTAGAACATTTTCTTTCGGTATCCCGGAGACGCGGGAGCTTCAAAGGACGGCGGAACTGAGGAGAGTTATGACAGGGGCACTTTTGATCGGACCGAGGTCTTTTTTTTTTTTTTTTTTTTGGGCAAGGAGCTCGACTTTTGGATATCGTATGACTTGGATAGAAACATCTAGCTTGAACGGATTACCCCCAGTTCTCGAGAGAATCCGATTGACGTGCTTATTAGCCAGCAGCGGCCGGATAGAATGAAGCTCTGAAACATCCCCGTTCATCATGATTAGTCAGGTAAGGCTGTATTATTGATACCAATAGCTTGGGCTTGGTAGTATTATATATCTAGTGTAGACCTAATTTGTAAATTATACTTCAGATAGACCAATAGTAACACGAACCAGCTACATGATCTGATGAGCTATTCCGCGTTATACGCCAACTTACCCCAGCATTTTTATAGTAAACTTGATAAAATAGGTAGGGTCATACTCGGCGATAAGATCTTGGAAGCCTGGCGCTGTTGTGATTAGCTTCGCATCTGTTGGATGGAATAAAGTCCCTATCTTCGCATTGGCAGAAGACCGAAAGTCGCATATCATATCATCTCATCTCATCTGACCTTACCTTACCTCACCTCACCTAATAAGACTTCGGACATCCGCGTAGATGTCAAAAGGGACCACGGATGCATAGGGGCCCAAAGCGGACGAAGGGCGATGGATAGTCCTATTCGGTGTTTCTGGCGTGCTCTTAGACGGAAGGGCCTCAAAATTCACATGTGAAGAAGAAATGTTGGGCTGTCACGTTTCCGCTCGTATAGCCTTCGTGTCTCGGGTACCTACCATGTACTAACCTATCCACGGTCACCGACTACAGGAGCGCCACAGATGTATTGAAGAATGTATGTAAGACACACGCCTCATTCTTCATAGATGTGTAGTTCTGCCGGTACTGAGTAGTTAGTCACAATATTACACTCTCGTGGTCCAGCTGACACTTTCTCTGTACATGGTACCTGTATCACGTGGCGGCTGTCAATGTCGAGGTAAGCAAGATGTGATGAAGCCAAAAGTCGATATTGAGACAAAGTATTGTGAATTACCGAAAGCCGGCGTATGGCTTAATAGTCAACCATCGGTAGATGCGGCAAGGCTGGCTTTGTTTCAGAAGGCCAATATTCCAGTGACAAACAATTGGTTATTTTTGGCGAGCAATTAAATACTGCGTTGGAAAGAGAACGACGCTTACCTATAGTGGGGTTGGCGTTACTGGCAACGCTAGGCTAAAAGATGAGATTGATAAGCGCGCAGGCATGCCACCTCGTACACTGCTCGTACACTGCTCGTATTCTGTTCGTATGGATCTACTAGTACCGTGTACTACCTCCTAGGTGGTATACGTTATGCACAAGCATGGATGACGAAATCAATTGGGCTGGAGAGCCTCTTCTCCAAACGGAGAGTCATAGGGTATGCGCTGACCGAGCACGGACGATTTTGCACGGGCGGCGCACGGGTTTGTTAGGACTCAGTTTTGTATTTCAAAGGCGCATCGGCGACTTTTGATGTATGAGATCTATGGGACAGGGTTCTAGATGGGCGGAAGACGGGGTGCCGGACAGTTGCCACAACCCGATTAAACGGACCCTCATGGCAAAGGAAATGACTTTTTGCTCAGTGCTTTGTCTTCTAGAAGATGCCAAGCAGGGCTAGCGGGCGGAGAAAGGGAGGGTGAAGGGTGGATAGGACGGTGGGTAGGGTGAATAAATATATAGCGGGAGAGAGACTACCCGGTGAAGGAAAAGGGGCAGTTATTCCTCTCTTGCCGTCTGCTCTCGGAGGGGCGCATAGCACACTAAAGGATAGTGTACTACGCTAAATATATCTGTATACCTACTACCTACTAGTAGTAGTGCTGGTCTGACTCGGAGAGATTTACAATGGACCCGGGAGGATTGTGGGCGACGAAGCCATGAGTATCCGTAGCTTGGGTATTTCTGGACCCTGTACACAGGCAGAAACAGGCTCTGTAGTATACTAAGTAGTGTAGTGTATTGTGATTTGTCGCCTGGAGGCGAGGAAGTGAGGAAAGGATATGCAGTGGCGTTACGTATCTACTACTAGTAGTAGAAAATTCATTCCTTGAAGGGGGATCACTGACGCCATAGAGGCCCGGGTCAATTACCCGAATGGTCAGTAGCCGAGTGTGCAGAGAGCCAAGCGATAGGGAACATGATCTGTCAGTGTTGGCCGATGAAATGCTTGGTTCTGACAATCCTATGCAGAATCCTGTGCTACCACACCGTTGTGTAAAGACAACCTGATTCGATGCCATGTGGGATGGTAAGATTTCCGATGTCCCATGGTCCACATGGTGTCAGATCAACTGCGAACACTAGTACTAGTATAGTCATAGTAAGTAAGAGCTTTGGAACTGATTCATAATGTTGATAAACTACCTGACCGGAAGCCTGGCCTAGACAAGTAGAGCCATACTGCTAGCATAATTCTGCGAGCATAATTACTCGGAAGGGCACAATACTACTTACTATAGTGTACTAACTGAAGCCACTATCATGATTCACCGCCGTTATGGGCGATGGGCATCGGTATAACATCTAGTGAAGATCTAGTGTTCCTACTATTGGGGGGGTAAATGGACAATCAAAACGCAACCTGAAAGAAGAAAAAAAAAATAGAAAAAAAAGGAAAGAAAAAGAAAAAAAAAACCAAGCCTGTGACTGACGTGGTTACTACGTATGATGACTTGCAGCGGCAGCGCCCGCGTTTGCGGATCCGACAGCATGGGACGCTTCCAGCGCGCCATCGACGTCAAATGCAAAGTCCAAATGCGAAAAGGGCTCGCTGGGCTTGCTGGGCTTTCGTTTCCAGCTTGTGGCTTTTTTTCCTGCACTACTACGTAGTACTACGTTTGCATAAAAATATAGTATGCTTGCTCTACTATGTAGTCGGCCTCTAGTCAGGGCTCTAGTCAGGGCTCTAGGCAGGGCTCTAGTGGTGGGATGGCGGGGTGCCGGGTTCTACAAAGAGTCCGACGGGATCTTAGTAGGTAGATTTTTGCGACTCTCTCCTCGATCGCTCCCCAAGCACCGGACCGACAGACACGGGGTGCTGCCCGGACCTTTTATAGTGCTTGGGCGAGGAATCGTCCACTGCGGAGTACCCGAGTAGGAATGCCTGCTAGGTAATCTGGCCTTGCTTAACACCCCTGGATAGCACCCTGTATAGCACCCCGTATACCTGGTAGGTAGCTCTTGTACATGCTACGTAGTATACCTAGCATTGCTATAGCACACCTACTATGTATGATAGAAGGTACCGTGATACCTCCTAATGTGCATTATTCGTTGCCCGACTCTCCGTCTACCCCGTGAATCCCGTCATGGATCTCTTTCTCTCCCACCACGCTGCCCACCACACCCCCATTTCTTTGTGCACATCTCTTTCGCCGGTGTGGTATTTCTAGCCTAGTGGTCTCGGTGACGGCCCAGACGGGGTTGAGTACGCTAGTTTTTCCCGTCATAAATACGCCAAGGGTTGCCGTGCTAGTGTAGTGTAAGCTCTCGTGGCGTAATTAGTACAAGGACCCTGGCCGGCGAGAAAAACGAAAACGAACCGCTATATAATTAAACAAACAGGCCCCCCAGCTCATACTTCACTTTTTTGGAATTCGAAGCGTGGTACAGAGGTTGACTTCCACCCCCAAACCTTCCTTCCCCTTACCCCATCAAATACATAGTATTGTAAGTCTCGCTCATGCATCTCGCCTTTCCGATGTGACCCTTCTGCCGCTGACATCAGTCTCTACGCCCTTCTAGTAATACCCTCTTAATTATTTTATTTCTTTATTCTTTTACTGTCAGCTCCGAGGCGCCGCCCTTCCCACAATCCGTCAATCATTGGGCGTGCGTTAAAAAAAACTTTATACAAGTCGTGTGGGATCATTCCATACTGCGATAGAAGAAGTCGGTCGTTGCTCGGGTTGAGACCCAGCAGAGCGGCAAGATGTCGTGGACAGGCGGTGGCTTTTCCAACTACGACCGCACGGCGCAAGCCACAGCGTCACCAGGCGTCACCTCACCTGTGCACGAGGAGCTAGGAGAAGAAGGTGGTGATGGCAACCAAGACAACAAAGTATCGAGGACCCGAACAACATCCATTACCGAAGGCGGCCACGACAGCATGGGAAAGAAGGAATTGGCGGGATCGAGCGATGAATCTACCGATGATGACGCCGTCGAGGCCGGGCGTCGCGAATCGCTCGTCCATGAATTGGCGCGCAAGTACACGACACAGTCCCAGCATCATTGGACTCCCGGCACCAACCCCTACTTGGATGCCGATGAAAACTCGCCAGTAAATCCGAATTCACCCAACTTTAGGGCCCGCGCCTGGGCTAAGGCCATGGTCGAGATGACGGCAAGCGAAGGCAAGGAGTTTCGGACGGCCGGTGTCTGCTTTCAAAACTTGAACGTCTTCGGTTTCGGTTCGGGCACCGACTATCAGAAGGATGTCGGTAATGTCTGGCTCGAGGCCATCGGCCTGGGCCGCAGGGCTCTGGGCCACAAGGGGACGAGAATTGACATCTTGCGCGATTTCGATGGTGTTGTTCGCAAAGGCGAGATGTTGGTGGTCCTAGGCCCTCCCGGTTCTGGATGCACTACCTTGCTAAAGGCCATCGCCGGAGAGACGGCTGGTATCAACATCGATACTCAATCGTACTTTAACTACCAAGGTATCCCTGCCAAGGAGATGCATACGCACCATCGAGGCGAGGCTCTCTACACGGCCGAGATAGATGTCCATTTCCCCATGTTGACAGTTGGCGAGACCCTCACCTTCGCGGCTCAAGCGCGTGCTCCCCGTCACCTCCCAGAAGGCGTCGACAGAATGACCTATGCAAACCATCTGCGAGATGTCACCATGGCCATGTTTGGTATCTCGCACACAGTCAACACACGTGTGGGCAACGAGTACGTCCGTGGTGTGTCTGGAGGTGAGCGCAAGCGTGTCACCATATCAGAGGCCACCCTTAGCCGTGCTCCTCTACAGTGCTGGGATAACAGTACGAGAGGTCTAGACAGTGCCAACGCTGTTGAGTTCTGTAAGACGTTGCGAACGCAAACCGAGCTATTCGGAAACACCGCCTGCGTGTCCATCTATCAGTCTCCCCAATCGGGCTACGATTGCTTCGACAAGGTCACTGTCTTGTACGAAGGTCGGCAAATCTACTTCGGCCGTACCCACGAGGCTAAACAATACTTCGTCAACCTCGGTTTCGAGTGTCCCGCGCGCCAGACCACTCCCGATTTCCTGACTTCTATGACCAGCCCGATCGAGCGTGTTGTTCGAGATGGCTTCAAGGGCAAGGTGCCGCGCACGCCGGATGAATTCGCCGCGGCCTGGAAGAACAGCCCTGACTACGCGGCTCTTCAGGCCGAGATTGAGGAATACAAGAAAGAGCATCCGATCAACGGGCCTGATGCTGAGGCCTTCCGTGCTTCCAAGAGAGCGCAACAGGCCAAGGCTCAACGTCCCAAGTCCCCGTACACCCTGTCGTTCGCGCAACAGATCCGGCTTTGTCTCTGGCGAGGCTGGCTCCGGCTGAAGGGTGATCCGAGCATCACGATCGGCGCTCTGATCGGTAATTTCATTATGTCTCTCATCGTCGGCAGTGTGTTCTACAATCTCCAACCTACTACCGGTAGCTTCTACCAAAGAGGTGCCCTCATTTTCTTCGCCTGTCTCTTGAATGCATTCGCTAGCGCACTAGAAGTATGTTCATGGCCCATGCCTACTCCTGTTCTTGGATCCGAAGCCTGTAGCTGACTAAACTTCACAGATTCTTACTCTTTACGCTCAACGTCCTATTGTCGAAAAGCACTCCCGCTATGCCTTGTATCACCCGGCGGCCGAGGCCGTCTCGTCTATGCTCTGCGATTTGCCCTATAAGGTTATCAACACTATCGTCTTTAACACGTCGTTGTACTTCTTAACGAACCTACGTCGTGAGCCGGGCGCGTTCTTCTTCTTCCTTCTCTTCTCGTTCTTCACGGTTCTGGGTATGAGTATGATCTTCCGCACCATCGCCTCTTCATCGAGAACTCTATCACAGGCTCTGGTGCCGGCTGCCATTCTGATTCTCGACCTCGTCGTCTTCACTGGGTTCATCGTTCCGGTCGACTATATGTTAAGCTGGTGCCGTTGGCTGAACTATGTCGACCCTCTTGCCTACGCGTTCGAGTCGATGATGGTCAATGAATTTTCTGGCCGCCAGTTCACGTGTACCGAGATCATCCCTTCGCCGGCGATTAGCGATGTATACGCAAATGCCAGCCCCGCCAACCAGGTTTGCAGTGCTGTAGGCAGTGTAGTCGGCTCGCAGCAGGTGGATGGTGACCGCTATCTTGCCTCTGCCTTCCAGTACTATGCCTCTCACAAATGGCGAAACTTGGGTATTGTCATTGCCTTCATGCTGTTTTCCTTGTTCACCTACATGGTGGCTGCCGAGCTCGTCTCCGAGAAGAAGTCCAAGGGTGAGGTTCTTGTGTTCCGACGCGGCCATAAACCGGCCCAATTCAAAGAGCGCAAAGGTGATGTCGAGGAGGGCGAGGGTCCCCGTGTCGGCCCCACTGTTACCAACGTAAGTCGTGCTCAGAACAAGGAAGCTGGTTTTCTGGAGCAGCAAAAGAGTGTTTTCCACTGGGATGATGTGTGCTACGATATCAAGATTAAGGGCGAACCAAGGCGCATTCTTGACCACGTTGACGGTTGGGTTAAACCTGGTACGCTCACAGCACTTATGGGTGTTTCTGGTGCAGGAAAGACTACTCTTCTCGACGCTCTGGCCAGTCGTATCACGATGGGTGTGATCACCGGCGACATGCTCGTGGACGGCCGACCCTGTGATGATTCTTTCCAGCGCAAGACCGGTTACGTCCAGCAACAGGATCTGCATCTTGCTACCACGACAGTTCGTGAGGCCCTGAACTTCTCTGCCATTCTTCGTCAACCGGCCGATGTGCCGCGCGAGGAAAAGCTGGCGTACGTAGACGAGGTTATCAAGCTTTTGGACATGGAAGAATACGCCGACGCCGTCGTCGGTGTTCTCGGTGAAGGTCTCAACGTCGAGCAGCGCAAGCGTCTAACAATTGGTGTCGAACTTGCCGCTAAGCCACCCCTACTCCTCTTCGTCGACGAGCCTACGTCCGGTCTAGACTCTCAAACTTCGTGGGCTATCTTGGATCTCCTAGAGAAGCTAACGAAGAGCGGACAAGCCGTCCTGTGCACCATCCATCAACCTTCCGCTATGCTTTTCCAGCGATTCGACCGACTCCTCTTCTTGGCTAAGGGTGGTAAGACTGTTTACTTTGGCGATATCGGCGAGAACTCTCAGACCTTGACTAGCTACTTCGAACGCCACGGTGCGCCTCCTTGCCCGTCTACGGCTAACCCGGCTGAATGGATGTTGGACGCCATCGGTGCCGCTCCTGGTAGCACCACCGACCGTGACTGGTTCCAGACGTGGCGCGAGAGTCCCGAATACCGTGAAGTGAAGGCTGAGCTGCAAGGACTCAAGGACAATGCATCTGACGTCCCCGCCCTACGAGACGAACAATCCTTCCGTGAACATGCCGCCCCGTTCTGGCTACAGTTCAAGGAGGTCACACATCGTGTCTTCCAACAGTACTGGCGCAACCCGACTTACATCTACTCCAAAACCGCCCTCTGTTCCTTCGTCGCCCTTTTCATTGGTTTCGTCTTCTTCCGCGCTCCCAACTCGATACAGGGTCTTCAGAACCAAACCTTCGCCGTCTTCCAGCTTCTCACCGTGTTCGGTCAACTCGTCCAGCAGACGATGCCTCATTTCGTCGTCCAGCGGTCTCTCTACGAGGTGCGCGAACGCCCGTCCAAGGTGTACAGCTGGCAAGTTTTCATGCTCGCGCAAATCCTCGTCGAGATTCCTTGGAATACGCTCATGGCTGTCATCATGTACTTCGGATGGTACTACCCCTTGGGTCTATTCCGGAACACATACGATGACGGCGCGACGGCGGAGCGTGGTGCCCTGGTCTTCCTGCTAATCCTGTGCTTCCTCCTCTTCACGTGTACCTTCACTCACATGATTATCGCCGCTTTCGAGACAGCTGAAGCCGGCGGTAACGCGGCTAATCTTCTCTTCACGCTGTGCCTCATTTTCTGTGGTGTCCTCGCTCGTCCCGGCCAGTTCCCACAGTTCTGGATTTTCTTGTACCGCGTCAGTCCCTTCACGTATCTCGTCTCGTCTATGCTGTCTTTCAGTGTCGGCAATACGAGCGTCACATGTGCCGCGAACGAGATCCTCACCCTCAACCCTCCCGCCAACGAGACGTGCATGTCGTATCTAGGAACGCAGGTCCAGGTGGCCGGTTACCTCGTGCCCGGCACCGAGAACAACATGGCCAATTGCCAGTACTGCCCCGTCAAAGAGACAAATGCCTATCTCCTCCAGACCAGTGTCGTCTTTGGTAAGTCCCTCCAGCGCATGACGTCCTCTTTCTTATTATTCATGACTAACATAACATCTCTCCAGAGGACCGTTGGCGCAACTTTGGCCTCCTTTTCGTCTACATCGCCTTCAACATCTTCGGCGCCCTGTTCCTCTACTGGCTCACCCGTGTGCCCAAGAACTGGAACAAGAAGAAGGCGAAGAAGGAATAGAGAAAACGGCCAACCATCCGAAAAGCTGCACATATTCTTTTCCCCGATTTTGCACATTTTCACCACAGCTATCCATCCACCATTAGACAGGGAATCAATCTACCGTTCCCGACACATCCAATACCCTTCTTATGCTATCATTAGACCACATATTTTCATTCTACTAAAACTCAACTACATATCTATTCATAGACATAAACAGAAAGAGACGGAGAGAGAGAGGGGAAGAGAGGGAGAGGGAGAACTATCATCTGGCTTGGTCGCCCATAGATTCTTTTTTTTTTTTGCACGTAACCCTTTTTCTACGTACAAAAACACTTTTTTACCCTAGCAGGCGATATCTCTCTCCCTCCTTTCTCTCTCATCGGGTCGTGTGATAGGGCTATATTATGTATGTATGTATGTATGCACGCAATGTAACGCATATGTGTGCGTATGACAGGGTAGAGACAGACGAGAGAGAGGCGACAGACATCTATCTCATCATGATGTGTCCCTCGTGGAAGGCATTGCACTGGACGGCGTTTTACTTGGACTAGTTTGAAATTTTCACTTGTGCGCAGAGATAATAAAATAGTAAATACAAAGAAATTCAATTTCGACGTCGTTGGTGGTTTGTGTTCTATTTAATTAATTGCTGGCTATCTTTGAAAAGGAGGAGGGTTAGGGGGAAAGGGGGAAAAGGTTAAACGGCTATCGCTGCGCTGATTCGTGCTTTGTTGAATATGATGGGTAGGGTACTTTAAGTTACTTAGAGGTCAGGCGATGAATGCATCAAGGACTTGGAGGCTATTTTTCATTCCTTCACTCATCGATGACTGCTAACTTATTATCATAGGGACATTACCGTAGAGTAAACAGGTCACTTAGGTATACTTCACATTCATCATAAGTAAGCGGGTTTTTTTTTTTTCAATCCAGCTCAAGCCAAGGGATTCTAGGGCTGCTTATGGCTGGCTTCCTCTTTTTCTATTTTTATTACTCTGTTCAGCTTCAAGGCACGTGGATTTCAGGAATGCGGGTGTGTGTGTCTCTTAGTTTCATTGCGGTCCCAGTGTCTTTTCCTTTGACCATCTAAATCTTACTACCTAGATAAGATAGATACATGAAGGATGGATGGCGCACGGCGCATGGCTTGGAGGGAATGGATACGTGCCCGCTATCTTCCCCTTTCCACCCTTGACGGACCTACGCTTCTGGTTATTCACGCATGCGTCATGTCATGATATGATGATGATGATGTGGTTTGGTTACGGTATTGCCAAGTCGGCTCCGAGTTGGTGTTCGGCTTTACGCTACTCCTCGCTCCGCGCCGCCCACTCTTTCCTCCCGCTCTCCCGCGCTGAGGAAAAGACAGGCATCACACACACACACACCACACGCCAAAAGGGTAACGGTGGCGCGCGGGGCTTATTCATTCAGTCACCGTCTTCGTAGCTACTTACGATACGTACGTGGTAAGACGGGAGCTGCCTAAATCTGGAGATTCACTGTTCCGCTATCTAGGCTACTCCATGACTCCACGGTGCTGGGGTGTCAAGGCTAGGGGCCTACGTAGTATATCCCATCTAGTATTCGTATAACCTAGACCATGGCGATGAATCAGCAAGCGCGCGCTGCGTATTTGCTAGATGTATATATATATAACTTAAGAAAGACGGACGCCTCTTCGTCTTGGATTCTATTCTAGATAGTAAAGGAATTTCACTACCCCTTTCTACTAACCTAACTTAAACATTGCTTTTCAACTATATCGAATCTTTCAAAGCCCATCATCATGCACGCCGCCCAAGTCCGCGACTGGTCCGAGGGCCCACGGTACGTAACCGTGGACGATCCCGCGCCGCCGTCCGAAACCCAGATCCAGTTCCGCGTCTTGGCAGCCGGCCTCCACCAAGTCGTCCGCTCCCGCGCCTCGGGACGGCACTACTCGGCCAGCGTGCTCCCTCACACCGTCGGCGTGGACTGCGTGGGCCGCGACGTCGCCACCGGCACGCTCTACTACTGTATCAACATGCAGCCCGGCTTCGGGTCCTTCGCGGAGCTCGTCAACGTCGCCAGGGACGCCGCGCACGCGCTCCCCGACGGCGTCGACCCCGTGGCCTTCGCCGCCAGCGTCAACCCCGCCATGAGCGGCTGGCTGGCCCTCACGCAGCGCACCTCGGGCCTGCCCGAGGACTTCACCGTGCTGATCCTCGGGGCCACCAGCGCGAGCGGCCGGCTCGCCATCTCCGCGGCCCGCGCGCTCGGCGCCGGGAAAGTCATCGGCGTGGCGCGGAACGAGGCCGCGCTCGCCGCGACGCCGGGCCTCGACGCGTTCGTCGCGCAGAGGGACGTCATCGCCGACACGGATTTCTCCGGCGTGGAGTGCGACGTCGTCCTCGACTACGTCTACGGGGACCTCGCGCTGCACGCGCTGTCCACGCTCCGCGTCCGGCGCCCGCTGCAGTACGTCAACATCGGCGCGCTCTCGCGCAAGGAGGTCGCCATCCCGACGGCGCTCCTGCGGTCGCGCGACATCACGGTCCGGGCGTCCGGGCCCGGCGCCATCGCCCCGCAGGCGATACAGCGGGAGATCGAGCGCCTCGTGTCCGTCATGGCCGGGTGGAGCTTGTCGGGCGCCCACGGCGTGGCACTGAAGGATATCGAGCAGGCTTGGGGGGATAGGTCGCTAGAGCGCGAGGGGAGATTGGTCTTTATTCCTTAGATGGCTGGTTTCTGGTGCTTGATGCAAGATGGTGGGCATTTTCATGTCCTACTTGCTATTTCGTGTGTTGGCTCGAGTAGACGTACTGCACTCTTTTTTTCATCACGACCTCCCGCGAATAGTGAAAGGGAAAACGGGGGCTTTGAAGGGTTTACATCAAACATGATAAATCCAAAATTATATCATAAAAGATTCATAGCATCAGACGAGCTGCTCATAGACTCTCATGCATAGTATCTCAAGAACAGGGCAAGGCAAAAATAAATGATTTGGAAGTTTACCTAACTATCCTTTCACCAATACAACAACCAACCCACTCATCCATCGCAACACTCACATGAGATAGACGGCTTAACAGCCCAGCCCCTCACGAACAGCGAGATCCCAGCACAATTCAGCCGGTCAAGAATACCTCCCTCCCTCTATATAACAAGAGGTGTGACAATTAGCCAAAAGAGGAAAGTGGAGGTTTCGTAACGGATCCCCGATCCTCACTCCCTATATCTCAACCTCACTTTAAAAAAAAAAAAAAAACAAGTCAAATAGTTTAGGCAGGTAGTTTTTCATCGTAAAGGTCATACCCGACATATATATCGGCTTAAGCCACGGCGGCCCGCGACGATGGCGTTCATCCGACTCTACCGGGATTCCGACTTCGACGCTTGCGCGCACATTGTACGCCCCCCCCCCCCCCCCCCCCCCCCTTTCGCCCAGCTTCTTGGCGGGCAATACGCTGTTTCTCACAGAGCCGCGCATAGTCCCACGTGCCCGTGCGCCTATGATCTACTCTTATAACATCACGGTTTATAGAAAGAGGCAGACACCCAGCTACACAGCACAGATAGCACAAGACTGACGGTGCAACCCAGTGTATCGCGACCCTCCCACCCACTCTCGCCGCCTCCCCCGCAGCCGCCAAGCTCTCGCCCTACCTCTGGACACACCCCTACACCTTCCTCAGCCCATCCACGTGCCACGTGCTGGACGACGGGACGGGCACCGCCGTGGGATATTGCAGTAAGTCGGGCTTTCTCCCCCTCCCCCCCCCTCGCTCGAGCGCCGCTAACCCCCGGCGCAGTCGGCTGTCCAGACGTCCACGCCTTCGCAGCCGACTACCCGCGCTACGTAGCGAGCGTCCTCTCCCGCGACGTCGAGGCGCCGGGCTTCGACGTCCGGGAGCCGTGGGTAATCCCCCCAGACGAGTCCGCGCCCGCGGGCCAGCAGGTCAACCCTCTGGCGCTGGCGCAAAACGCGTACCGCGCCGACTGGATGCTCCTCGAGGGCAAGTCGGCCGTGACGGCGCGGTGGCGCGCGACGATGCACATCGATCTGCTGCCGGCGTGGCAGGGCTCCGGATGGGGCCGGCGGCTAATCGACCGCTTCATCGTGAGCGTGCAGGGCAGCGGGCAGGACTACGGGGAGGGCGAGCACATCGGTGTGGCCGGCGAGAACAGCAAGGTCGTCCCTTTCTACGAGAAGGTCGGGTTCCGTGTCGTCGAGGGTGGCGAGCGCGAGGGGAATATTTGGATGGTGCGGGATATCCCGAGGGACTCAACCATCGCACAAGTACCTAACCCAGACATTCACGTGGGAAGTGGCAAATGAACAAGACGGCCTGAAGCACCGCCAAGACTATGGATGCGGACTGGGTTTTCTGAGGGTTGATCCAACGGGAGACGTCGAGGTCGCACTGAATTGGTTACAAAATTCTTCATTCCGTAATAGTAGTCTACATATAGAAGGGACACTTCGACATGACATGTTACGTTAACTTTCCGGATATGCTTGGCCACCAAAATTCGACCGACTCCAGAGACAGTCGGTGGCCCGCCATGTCTTTACATAACACTAACATTGAAATTGGTATTCCGAGCCACAAATAACCGAAAAAAAAGCGGGAAAGGAAAGGTCAAACACCTCGGCTCCATTTGTGCTATTCATATTTTGGCCAACCCAACCAAGAGTATTACCTCCAATAACAACTCCGAGACCAGCCTGATTAAGCATTGAAGAAGTATTTGAGTAGAAAGAAAAGGGGAAATGGCATGCCAAAAAGAACAACCATGTACAGATAGAGACTATACACTCTACAGACTGGGCCCTGGCAGTGAACTTAGGAAAGAGGTAGAGTAGGGTATCGTATCGCCTTACGGGTTGTCTCGATATCTGAGCTGGGTGGTTACATTAACCGAGAGTTCGCCATCCTTGTAGATCTAAACATTAGATCATACCGCCAGGTAACCCTGTATTGTTTGGGTTATTTCTTCCCTGGGTCATAACTACTCTTGACGTTGGTGGACCAACGTTAATAGGCATGTTATTGGCCCGCGGCTGGCCTAGGGGAAGGTTTGACGTGCTTGCACGAGTATCATACTCCATGGTGTCCCGGCCCTGACGAGCGAATGATTCTAGGACCGTTCGAACCTTAGTACTGTCCTGCCGTCGTCTGGGGTTGATTGGGGGTAGAGGCGGTGCAGGTCGGCTACTACTCCGTGATCGGTTATCCTCGGCCTCCGGAGGCAACGCTACAGTGGGAACGCGAGAAGTCGACGTGACTAAAGCAGGCTCGGAGATATCCCGCGGCCTGACCTTACGCCTTATTGTCTCTTGAAAGCTGGAATTGGACCCGGTCGAATTATCGTAACTGAGGTTTTGAGCAACAGGCGGCCGAGGGGGTGACATGGGGTTAGGGGTTGGGGGAGCTGAGTTAATTAGAGACGGCGGCACCGGTGAGACTGGAAATGGCTGGGCGGGCTCATAAGCGTGGGGTACAATTAGCTGGCCATTTGCATTCAAGTTCGATGTATTCATCCTCAAGGAGACGTTAGGATGGGGTTGTGGAGGCATGAAATGTGAGCGCTTAATATCAGTGCCTGGTAGCCCAGGTGAACGAATGGGTGGGCGAGGGACTGATCCCGCAGGGCCGGGTTGCGTGTTTTCCCGGCCGCTCAAGTTATCTCTAGAGCGCGCTACTCTGTTGCTTGCGTGCATTTCATAACTCGACTCAGACTCGCTGCGTTGCCGATCGCTTCGTGATAGTCCTTGATGGTTAGGGGGCGAGTCGCCATTGCGCAACCCCTCGTTTGGTATGCGTTGCTGGTAATAAACAGGAGGCGGTTTGTGATCTCGACTGGGTGGTCTCGTTCTTGGTCCTCTTTGTTGTGGAGAGGGGATGTCGGGAGGCGGTCCTTGCGGTGGTGCTGGGTAATGTCGTGATTGCGACTCAAGCTCTTTGAGCCGTTGAAGTTCCCGCCTCGCTTGTCGGAATTGGAGAAGACCTGGAGGCTGATCATCGCCGCTCTGAAGATTTTCTTTATCCTTTCTCTCCTGTCTGGGCTCCTCGTCTGCATTAGTCTGACCTCTCTGCGATTCACTTCCCGGGCTGCCTGTTCTTGACCCGCCGGGGCTAATACCCATCATCTTAAATGCCTTTGTTGATGATGGGTCTCGGCCACGATCGACTATAGAACCCCTGCTACTGCTACTTCTGGGACGTAGGATGGCTCCGAGCCCACTAGGTCTTGGTAGTGGTGCTAAATCATTTACATCGATTTGCTCTTCTGTCCTATGTGGGGATGAAGAACGGCTATCAGTCTCAACATACGAAGTTAACCTTTCTCGTATTCGGCGAGCCCCATCTGCGAGCTGGTTTGCAAATTCGTCCTTCTTATCATTGTCTGGTAAGAGTAGGTCCATTTTAGACTCAGTAGGCTTACTAGTACCCGAGATAATTGAATCCGTGTCTGCGAGGGGTTCGTTGACGTCTAAGTCCAAGTTCCAGTCACGACCATGATCCTCGCCCTCCCAGGGATTAGAAGCCGCTCCGTAGTCCTGCATAGCGTTTGAATTGGTAGTGTCTGCAGGAAACCGAGACTCAAGCGAAGCCGTAGGGGGCACGCCATATATCGACGAGGCGTTGCTATCAGCTCGTAGATGTTGCCGTACCATACCACTCAGGCCAGAGCCATTCGCTACCGGCCCAAGAGTCGGAGAGTCCGCGGGAGAAACACCTTTAGATTCAACCGCAGTGGACGACAGTTCCGCGATAGCAGATGGTTCATTTTGAACTTTCATATCGAGGGAGAGCGGCGTAGGCAAAGCTGAGTCACGCAAAGCTGGGTGTTCCCTATCAGAGGGCCTTCGGAGATGAATCTGGGGAGATGGGAGGGGTCTAGGTGAGACCACGGATGAAGTCTCACTTCCCTCAGAGTCAACTAAGAACGACGTGGGTTGACCCTCGACCTTCCCTGGTGATTGCGTCACTGTGAATGTAGGGGCTGTTGGCGAATCGGCCATTTCCTTTTGAACAGGAGAAGGAGATCTAGACTCAGTTCTCGATGCAGATGGATCAGGTCCATCCCGAGTCCTCTGTGTCGGCGTCTCCCGCCCCCGCTGCAACTGTAATTGCCTCTGCGCGAATCTAGATTCGTCATAAGGTTGCGAAGGTCTCTGGAATACCCCAAGAGCTGTAGCTTTACCTCGATCATTCGGGTTGATCTGTATGATTGAGTTCTCGTCTGTTTCGCTAATTGGGGGGCTTAGAGGCGGAGCACTGCCGAAATTTGACTTGCCCTCCCCAGCACTGGGAACTCGAATGCCGAGATTTGGAGCGCCTGTTGATGAGGCACTTGCAGGAGGACTCGTTGAGCGCAGATTTGGGGCACTAACCTTGCCGAAAAGCTTCCGCTCGCCGCTCAGTCGATCTGCGAAGCCCAGAGAGGGAGACTGTTGACCTAATTCGGGTGTTCGTGTACCAAATGGCCGTTGCCGGTTCAGAGTGTCTATGCGTGATAGGCCGCCAGTTGCAGATTCTTGAGCGTCTTGGTTGAAGAATCCAGTCTCGTAAAGGCGCCTTGTTCGTGTCACATTTCGCTCAGGACCAGAGCTATAACCGTTTGGTGGTTGCCAATCTTTCAAGGAGGATGCAGGTTGAGAGGACGTGATTGAGGTGGCGGCGGACGAGTGTCGCGCAACAGATGGCGTAGATGACAACGTAGAAGAGGTCTCCCGCTTCCGATTGTAACCACTAAATGTTGGTGATTCTGAGCGAGGGGGCTCGAGGTCTCCTGAAGAGCGCCTGTCTTCATCTTGTGTATCTGACTCATTTGGTTCATCTCGGGGTAGCTCCCGTTCCTTCTCAGCCCGTCTCCATTTTTGGAAGGCCGACTGCGCAACATCATCATCGTATAGCGCACGGCCGCCCATGCCGCCATCTCCTGTTCTTGATGAGCCGGCACTAGCAGGTATTTTATAGATTTTCTGGCGTCCACCAAAAAGGTTGTTACCCTCGGTGGGTTTGGCACGACTCATTATGCTTCCCGCTCCAAGCGAGTCTGCGTCGTCTGAATGGTAAGAATCCATCCGAGCAAAAGGCGGAGGAGCCTTGACTGACTCAACCTCGGCAATATCTCCAAGGTTGCGGAACGAAGCTAAATCCATCCTCGACTGACGCTTAGGGTATAAAACGCTGTCGTCGCTTGCTTTGCCGATTTTGGTATTGGGGTCGTCTTGCTCCCGTAGCATGGAGAATCGTGCCGACAACCCAGTCATGAGCAGGCTTGTCCGAAAATCATCATTGGTGGGCAATGCCGCAGCCAGATCAATTTCCTTCTTCTCGGTTTCTTGCGACTTCTTCCCTTTCCTAAAGCCGCGGAAGGGCATTGAAGATTCTGACTCTTGGGAAGGGCGGGGGGTGCCATCTTCCTCCTTGCCCTTCCTCTTGGTTCTAAAGCGGTTCATGGTGTACTCGGTTGGTCCTGTCGTGTATGAATCTTCCGAAGTGGCAGCAAGCAATCTTCAAAATGAATACAACACCCACTAGAGTGGATTAAAAATTATAATACACGGCTCGCCATCCAGTGACTTCTGAGTGAAAGATCAGGTATGACCGGAGCGAGCCGGTCCACGTCCCTAGGGGATAATACGCCGTCACAAGTCGCAAATTTCACAGCAGATGTGCTAGCTCAGGGCAGAACGCCCGTGCGAGATAGTCGAAGCTGGCCTAGTGGTATTTCTATACGGCAAGGGACATTTCCGTTAGTATAACCTTCAAGTACTAATAGGTAAGTATGTACGTGAAAGTGACTGGGGACTTAAGGGGGCCCAGGGGGTCGTGGCAGGGGATCTAGGCGTGGGAAACTGGGATCAGAAAAGTTGAGTTGGAGCTGACAGTCGAGACCCAATTAAGACGGAGCCACCACTAGACAAACAGATCCGCTCTCACGGGATCGTCACTTATGTTTCGGTGCATAGCGGTCGTGCCAAAAGGTAGCGTCACTTGAGCCGGGAATGCGGTGCAGATTATGTGCCGGGAGTGTTTCATAGGCAAAGTAGAACCAAGAACCGGGCTAGTCTTGGCCAGTAGAACCAAGCATGAATTTTCCAACACAATATGTAGGTGGGGGATCATACAATCGCGAGGTTTAGGGGTGGATCCCCTTTGAAATTTATTAATGAATTGCGCGAGTGGAACGAATGTACGTACGAGCAACAGAAGCTGGTTCTTTTGTGAGTGCGAAGCAAGATGGCAGAGTTGGAGGTTGTATTGTTTATCGTAATCGGGAGGCGAGCAGTGTTCTTATTGCGCTTGTCGTGGTTTTGGCCGTGTTGTACGAGGTGTCAACGGTTCCTGCACAGTAGGCTGGCTGCAGATAGGTAAATGTGGTGTTCCGATGCCGTACTAGCTGAGCTCTGCGATTGAACCTGAAATAGGAAGCGGGAAATTGGCTGCTTGTCGTGTTGATATTGAGTAGGTACCAGGTAGCGAGATCGACTCGGTAATCTATTTCTCGGTACCTTCTGACTTGCTTTGTAACGATACGCAAGGCACCGAGAGAAGAGAGTGCTACGTCTGTGGATGCGTGCGGTCTGCGTCGATCTGTGTCGCCCAAATGGAAGTAAGCGAGTGAATGGCGAGGGAATGCTCGGTTTATCCTTGAGTTGGTCCGTAATCGGGTTCGGTGGTGATTTCGCGAAGAGGCCAGAATGAATGACTATAGTCAGGAGAGAACGAAGGTAGTATCAGAAAGAGTGTGTGTAAGTCGGTGAGTAAACAAGTAAACGACAACTAAGGAATGGCCCACGAGTAGGGTCTCGGGTCTCGACATGAGAAAAAAAGAGAAGAGTAAAAAGAGGGAAACGAGATGGACAGGGACGTACTAGCCAACAACTGAGCAAATAGTAGGGTACATGGAGCAATTGACGGTACCTACATATAGGTATGTAGCTGGGTTAGTCTACCTAAGGTAAGCAGGCTTGCCCGTGCCGTGCAGTAGTCGGTCCTGCTTTGCTACCTACCTACAGTACTGTACTATGTAGGTACTACTAGTACCTACCTACCTGCCTTGCCTACCTACCAGTTACACTACACTACTTGTTCCTACTGTAGTAAGAGGAGCTACTTTAGGTACCTATGTAGTTAGGTATGCTTTGCTCTACTTCTACAGAGTGGGAGAAAAATCCCCGATCCGTGGAAATGAGAATGCTTATGGATCTGGGGTTGCTGTCTCAGGTACCTCGAGCTAGAGAATAGCTCGCAATTCCGATGCTAGAACTACCTACCTAAGTACCTACCTAGGGTAGCTCTCGCAAACACTGCGTGTAGGTACCTACCTAACCTAGGTACTACCTAGGTATTACACTACTAGGACTTAGCACAGACATTTGATACCTACTACCTAACTACTAGTAAATTATTTGCGCTAAAAAAGCCGACGCTAGAACTTTGAATTAGGTACAGTAAAACTGCGCGCATACGGCACCTACCTAGGTACTGCCTAGGGCTACTATCTCTACTCTCATCTACTACCCAGGTAGTAACTACAGCACCTGATAGATAGTGTGATAGTGTCCCTACATCTGCATGTGCTGTAAACGTTTGATCATCCCATGTCCTATGTGGTGGACGGTTGATACGACCTCCAGTACTACGCTACACTACTACCTTGGCGTGATAACCCCTGCAGAGGGCGTGTGTCCGATTACAAAATAGGGGCGATGGCAATACTACCTACTAGTAGTACCTACCGATTAGATAGATAGGTAGGTACCTCCCATTACTATTGTCTTGGCTTGTACATAAGGTACCTACTAGGTAGTGTACTATAGGTAGTGAGTGTGCTATAGTATACTAGGTAGTGTAGATAGTGTATGGAAGGTATAGTATGGGGTCTTTATATAGTGCATGTTCTACACGCGCACTATATATGCTACCTCCATAATACAGTATATAGACAGTACACTACACTAGTATCCAGCCTAGCGGTAACACTACCTTAGTGTAGGTAGGTGCTGTATGTGTAAAACAAAAAGGGAGAATGGCCTCAGCTACGACCGAGACATTGTAGGAGGAGGAGGTACGGCGTCAATTTTGTTCAAGATTCATCATTTCACAAAATAAACTTACCTCTCTCCGCACTGAATATCAGCCACTCGCAGCATTCCGCGTCTATGTGGGTACCTAGGTACTCTCTACAGAATGTTATGGCTTACGGATACATATTCCTCTAGTCTAGGTCTAAGAGGATCGAATGGATCTTCCATCAATTAAAACATGGCAGCTGTCATTACCGGTCGGCAACGGAAACACGGTTCCCAGAACTGTGGTTGGCTGATCTCCATCCCGTTCAAGACGATCTGCCGCCAGTCCTTGTCGACCATGTGCAGCTGACGCTTTTGGGTCTTTTTTTCTCTCTCTTTTATTTGTAACTACCCCAGCCAGCCACACATCACAAATAGAACAATCCTCATAGAGGTAGGTAGTAGGTAGGCGCAACGTTCGCTGACGATTTCATGTACTAGTAGAGCTGTGCAGGAAGCTGTGCGCCTACCTAGGTACCTACTAGTAGGTAGGCATCTTACATTGCTATTGGCTACTTTTGTCGATATTATCCAGATAGGAAACTACCCAGGTAGGTAGGTACATCATTACATATGTACCTTAGTATCTACCTACTTACATGTAGGTATCTAGATATTTTCGTCCCGTCTGGAGACACGAATATCATCAAACATTCGCACAAGCACATCATGTCGTACAGTATACAACGTACCCTACCTATGATTCAAACCGGATACCTGGCTGCAATAACCATCTCCATCCATCTATCCCCATTAGTGTACCGTACTTCGTATCCGTATACTCGGTAACTACCTCGGGTCTGCCTCGGTACCTAACGCTTAGAGCCTGCATCGACTTACCTACATACCTGTACTTTAAAAATCACATGCAGCCCCGAGACATGCGTACCTCTATAAGTAGTGTAAGTGTCCACTTCTACCTACCTTTCTCCTCGTTGCTCGTTACACAACAGTAGTTCTTGTTTGTCGCAATAACAGCACTCGTCTAGTGTAGCGAAAGGCGACCCCGGCGACGTCATAAGTCGTTCAATCACGTCGGTTGTTGATCAGGCCGGCCAGCAAATCATCTTTTGGTTGAATACCTAGGTAGGTATATCCCCCTACTTCGCCTTCGCTTTTTTTTTTCTTCCTGTTTCCCGTGACCAGTCTGTGGCCTCTCGATCCATATCTACCTACTAGTAGGTAATGTAAACAACAGAAACGATGTGTCTAATTCAGCGGCCTCTCTCCGGTCTGCTTGAGGCGCAGCTCACACTTACAGCCGCAACACACGAATATGCCCGACCTACAGGAAGCTGTAAGTTGAGGTGACGAGGTCGCATTCGCTGAGGATAAAACCCGCCAAGCCAACACCGGAGCCAGTCATGCTTAGATTAAGCTCAAGACAGTATTGTGCAGGGGCTCGATGAGGAACGATGGGTGTCTCAGAGCAGACACCACAGTGCTTGTAGGGCTTACAGTGCTCTCACAGTGCCTACGGAGCTTACGGTGCTCACGGTGCAAAAGACGGCCTCACCCCTCAAATTCCTTCACGCTTGTCTTGCACGCTCCCTGCCTCCGTCGGCGTGTGTCTAAAATATGCAGGGTTCTCCCGGTATCAATTGGTGCGCAAGTCCCATTATCTCGGATCAGTCTCCCAATCCGCGGGCCAATGATGCTTGTGTTCCTGGCGCTTGACTACGTCTATCCCTCAAAAGGTGCATTGGGTGAGAACACTACTGCAGTACCCCTGAACAAAAAAACATGGGTTATGTGGAGGCCGTTCACCAGCTCAGCTCACTTCAGTCGGAGCTTGCTCTTCAATTTTTCGTTCGTCTCCTCCGCCCATCTTGCACATACTTATTAAGTACTAGTAGTACGGCCAACATCGTCATTCCTCCGAGCGTGAAAAATTCCCTTCTCCGGGCGTGTTCCGCAAAAACTGTCCTACCATTGCGGAATCTTTGACTGAATAGTCATACGAGGTATGAGTAGATGTCGAGCTCAACCCCGACTAAGTGGCCTCCTACTAGTATTACCTAGGTTAGGTATGTAATGTATGCAGTGTACTGTAAACGCAACGATGAATCGGGGAAAAGCAATATCAGCGTTAAAGCGGGTGGAGGTGGAGGTGGGCCCCATCTCATCTCAACACTTTTTCTATTGCTCATCTTGCAAGCAAAGCAAATTCCTGCAGTCTCATCTCCACCAAAGGAGTCTATCGTCAAGACCCAAGTCTCACCCTATAACACACTACTCTACACTACATCAGAAATACGACGCACAATATTGATAAATTACCTCAAAACATCCAGAGTCTTGATGTCATGAGGCGGCAGCTCTGTTTTAAATGTTTTCAAGCCAAGATGGAGAAGATACATTTTCAGCCCACCCTTCCCGAGTAACCGGTCCGCACCGATCCTAAATTGGACTTTAGCTCCAAGCACTGAAGCAAGGAGAATGTTGATCTATCGGCCTTATGGGATCCGAACATGCAAAGAAAATTCCTTCGCCCCGTTTGACCCAGACGAACGGAGCCACTCGAGCTTCCACACTAATATCAATAATCATAATAGTAATAACAACGACAATTTATATCTAGCGCAGGTAAGGTGTCGCCGAATACTCCATGCCATTATCGTCATCGTCGTTATCGACATCATCTCGATTACAGTGGTGAGTTCGCGTAAATTAAGTGTCTTATTAACACGACGTTCTCCGCCCCGTTCTTGCGGGGGCAACGTCATGCTTCATTACCTTGTCGAAGAGATGATCGACCATGTGTAATATCAAAGCGTATGGAAGATGACGGCATCACCGTTTACTGACCATTTTACTCACGTTGCTGCATACAGGGGCCGCTTTCATTCAAGCCCGGGTCAGCACGGGTCACATACCTAGCTAGCACTTACTTACTATGCGTATACTCGTCGTGCCACAGGGACTGAAGAAATACTATAGTAGGTAGGTATTTACGTGGTATTATGATCTACCAACCGCGTTTCTGCTGTAGATATCTGAGGCTCGCAAAAATGTCACCGTGGCCTTCTAGCCTTGCATTTTCTAATGTAGGCACTTACTTAGGTAACATGCCGGGCTTTGCGAGTACGGAGCAACCATCGATCCATCGATCCATTCGCCAGATAAAATATATTTAATGTTCTCTCACCAACATACCCCCATCCTTAACTCCGATGCAGAACCCTACATACTATGTATAGAGCTCAAGAAACATGTATACACTATGATCAGCACTACACATCAGAGAGACTAGCCGGGAAGATAGTTCCGTTCCGCTCTTCCGGTTTTCAGGTTCTTTCTAGTCTAAGGGAACAAAGAGAAGCCGTGAGAATCCGACTCAACCCGTCGCCAACAGTCTTATACTGTGCGATTCAATACTACTATTTAAGTGCACTACAGGCCTTCATATGCCTAATCTGGTTGTTGAAGTCCATGCTCTCCCGAACCCCTTGCAAAACCCCCTTGTAAAATCCAGGGCATCATCTACTATACTGTACTTAGTACAGTAGATAGTACCTACGCACAAACCCGACTTAGGCAGTATACTACCGCCCAGGCTCGCAATGGCCTGCAACGCGGCTCGATGTGACTAAAAAGGCAGCTAAGCGATACACGCAGGCTTATTTCGCGCATTTCTTCCATTGGGTGGGTTAATCAACTACGGTTTGTAAAGTGCAGCGTTGCGGGACGTAATGCGGCTATAAAGGCTGTAGTGCACATGGCATACTGTAGAGTGTTCGCCATAAAAAGGCCATATAAGGGCAGCGTTCTATCGTCGGTTTCGCCACAGCCTATCATGGTACAGACGCGGTAGGAAATCATGATCTCTTCACCAGTACCACATCGGAACCCAGCTTAGTATACACTATCGTATACGATATCGATCTCTCCCGAGCAGAACCAGGGTAAACTAGTTTAGGGTGCGCGCCTACGCAATCGTAAGTTTTCGACATTCAGGGAATGGCATGTTAATTCTGATTGCCTCTTGTCTCATGGCGGAAATGACTCAAAACATCCCATCTAGCACCATTATTTTACTAGGTTCCCCGCGGGGTAGTGTATATACCTAGATGCCTACACCCTACACACTACACGTAAGTAGTGTTATGCTGCCTAGGCTAGGTACATACAGGTAGTGTACCGTAAAAGGATCGTCGGTGGCAAGAAGCGAATATCCTCTGAAGTTCAGCCTATGGTGCGCATTCCTTCGTAGATTAGCCAAGTGCACTATTGTCGTGTCTTCCTTTCCGGCAATGGCCGTCGGCGTACAAAGACGTCACCCGCGTCGAATGGCACCGAGTTCACGTTGCGACGGCGGTCATCTCGCCTGCAGTGTCTCGTGCAGCGTCCTGGTCAGAAATCCCCGGTCCATCAGCTCAAAGCCACCACTCAAGGCTGAGCCTCGGGGCTCTCACCTGACCTATTCCATCCAAATTTCTTATGCTCTTGGGTCAATCTTTTCGTTGGGTCGAGTCCTTCTCGTTATTTCTCCGTCTTGTCGCATGGTTAATTCAGCTCGCAGTCCATCACGAAGACAATGCCGAGACGCCTGTCCAAAACCCTTAGTTTCATGTCCACATAAGTAGCTGCGAGGTCGGGCTAGCTGAAGGCATCCTCCTGATAACATCTTTCCATTAGGTGTATTCATCGTCTAAGAGAAAAGCGAAACCGCCAGTAGGATCACAAGGAGAGATCAAGCACCAGTGCGGGATTATGTAGACAGGGACACTCAAGCCTTCGCCAAGTCGACCGGACACCGCCCCCCCCAGACCAGCCCTTCTGCAGCTGTGATTCGTGTAATTCACGTCGTGACAGCTCACCGGGGTGGCGGTTGCGGGGTAGCTTTGGATTTTCGCCCTTCGCTCGTGCAGGATTTCCAAGATCGGACACCTATGGCACCGGTAAGCGCCTCACTAGGCTGTCACTAGGCTTCTACCCATTGTGGGTTGACGTACTGCGCACGGCATACGTCCCTAAGTGTCCCTACGTGCATACGAAGTTGGGATACAGCCTACTAATACACTCCCCTCCTTACGTCCACAGCCCATGCTGGGGAGGGCGGAATCAACGCCAACCAACCATCCGCCTCCGATGTTGCCCAGCCGAACCAAACATTCGAGGATAAACTGACTCTCGGCGAAGAAAAGTAATCAACTGTGTGTGGGGGGGACCACACCAAACACACACAAACAGTCAGATCCTACGGCACCATGAGGCATATATAAAACGAGGAAGAGATCGCCTGGCTCTACGAGATGGCATTTCCTCCCTCCTTCCTTCCTTCCTTTACACATATAACGAGTAGTCAACTCTTCCAAGTGAGAGCTAATATTAATCAATAAAATATCTGCCTACACTACACCACTCTACCCTTCTCACCATTATCGGGAGATCTTACCGTCTAAGAGATTCGCACCCATCCCTCGACAACCATCAACATGTATCCCTCTCACTGTTGCCAGTGCGGTGGTGTGTTCGTCATCAACACGAGCTGCTCGTGGTGCAAGCACGAGGAGTGTGCGAAGTGCGCTTAACTGAGCCTCAACACTACGGTTTGGAACCGAAACATCAATATGTTTGTTAGTAATTTCCCGCCTTCGCCCCTTAGACCCGGTCTGCTCATCAAGGTCCAGATATAAAACACCATCTACTACGGCATTGGACAAATACTTGTAACTTCACCAACGAGCTGGGGGGAGAAATTATGGGAGATTGAGAAAGACTACGAAAAAGTCGCATGCGATTAATTACGCCTCGCACGCAACTCCCGCATACACGACTAGCAGGCCCGAGTGACGTCGCTTGGTTGAGTTTCACATCGCGCGAAAAGAAAAAGAAAAAAAAGGCCTACTGTGTATCTATCTGGTCGGGAGCGACGGTTTCGCCGGTATTTTTTACTGAAAGGGTGGCGTTTGGAATTTTTTTGGCAACCCTGCTCGGCCAAACCCGTTTTGTATTGGATAATGGGCATTACGATGTACGAGAAGAAACAGACAGACAGACAGACGATTCGTCGGCAGCGCTTAGATACCCTTCAGATTCCCCTTCAATTGAGCATACAGTTCACTATTCCTTTTGATCGAAATGACCCTTTTCTTTGCTTGTTTTGTTTCACTTTTGCTCGCTCCGAAGAGTTCCGAAGTGGCGCCTAGATTCGACATGTCGCACAGCGAGTGCTTGTCGCCAAGAGAATATTCCTCGGCGTTTGGATAGACCGGTCTCGTGGGGGTGGTGGAAGCCTGCTAAACGGTACGCGAGTCGATGGTGGCCCATTCGTTTCAATTCGGTGGTCCGTTCGTCATGCCATGACGCCTCGTCCAGCCGTTTAAACCAGTGTGTATTTCATGGCGCATGTGTAAGCAGCTTGTTGGGAGCCGGGCAGGGGACGTTTCATCCACAGAAGGTCCGAGAGTTGGAGGGGACGGGGCCCGTCGCCGAATTATGTATGTATTGCTCGCTGTCTGTCATCAGAGGAAGCAAGCTTGCTTGCATGGCTCCCACTTCTCGGGTTAGCTTCGTAAGCGATGCGGCCGTGGGTTGGGTATTGTGTCTGGATCACTCTTGTTTTAGGCATACTACCACTGGTTGTTGAGACGCTTTCCACGTTGGATATACGAGAGTATACCAAGGATGAAACTTCCCAGCATCAATTACGGAAAACTATTTATACCGCTATGTCCTCTAGTCCTCGCAGCATGCATAACGAGGTGCAGCGCCCTCTCTCCACGGACATACACGGATTTACTAGTGCCCGTGTGAACCAGCCGAGTAGTCTAGACGGTTGAGGAATCCTAGGACAGATACGAAACTAGGTAAACAAATTGTGCATATCAAGGAATTATTCTACCCACTCTCACTGGGCCCGATCTTGCCAAAGTCAATCAAGCACTATGTTCCTTTTTTTTTTTCGGGTTTCTCGGCGCACGAGCCGACGACGGTACTCTCCCGATTGGCCGGCCGGAGGCGTCCGGTCGTAGCATCTACACGCGTTCGCGTAATAGAGTGTTTAAGAAGTAATTGATTAATAGATCGATCGGTAGTGTGGGTTGATGTGGTTTCCCTCTTATTAGGTTACTCGAACTACATAGAACCGATGGCTAGAATGGCGATAAATTCTCTTAACCGGGTCCGTATTCGGAAGAGCGAGATCCGTCTCGAGATATAAGAACACCTCGGATAGTGATGAAATGCCCCGGATGTGGATAGCATCTACCGGCCGTATCAGATGCCTCTTTGCATTGTGTTTGTTCCTAAAGCCTTGCGCCCGCTGCAGATTTTAAGAAGGGATAACTGTCCCCGCGATTTCTATCCGAATCAAGCCCCTTTCGCCATATGTCTTGTAGCCCGATGCTATGAAGTGTATTATCCACATCTGCGGCGGTATTATACTATCTATCGAGGCTAGATGAGGGCTGCGGACGATGGCTATGTTAAATACTATTTGAGTAACCATGGGATGGGTAACCAATGGGATTATAAATGTGCTCTCCACAAGCTTCACTCCACCCTTCTCGAACCCGCATCGTCATCGCATCATGTGAGCTTCTCTAGACAGTATGAGAGCGCAATTCACCAAATTGTCGAAGGCTCTTGACATCGCCATCATCTATATTACCCTGTATTTGCGCCTTTATGATATAATCCTCTTCCTCTGGTTGTTCCTACTTATTGTCACCGTTAATGATATCGCATTCCTGTACTACAAATACTAAGTGGGACGTCTCCATTACACTACTTCGCTTGATTCTGCCTTGATCCCTCAGTGCCCCAGAGAAATACTTCTTAGTGTCACCGGCGTGCCTACGTGCCTGCCGAGCACAAACAACACTAAAGCTGTCTGAGCAAACGAATTCTACTGGATTATATACTTAGTTGACGGAGAGCGACACGGCCTATCAGCTTCTCAGTGAAGTGTCCCTTGCTTGAGTCACATGGTGAAGTGCAGCCTATGGGGTGAGCTAACCGCGGATGAGCCACGATAAACTCTTATCCAGAGCATTTCAAGATGGGTTGAATGTAAGGGGTGCCATATTCGAAAATGACCTGCTGAAATTTGGCTGGTAGCCTGGCCTACGATGATCTGCTTGCAAGTGAACTCCGGGGTATATAAGTCTTAATTATGTCGTATCTGCGGCGATTCTTTGTCTAGGTCTCCTAACTTAACCCAACAACATCTGCCTAACTAACGCACTCTACTCTGTCTGCATCAACAAAGAGATTTGCGCTGTATTTACATGAACCGCTCGAACTCAGGATTGGAAAATGAAGACCGTACCTTCGGAATACCACCATGCGGCGGACAGCCAGTCCGGTCGGTCGACTCCTACGCTAGAGCCTAACGACGAGTTAATAGCGGCAATTCACCCTCTTGAGACCAAGAATGGTGTCCTAGTGACAGTTCAACCGCCGGTCGGGCCATCGGGCCCTGCTCCACATGTTCCTTGCGATATCGTTCTAGTGATCGATGTTTCAAGCAGCATGAGCGCTGATGCCCCAGCTTTAGTGAACAACGGACAGGGGGACGCTATCAAAGAGCATCTCGGCCTAACTGGTAAGTGCTAGCCACTTGTACATTCTTTCCATTTTAGCCGAGATTGGGTACAAAATTGCTAACTTGAGGCAATGTAGTCTTGGATCTTACTAAGCATGCTGCTCGAACCATATTGTCGACGCTAAACGACGGTGACAGGCTGGGGATCGTGACGTTCGGCTCCGAATCGAAAGTATGGGCCCCTAGAAAATCTAAGGATTACTCGGGAGCTAGGCTTATGTTGTTATATAGGTTGTGCAGGAGCTTACTCCTATGACGAGGGCTTCCAAAGTCCTGGCAAACAAAAGGATCGACAGCATCCAGGAAAATGGAAGCACGAATCTATGGGCCGGTATAAACGAGGGCCTCGCCATGTTCGGGGATCGACATCCGAGCGGCCGTGTTCCAGCATTGATGGTTCTAACGGATGGACAGCCGAACTACATGTGAGCCCTAACTGCGCCGGTTTTCCTCGGGTTGGTATGCTAATAAGACGTGAAGGTGCCCGCCTCAAGGTTATGTCCCAAAACTGCGAAGCAAGGGCCCTCTTCCTGCGATCATAAATACCTTCGGTTTCGGATACGAGATTCGGTCGGGCTTACTCAAGGCCATCGCAGACACCTGTAACGGGAACTACGCGTTTATTCCAGACGCGGGCATGATCGTAAGTGTTTCTTCTCCGGTCTCTGTAATTGAATATTTATACGGACTGTAGGGGACCGTGTTTGTTCACGCCGTTGCACATCTACAATCTACTTATGCAACGCAATGCACGCTGGAGATATCGGCGCCTGAGGGCGTGCTGTTGAAGTCGACGACAGGAAAATCTGTTGTTGAGTACGTGGTTGGGAACAAAGGACCTGTTGGTAAAAGGAACCTGACGATAGAGCTTGGTAACTTGCAATACGGACAGTCTCGAGATATTTACCTGGAGAGTGTTAACAAGCTGGGAGAACAAACAACATTTAATCCGACGGCGGGAAAGACGCGGATGCTAGCGAAGCTGACATATTCACTGACAGAATATCCGCTTTATGGAACTTTCGTTGAGCAGGATATCCTCCAGCCATCAACTTTACCACGGTCTACGATAGCGTATCATCAGAGCCGCTCGAGGATCTGCGAGCTACTCTCGGCTTTTTTTCCTATACTGGAGAGGAATCTCGAGTATAAAGATAAATGCCCCGAGGATATGGAGCCGTTTCGAGCGGAGCTCCGGGCAGTTATCGACACCATTCCAGCGAAAGGATACAAAGACCAACGTAACGTGTCACTCATGGAGGATCTCAAGGGCCAAATCGCCGAGGCTTTATCTAAGGAGGACTATTTCGAACGATGGGGTCGGCATTACTTCTTTAGCTTGTGGAATGCTCACGCTAAGCAACTGTATGTTTGACCGATGAAGCTCGAAGATCCGAGGACTGACCTAGCAAACCCATAGCTGTAACTCGTTTAAAGACCCGGGCCCCCTGATGTACAACGACAACCCTTTCTTCCGCCGCTGCCGCGACGCCCTTGACGAGGCCTTCGATAAAATCCCGCCCCCGGAACCATCTAGCAAGCACCGTGCGGAACAGGCCCTTACGGCCTATACCATGGCGAGTTTCAACTCACAGTTCAATCCGTGCTTTGGCGCCATGAGTCCTGTTCTGCTCGCTACGGGCAACGAGGTGCCCGTCTCTATGCTTCGAAATGGCATGTCGGTGCAGACGCCGGCGGGACCTCGACGCGTTCAAGCATTACTGAAGACTCAGCCACGCCATGATATTGCGATGTGCCGTGTCGAGAAGCTCCTCGTCACACCCTGGCATCCCATCAAAATCGGCGAGTCCGAGCAGGGTGGCTGGGTTTTCCCGGTAGATACCGCGGAACCGATGGTTGGGCGGTTGGGGCCCCTTTATTCTGTCCTCCTGGAGCCCGACGGAGATACCGACGCCCATGCGATCCGGATCGGTGGCGTCTGGGGCGTCACTCTCGGGCATGGCATTGTTAGGGGAAGCGATGTCCGGGCACATCAGTTCCTAGGAGACTACCATGCCGTCTCTAGAGAGTTGGAGGCGTTGGGATCGGATGAGGGCGGTGTATATTGCGGTGCTGGCGTGAGAAGGGATGATCGCACCGGGTTGGTGTGCGGGTTTGAGCAGCTGCCTTCTCTCAATGTGGATGAGATGGGAAGTACGAGTCGCTTGGAACTGCAGAGACGGGCTTCCTGCTGAGATATGTGTTTGAAGGCTTCTATGCTCTCGAAGATGGGCCATTTTATCTCATCTACGGCTCTATCACACAATGTGTACTTTGGCCTCCGCTGATGCATCTTAACGAGTCGTCGTCTGGGTGCTTGGGAACTATAATGAAAAAGCAATATATATATATATATTTCGCTTGTCTGTGTTCTTGTATTGTGACGAGCGTCTTAACTTTTTTCTATTGGTAAAACCGTTTTTAAAGTGGTGATGTAATCCTGCGTACGGCTACGCCAGCTTTTGCACAGGGTGGCTCGGCTTTGTTTTAAGCTCTTTTAAGCTCAATTGAATCGCTCGATGGCCATGTAATTTCTCCTGAGAGACTCTTCGTCATAGATCGACGGCCGTTAGTAACCTCTTTCGCATGCTTCTCGGGCAATGACATCTTTCATTTATTCGCATGGTTAATGTCATAGTAAGTAAGTATAAGAAAGGTAGTTATCAGCTGCCGCACTCGCCAAAACTAATCTTACAATTTTGCTAATTACTTGTGCCGTATAAGTGGTCTGGCAAAAATCTACACAGATGCCGTCGTCTAAGGGGAAACCAACCGATCCTGAGCTCCGAGAAGAACTCAGAGAGGGTGAGTTCTCGTTTGCGCTGTTAGATCTAGGGCAGAGGAACTGAATCGGCGAACAGAAATCAAACAAGAGCCCAATAAGTCCGGAGGCGGAGAAGGGCGGTGGTCTGCGTGGAAGGTACGTGTGTATTTTCGGTTACGCTTTGCTCGCAGTGCTTATATGGGCAATCTCGTTTACTCTTTTCTAAATGTCCAAGTTTTTACTTTTACTCTTTTATCCCTTTGAAATACTATAAATTGCTGACCTCATGGCTGTGGTAGGCGAATAAACTAGCCAAGGAGTACGAGAAACGAGGCGGTGATTACGAAAACGAACCTGGATCTAAAAACGAGCCTAAGAGGGGCAAGCCTGAGGCTAAGAGTGAGTCCAAGAAGAGGGCAGAGGCGTAGATAGTCTTGAGTTTGGATACGGGATAAATGGTATTATACAATCGAGGGGAAGACGAACAGCACATGTGGCTAAGGCTAGGAGGGTCAACTGAGGAGTAGCCCCATGTTTCTGTGGCTGAAAGCTTCTCCAGGTTCCCCAGGTAATTGGCTACAGGCTACCTAGGTATCCTCTGCTACCTGCTACCTTAGCAGGGGGTTCTCCAATAGCAACACATGGCCTTAGTTGTCTTTCAGCACAAGGTTATATCTTACTTACCTACCTGTCTAATTGACTTTCCACCTGGATCAATTGCTGTCTGTTGAAATGTTCTTTTCACCCACAGCGTCCTCGCCCTGATTTCCCACTGATACAAAATGCGGCAATCTCAGGCTTTGGTGCTTTTGGGCATCATCGCTCAGAGTGGGATTGCCCAAGCTTCCTCGTTACCGAGAGGTGTTGGCCCCGAGTGTAAGCCACTTGTTTTTAATCCAGAGACGCTCTCTGCCGTTCTGCTTCACACACCATTAGACCCCGCCATCTTTGACTAGTGGGTGGTGAGAAACTCATTAGGAGGATGGATCGCCCACATACGCAATAGATGATACTATATGCTAACCAATTGATCCTCTCCAGTTGCTAAATTCTACGAGATCAAAGACACATTCTCCTGCATAGCCCACCCATCGATCGTCATTGGGGCCTCGCGGGTCAATGATAACACCTGCGATTGTCCCGATGGCTCAGACGAACCCGGCACTGCGGCCTGCGCCCTTCTAGACAGCTTATCCCCCGTACAGCCCCTCCCCGCCTCTCTATCAGGCACCACAAACACAACGAATGCCTTACCCGGGTTTTGGTGTGCTAACAAGGGCCACATTGGTACCTACGTACCTTTTACGTTCGTCAACGACGGTGTCTGCGACTACGACCTGTGCTGCGATGGCACAGAAGAGTATGGAAAGGTTGGCGGTGTGAAGTGCGAGAACAGATGTGCCGAGATCGGCAAAGAGTGGCGCCGTATCGAGAAGGAGCGCAATGACAACTTCGAGCGAGCAAACAAGAAGCGCCGTACCATGGTGAAAGAGGCTAAGGAGCTCCGCCGACAGGTAGAGGCTCGAGTTTCTAAGCTCGAAGGAGAAATTAAAGACCTTGAGCAAAAGGAGGTCGACCTGAAGGCTAAGTTTGAGGAGGTCGAGCGGTCTGAGCGTGGTAAGGTCGTGAGAAGTGAGGGTACCGGCAAACTCGGCGTGCTAGCAGGACTAGCTAAAGCAAGGGTTAACGAGCTCCGCGAGACCTTGGCCGATGTTGTGGATGAGCGCCGACAGCTTCAAGACAAAGTCGATGAACTCGAGGGCATTTTGTCTGCATTCAAAGAGGAATACAACCCCAACTTCAATGACGAGGGTGTCAAGAAGGCAGTTCGGGCTTGGGAGGACTATGCCGCCAAGAAGACGGAGGAAGCTGAGGAGCTTAGCGAGACCGACCTCCAAGAAATCCTCAAGGAGGATAGCGAGAGCTCTGGAATCAATTGGGATGAATTCCAAGATGAAGAAGTTACTGACACTGACATACGTACGTCCCCCTCGTCTTCTAAGAGACCTAGCTGTGAGTGATAGCTTTTCTCTACTAACACGGAACAGTATACAGTTTTGAGGCTTATCTTCCTGGACCCCTCCGGAGCTTCCTGCATGGGAAAATAAACGTCCTTCGAGTATGGTTGATCGAAAATGGCATGTTGGCCGATACAGTCTCAAAAGAAGGCGAGTCACAACTGGTCAAGGCGGCCCGTGAGGCCCATGAAGCTGCCACTAGGGATGTACAGTCCAAGCGGAATACGCTAGACCAAGAAAAGAGAGATCTCGAAAAGGACTATGGCACTGACGACATTTTCCGAAACCTCAACGGCAAGTGTATTTCGGTCGAATCCGGCGAGTATGAGTACGAACTGTGTTGGATGGGTCAGACGACACAGAAGAGCAAGAAGGGCGGATCGCGCACGAACATGGGCAACTTTAACAAGATTAGCGTTGGGGAGTCGGACGAAGAAGAGCGCCACGATGGCAAAGGTCTTGGCCGTGGAAAGCGCATAGTGCTAGAGTATGCCAATGGACAGCACTGCTGGAACGGCCCTAGCCGAAGCACCAATGTATGGCTCGCGTGCGCTGAGACCGAGGAATTGTGGCGTGTGAGTGAGCAGGAGAAATGTGTGTACAAGATGGAAGTTGGTACGCCGGCGGCTTGTGAGCTATCTGTCAAGCCCGGTCATGTGAAAGATGAGTTGTGATGAAACGATAGGTTTATGAATATACGGCGAGCTCGAACTAGGACTTGAGTTGGCATTTGGGCGATATATACACGCTTCTATGTGCTTTCCGATCATACAGGGGCATGGTACTGGCGCAGAGAGAAAATAGAGAGCGGACGACTTTTTGAAAAGGATGCATTTCCCACTATGTTTCATCGTCTCTCATGAATTCGTTGACTTGATACGGTTCCAAAATACAAATGATTCCCCACAACGCCTCTGTTCCCAATTCCTAGCACCTAATTTTCACCGTGCCGCGGCCGCGAGTTTCCTTTGTTTATTTCGTTTATCTTGTTCGGCTAGGACCTTCGCTGTGAGTGTAGCTGTCATTGAGTTGTTGATGCGACTCGAGATATCATCCCGGTCTCTCTTTTGTTTCTTCTCCTTCTGTGCTGACTTATCACTATTCGTTCCGTTCTCGTGTGATTTACCAGCCTCCTCTTCTGCCGCCTTGCGCTTCTTCTTGCCGCCCGCGGCCTTATCCTTCTTTAAATTATGCGCTAGGCCTAACGTTCGGAGCTCCTCCATGCGTGCTGCGCATTTCTCGATATCGGAATCATCCGTTGGTAGGACGGGGACCATATCGCGAATTAGAAATGGCTCGCTGCACTCGGGACAGTGATTCGTCTTCTCCAGCTCCGCGTCCGCACCCGAGCTCTCCTCCGCCGCCAGTAGCTCTTTCATCACTATCTCGGAGAACACATGGCCGCACGGCACGATATACACGGCCCGAGTGCCGGCACCCAGCTCCTTCATGCTTAGCGGACACGTGCGGATCTCGCCGCGCTTCTCGTCCTTTCGTATGCTGAACCGCAGCTTGACGATGTCCTTGAGGGAACGGATGCCTGAGCGCGCGAACTCGACGGCTTCTTGCGACTGGCCCTCCTCGGAGGGCTCGCGCGCGTCGGCGCCGGGCATCAGGCACCGCAGCACCGTCTCGTAGTTGTACAGGCGCCCCCGCGAGTCGGAGACGGTGTTGTGCGGGTCCAGCGGCTCGGAGGATACGGGGCATGTCGACCAGGCGTGCGTCAGCGATTCGAGCGCCGTCGCTTTCAGCTCTGAGGAGGTGGGGAGGCGGGCGGCTTCTTTGACGAGCTCGCGCCGCTTGGGGATCGAGCCTCCGTCGTTACCCATGGTCGTTGTGGTGCGTGGAAATTATCTTAGTTGGATAGTGTGTGATGTTTGTCGAATCGAGGGAATTGGTTTTGGGGGTTTGGCGGCGGTGGGGGGTCGGTAAGAGTAATATATTTACGAAGAGGCAGTCTACTCGGTTTTGGTCGTTGGCAGAAATTTAGATGTCTAGGTAGATAGATATTGTAGTATAATGAATGAATGAATGCATGGGTATCCTATCCTGTCTGGCGAAGTTGTGAAAGTCAAGGCACCATCGCCACAGTATGTACCTACTTAGTAGATACCGATAGAGATAGTGCCTCGGACCCCGAATAATGGTCCCACTTAGTTTCCACTCAAGGTCAATCAACCTAGCAAGCCTTGCATGCCCAGGTGCTCCAAAAAGTGGCCCATGCAGCAATGGGAAATGTTTGGCAGGGTTCTAATGGATGTATTGATGTGATGCGACGGGACCTCGTGCTTCTGCTGCTTCTGCTCCTGCTGTTATTGCCGGTAGGCGAGTGACTTTACTTACCTTATTGCATTAGTACACTACCTGAGTATGTACCTAACATCACACCGACATTAGGTTCTCGCACCTTGTATTTATAAGTAAGTACCTCTAAGTAAGTACTTGAGTTGGAGGCAACATGAACCTTTGGAGGCATGGAAACCAACTAAGTGCCCACTAATCTAGGCGGTAGGTACGCTGCATAAAGAGTGGACACGAGGCACGAGACAACGCCCTAGGTTCGCCCTAGGTACGCCCCAGGTTACGCCCTAGGTACCCTAGACAACTAACTGACAACGTCTTGCCCAAGCGGTCAAATGGTCCCTCTGAGACAGCAAAGTCGACAAGCAAACATCCTTACCGCTCTTCGAAGCTTCAAAGAGCTACCTCTACTTATGTAAATCCAGGGTGCCGATCACACTATACTGGCTAAGTATCTACCCCAAGCTTTTACTTTACCCACTCGTCACGATTTACTACCGCGATTTCACCACCACGATACGATTCGCCGTCACGATTCTCCCATCATCACTTCTGACGAGAAGCAATCGACCCCGCCACCCCAAACTAACCAACTGATCGCCTTACATACACTAACTATACCGTCTGTCGCCTGCCCGCCTCCCTCTCCGCTTATTTCGTACCCATCAACCACCACCACCTTGCGATCCGGCATTGCAAGTCATTTGCCTCATCCTTCATGCAGGCGTAAATCATTATCCCATCCTGAAGCTGTCGGGCGCGCGGGGCTGAGGGCGTCCACCTCCCCATAGCTCGTCATGTCGCAACAACAGCAGCAGGCTCTTGACTCCCTCGACTCGATTACTAGGGAGCTCAAGTCGAGGTGAGTCCCTCAAGTCGTTACCTCTCCTCATCCAACCGAATCGTCCTTTCATTTCGGAGAGCTGAGGCTACTTACCCAACCATAACTAACATTCTACTCTCTAAATAGGGCCGGTGATGACGTACGTAGGCGTGCTGCCGCCCAGCTGAGGGACTTGGTGACCGTCTGTCATCGAGGTGCGCTACTTCACTTTCCTGTCTCTCCTAACGACAAGGCCACGGCTACTAACCAGGCACCTGTACACCTCTAGACTTCCCTGCCGAAAATTTCCAACCCTTCTACAACTCCGTCAATAACAAGATCACCAATTTGATCCTCCACGGCAATGATTCCTCCGAGCGACTGGGCGGCGTTTACGCCCTTGATGCGCTCGTCGACTTCGACGGCGTCGACGTCACCGCCAAGTATGCGCGTTTCACCGCGAATCTCAAGACCATACTGAGAGGCAAGGATATCGTGCCAATGCAGCCGTCTGCCATCGCCCTGGGAAAGTTGTGTAGGCCAGGCGGGTCCCTCATCTCTGAGATTGTCGAATCCGAGGTTAAGACCGCCCTTGAATGGCTTCAATCTGACAGGATTGAAGAGAAGAGATACAGTGCGGTTCTGGTCCTTCGTGAACTCGCCCGAAACGCCCCAACCCTCATGTATACCTATGTTGGTCTTATCTTCGACCTCATATGGGTTGGACTTCGGGACCAGCGCAACCTTATCCGAACTACAGCCGGTGAGACTGTCTGTGCTTGTTTCCGTATCATTCGAGAGCGCGACCAAGAGATGAAGCAGACCTGGATGAGCAAGATGTATACCGAGACTTTGGTGGGTCTTAAGCTGAACACCATTGAGACCATTCATGCTTCTCTATTGGTACTGAGAGAACTATTGGAGCAAGGTGGGATGTTTATGCAAGAACACTATCAAGAAGCATGCGAGATCGTCTATCGACACAAAGATCACCGCGACCCGACTATTCGGAAAACTGTCGTCATGCTCATACCAGACTTGGCTAATTACTCGCCTAACGACTTTGCCACCTTTTATCTTCATAAGTTCATGCTCTTCCTCTCTGGCATGCTGAAGAAGGGAACGGAACGCAATGACGCGTTCTTGGCCGTCGGAAATATAGCCAACTCTGTTAAAAGTGCGATGGCGCCGTATCTGGATGGAATTCTGATCTATATCCGGGAGGGCCTTAGTGTCCAGTCTCGCAAGCGAAGCTCTGTTGACCCAGTCTTCGACTGCATTAGTCGACTAGCTGTTGCCGTGGGCCAGTCTCTGAGCAAATATATGGACGCTTTGCTAGATCCTATCTTTGCTTGTGAGTTGACTCCCAAACTTACACAGGCTCTTGTGGACATGGCGTTTTACATTCCTCCTGTCAAGGCCGTCATTCAAGAGAAGCTGCTAGATATGCTCAGCAAGGTACTGTGTGGTGAATCGTTCAAACCCTTGGGTGCCCCTACTCCCAATACCCTCACTGCAGTACCGATTATACCGAAGGATGCCAAAGATCCTCAAGTATATGAACACCGCAAAGCAGAAGTCAAACTAGCATTAAACACGCTAGGAAGCTTTGATTTCTCAGGTCATATCTTGAATGAGTTTGTTCGCGACGTCGCCATTAAATACGTTGAGGACGACGATCCTGAGATTCGAGAAGCTGCTGCGTTAACCTGCTGCCAACTCTATGTGCGGGATCCCATTGTCAATCAAACGAGCCATCATGCTCTCCAAGTCGTCGGCGACGTCATTGAGAAGCTGCTAACAGTTGGTGTGTCCGACCCTCAACCTAATATCCGACGAACTGTTTTGGCTGCACTGGATGAACGATTCGACCCTCATCTGGCCAAGGCGGAGAATATTCGCACGCTCT
>BDMC01000019.1:600000-781530 GCA_002003505.1 Xylariales sp. No.14919 | reverse complement strand
TTAAAAAAGTTATTAAAAAAACTATTAACTTTTTTATTTAAAGGTTATTAATTTTTTTATTGTTTTAATAGCTAATAGTGACTAGCCTTAATATAGCTATTTTTTTAGACTTTATATTAAGGCGTTACTATTAGCAGGGACTTATTTTTTTCTACCTTTTTAACTATACTATAATAAGCTTTAAGCCGTTTGCAAACCGTATTTTTTAAGGACTTGTTTGCAATTAAAAAAGGAAAGCTGGACTAGAAACAAAGTTCTATTTTTTTAAACTTTTCTATTAAATAAAGGAAGCAATATTATAAACAATTTTTCTACCTTATCTTTATTAAACCTAAGGCATTTTTACATTTATTTTTGTTTATAGTATCTATATAAAAAATAAAGGTTGCATGCATTTCTAGCATTACTTTTTTTTAAGATAGTACGCTATTTTATTAGCTTAAACATATTTAAGGTTATATTATATACTTATTTTTTAAGACTTTATATAGTACAGTTTTAATATAGCGCTTTTATACTAATTAATTATTTTTTAAAACTTTTAATTAATTACTTGCACTTTAAACTATTTAACGCTATTTTTTAAGACTTAGTAGATAGTTTAATTATTAAACCTTTATACTGCTAACGCTATTTTTTAAAACTTAATAGCAGTCTTTTTATTATATTTGTTTTTCTAGCGCTTAGTTTATATATATAGCGTGCTACTTTCTTGTTTATATAGTTGCTACTAATTATAGGCTATTAGCAGCTATGTAGTTTAAGCAGAGTACTCTTATATATTATAAAATATAGCAGGGTATTACTAGTTATTTAAGGAAGTTATAAGGCAAAACGCTAAAAAACGCCTTAACGTTAAGTAATAACCTAGCTAACAAACAACCTATAAATAAAAAGTAATGCTATTTGCAAACACTAAGTATAACTTATATATGTAACTTATTTAAAATTACGTTATATGTAAACAAAAAAAGAGCAAAACAAACATAAACCTTAGACTATACTTTAAAACTTTGCACTATTTTACTTTTGCAACCTTACCTATGCATATTTTTACTAATTATAAAACCTTTTAGTAATAAAAAAACCTATACTTAGGCTTTATTACTGCAAATTAGTTATTATATCTAATTAACCTATAAAATAAAGTAAGAAATCCCTTACTGCGCTAGGGGTTTAGTAATACGTTTAAGTATAAACTAAGGAAATTTATATTTAAATTTTAAACTTTATTTTAAGTAGGAGTAATATGTATACTTAAAGTAAAGGAGTATAATAAAATATATGAGCAAAGGGACTAGCACTATACTAAAAGGGGGTTTAAAAGCAGGTAATAATAAACTAAAAAACTAATTATATATAATGTTAGCAAGTGCAGCTTTTTTTGCTTTAAAAAAATAGTTTAATAATGCTATAATATAAGTAGTAGTTTAAAAAAGCATTACTGCTGCTTAAAACTGCTAAAATAAAACTAATAAAGCAATAATAAGTATAGCGCATAATATTAAAAACATATAAAATAAACTAATAACTTTTACTAATAGTATTAAAAAAATTATAATATAGCTTAAAGCTAAAACGCTTAAAATATTGTTTACTTTTTTAAAAGTTGCACCTATTAGTTTAAAATACTAGCCAGTACTACTAAAACTTAGAATCTTAGGCTAGGAATTCTTATTAAAAAATAAGTATTTTAGCAACAACTAGGTAAAAAAAGTTAAAATTTTGTTTAGATTAGTTAACTTACCTACATTGTTAAAAAACTAAATAGGAAATCTTGAAAAGTCCTTATTTAGCTTTAATATATTTAAAACAAAAAAAAAAAGCAAAAGTAAAGAGGTGCTATTAATAAAGCAAAAAGAATTTATTAGATTAATAATGTTAAAAGGATTAGGTTTACTTTTGTTTACAAAAGGGTTTACAACCTTAGCATAAGTATATTTTGCAAACATATAAACATAAAATGTTAGCAAGCCTAGTAGCATTATTTAACCTAGCATAAAAGTTTTAGATTTTGTAATTAAAAGACTTAAATTGTTATAAAAAGCACTAGCAGACAGCATAAAGCAATTGTCTAACTTTATATACAAAGGAATAACTATATATTTAATAACATATTAGTTTTTATAAACAGCTAAAAAGTAGCAACGTTTAAATGCCTAGCTGCAAAAGCAGGCACTAAAAAATGATTTTAATAATAAAAGCAACTCTTTTAATAAAACAAACTTATAGGAATTAAAACAATTAAATTTGCTACTACTACTAAAAGGTTTAAAAAGACAAAAAAAGCTACTTAAAGATTTTAATAACTTTTTTTAGCATAATTTTATACTATTATTAGTAGGAACAAGTAGTAGTTAGTTGCATTAATTAAAACATGCTAACATTAGTTAATTTAATTTAAACTATAAAGATTTAAATAACGTTAGTATAATTGCAAAAAGAACTAGTTTAATATTTACAAATATTTATTGCTTTATAAAATAAATTAACTTTTTTTTAGAAAACAAGTATACTGCAAAAGATAACGCATATTAAATCTTGTTTATGTTTTAAACCTTTTTAGGTAGCAAAGCAGCAAGATAGTAAACAAGTAAAATAACTATAAAAACTTAAAAGGAACTACAATTAGCAAGACTTAACAAAATTATTAATGCCTTAATAAATTAATTTGCAATGCAACTAGTAATAGCAACAGAAAAGTTTAATACTATATAGTTAACTTTTAAAAATCTTGCATATAGCAACTTTGCTATAACTATGTTTATACAAAAAAAGTTGCAATACGTAAAAGCAATAAAAATATTAACGTGTGATAATATAAATTAGCAAGGCATAATAATATAAATTTAAACTAGTATAGACTTAAAGATTAAATTATATCTTAAAGCTTTTAGTTTTAAAGGAACTTTTACATTATATATAACTTATATTGCTAAACAAAAGCTAGTACTGCTAGCAGCAGCATATAATATTTATTTTATTGTAAAAAAGCTATTTATTTATACTTATAAAAGAAAAAGAAATTAAAACATAAATAAACAAATAAGCAAGTCTAATAAAAACAATAATAAATTAAGCGATAACTAAAATTAAAAAAAGAAAGCAAAAGCTAAAAAAGATTGCAAAAAGAGATTTAATAAGTTTAAAAAAAAGAAAAATAAAAAAAGGCAGAAAATAAACTTTGCTAATATAGCAAACAAAACATTTAGTTTTAGCTACAGCAATAAGTTATAAAGTAAAAGCAATAATAATAGCAATAATGCATATATTATTATTAACTATAGTATAACGTGCAAATTTTATAGCAAGATATTTAACTTAAAAAAACATAAAACAAAGTATGCACGCTATTGTTATATGCAGCCTTTAGAGAATATTAACATGTTATTAGCTGCAAGACGCACATATACTAACTATGCAATATTATTTAACTTATAAAACTAGTTATTCTGCTATTTACTATATTGTATAGGTAAGGCATACTTGTGCATAAATGTTAACGCAAAGGCAATAAAAGCAACGTAACTAACTATTTAAATTAGTTTTAATTTAAAAGATAAGCAACATATAAATAGTGAGAAATAGCTTTGCAACAAATACTTATACTTAAAAATTAATATTTAAACAAAACTAAAGAAAAAAAACGTTAAGATATATGCAGATATAAAGGCAGGCAAAAGTTTAATTACTAAAAGCTTACTTAAAAACCTTAAACATAAAGTAGTATTAAAAACTTAAAAAGTTAAAAGAATTAAAAGTGCATATATTTTATGTTATAAGTAAGCTACCTTTACATTTTATCTAGTAGGTGCTAATAAGCAAGGCATACTAATACTAGTAAAATTAAAAGCATTAGCATAAATAATAAATTAAAAAATTGCCTTATAACTATTACTAGGTAACAATTTTTTTAGGCCTGCAGGCGCAATTATTAACTATACAAATAAAATAATATCTTTAAAAACCTTTAGTAACTTTGCTATAAGTTTTAAAGTACTTTTAAAGGCATACTTTTATATGCGTAAAGTTACGTTAAAAAAAGACATAAAACTTAAGCTAGAAAAAACAGTAATTATACTAGCAGAATATAAGCTACTGCTATTAGATTATAATTTTATGTTTAACTTAAGCTATGCTAACAGTATTAAGGCATTAGTAAGATTAAATACTTTATAACAAGTTATGCTAAGCAATCTATTAAAAGAAAAAGCAAAAATTAAAAAAAAAACAAGGTTAAAAACAATTAATAAGCAAATAAATATTAAGTTTATAAAAGTGTTTTAAAAAGGCTGCCTAAAAGCAGTAGTAGTTATAATAGTGCTAGGTAGCTTAATAGCAAGCGCAGGATAAGCAATTGCTAGCGCTATTAAAAACAGCAATATTTAATTAACAAATATAAGAATATATATTTTTAATAATTTTATAGTTTTTAATATATGCAAACTTAATTAAAACTTTAAAATAATATTAATGTTTAAGGCCTTAGCTACTAATATAGTATTTAATAACAATAATAACAATTTTTTTAATATAGTAAAATATTAAAAAGTACTAATAGTAACTGCTACTTTTATAATAAATACAATATATAATATAATAGATTAAGCTGCAAGCAATAAATATAATATTAGTATTAAGGACGCTAAGCTAAAAATTTTAGGCATATATATAATAATTAAAATTAAGAAGCTATTAAAAATAATTAAAATGCTTGCACTAAATAGATAATTAGTTTATGCTAGCTTTAGTGCAGCTAATAAAAAGATTTTGCAATTGCTTAAAGATATACTAGAAATTTAAAAAAATTAAAAGATTATTAATATATCTAAAAAAGAACAAATAAAAGTATTATTAGTTAACAACTAGCAAGAATATAAGCTAAGTAATAAATTATATCTTTTAAGTAAACGCAATAAATAAGCATTAAATGCTATATTTAATAAGCTGCATTAATAAGGCTACATAACATAGGTAGATAAGCTAATACTATTTATATATCTAACGTTTTTAATTTAAAAGATAAAAAGGCTAAACTTAAAAAAGCGCTTAGTTATTAATTTGCAAGCGCTTAATTATATAGCTTTTTTAAACAATTACCTACTGCTATTGCAAGCTAAAGTAATATTAGCAATTTATAAAAAAACATTTATTATAGTTGTTAACGCTACTTTATTTTTTTATTAGTTTAAAATATATTTAAATTATTATAATTATTTTACTATTATTAGCTTAAAAAAACTAAAGCAATTAAAAGTAGCACTAATAAAATTTAAAAACTTTTTAGTATATATGCAAAAGTTTATAAATAAATTGTTGCAACTATTTAATAATTTTTGTTAAGCGTTTATTAACAATATTATAATCTTTTTAAATAATAAAAAACAATATTTAAAGCATTTTTATACTATTTTTAAAGTGTTTAAAAAAAAGCATATATTATTATTGCTAACAAAGTTATTTTTTAGCTATTTTTTAATAAAATTGCTTAAATATAAAGTTAATGCTTTAAGACTTTATATAATAAAGCAGCGCTTAGCAGCGTTTAAAAATTTAACATTTTTTAATTAACTTAAAGCATTAAAATCTTACCTAGGAAGTAGTAAGTTTTTGCGCATACTTTTACTATATTATGTCTAGTATGTAAAACTGCTGCAGAAAAGAAAGACAGCTTTATTAGCGAAAAGCTGAAATAAAAATAGGATATAAAATAGCAACCTAGGCAAGCAACAAACATATTGCCGTTTTATATACTATAAACTTATACTACTAAAAAAAAAGTTCTTTAATATAGTCTAAGATTTTATATGTATAAACATAATAATTTATTATTAAAACTTAAAAAAAGCTTTATTTCTTTAAGTTAATGCTTTACTAAAAAAAAGATTTAAAGTTATAATTTTTTAAGTAAAAAATAAGTATAAGTAGCAAGCAAGCTTTTTAATACTTAATATAAAAATGTTTTTAGTTATGTTTTTAAGTTAATATTTATTGCAACTAAAAATATAATATAAACTATTTAAATTAAAAGTAGCTTATATAGTATAAACTAGCTAATACATTTAAGTAATATTGCAAGCAAGTGCTAGCAATATACTGCTAACAAACTATTTTGCTACTAAAAGAATATTAAATTAAATAAAGCTAAATATAACATTTATAGATTAAGCTAATCTTTAACTTATTAACGCGTTTATTTATTTATTATAATATAAAATGCAAGTATATTATATACTAAGCAAACAAAACTTTATTTTAAATATATTAAGCAAACTAAAGGCTATATAAAATTAATTTAATAAAAATAAAAAAATAATTTATACTAACAAAAAACCTATACTAGATTAAGTATAGCTAGTAACTAAAGCAATGCTAAACCTTAAACTTAAAAACTAATTTGCACTAGGATATACTACTAATGCAAAATATAAACATATACTAAAAATAATTAAAAATAAAAATAATAAAAACATTAAAAGGAATTTTTCTTAGCTAAAATATCTATTTGCACTTTAAAACAAGTTGCTTTATAATATTAATTGCAATAAAAAGCATAAACTATATATTTTAAAAAGTTAAATAGGCAATATAATAAAGATAGCATATAATAACAAGCACTATTTTAAAATAAAACATATAATACAAAAGCTAAAGCTATACGCAATAGCTAATAAAACTTAATTAGTAAAAGCATATATTAGCTACTGCAATATATGCAAGGCATATGCTACTAATAAAAATAAGCTTGCTAAAAACTATTAACTTATTTGCTTAAAAGACTTAAAGCTAATAAAAACTATTATAATAAACTTTATTAAAAGATTATTTAGTTATTTATTTGCAAACATACTATAGCAAATAAAAAGAAATAACAAGAAATACTTTAATAATATTATAATAGTTACTTATGCTATATTTAAACAAATGTTGCTAATTTCTAGCAATAAAAAGTATATTGCTAGCAATTAAAAAATAGCTATAGCTAAAATATTAATGTTAACTAATTAAGGCGTGCTTAAAAATATTATTTTTAATAAGAACTAAAAGTTTACTTTAGAATTATAGCAGGGCTTATAGAAAGCATTAGAAACTAAACTACTAATAATAGCAGCCTATTACCTGCAAAGAAATAGTTTATTAGAAAGAAAAAACTAAACAGTAAAAATTGCAATTAAATACTATATTTTTAACTATTTAGATAATAATTAAGTAAACCTACTTGTGCTCTTGCAGTAAAATCTTAATAGCATATATTTTAACACTATTAAATTTTTTCTACATAAATAATTGTTTAAGTTTAAATTGCCTAAAGTTAATAATATGTTAGCTAATATTAAAAACAAAAAATTAAAACATGCTAACATACCTGTAATTTATAAACAACTATGCAAAAATGCTAAATTAGCAATAGACTTTGCTATAGCTTAGGCTAAAAAGTACTATAATTAATATTATTAATTAATAAAGTTTAACCTAAAAAATAAAGTATACTTAAGACTATACTAAAGTTATTACTTTTTTAGTAGACCTTTATAAAAGCTTTTGCAACAAAAGGCTAAACTTTTTAAAGTAAAAAAATAAGTAGAAAAGTTAGCTTATAAACTAAACTTACTTAAAATATTTAATATTTATCTTGTTATTTTAGTAACTTATTTATTTTCTAGCTAAAATAAAAAAAACCTTTTTTATAAAACTATATTACCTTTAGAACTAATACTAAAAAAACAAAAAGATTCTAAAAAAAAAAAAGACTCTTATAAAATAAAAACTATTATTAAGCATTAGAAAAGGCATACAGGATTAGAATATTTAGTTAAATAGAAAAAGTATAGTTATAAAAATAATTAGTAGCAATTAAAATAGCAGTTATAGTTTGCAAAAGACCTAGTAGAAAAGTATTAGCAGCAAAATAAAGGAAAACCTACTATAGCTACTATAGCTAATGTTAAGGCTGTGCTACCTAAGCAAAGCAAAAAAAAACCTAAAAAAATAGCTAATATATAATAAAAAGCTAATAAATAAAAGGTAACTACTAAAAATAGCAGCTTTTTTTTATAGTAGCTAGCACTTTAATATAGGCCTTTTTAAGGCTTGCATTACTATGCTGCTTAGTTAGCACCTTATTTAATTTATAAAAACCTAGTTTTTATTATAACCCCTTTTAAGGGTTTTAATAAAAACTGGTCTTTATTTTTGTTTATTATTACTACTAGTTTTTTCTACTACTTAATTAATATTTAGTTAGTATATATATATTAAGCATACTATTAAAAATTAAATTAATTATAAAATATACTTAAATTTAGCAAAGCAAATATAGCAAGTTTTTTAATAGGCTTAATAAAATAAGTAGCTATAATAAGCAAAAAAGCATTAAAATATTATATTAATATAAAAAAAAAAAAATTATAAATATTATTATTTATAAATAAAAATAGCTAAATAGTTTAGCTAAAAAGTAATATATTAAAATTAATAGCTATAGTTATATGCAACTAAAAAACTTTATATTTATAGCAGATATTATATATAAGCAATATAAAAAACTATAGAAAATAAAAAAGTATATTATATAGCTGCTTTTTTTATATTTAAAAAGCATTAAATAAACTTATTGTTTTAAGTAGCAGCTTTTTTTTTATTATTAAATTAGCTTTGCTTTTATAATAGGTTTTTAAATTTTTAAGCTTAAAAGCTAATAGCTTAAACTATAATATATTAAATAGCAATAAGCTTTTATTTAATATTTAAATATAGTACTTATATATATTATAAGCTTTAACTTAATATAAAAAAAATATTATATAATATTAACTAATAGCATTTTTAATTAGCTTTAGCAAGCTAATATTTTAAAAAAGGTATTATAAATATTAATAACAGCTAAATCTTTTAAATATATTATTATTACTGCAATAAATTTTAGCTAAGCAGTTAAATTTATATAATAAAGTAAAAAATAGCATTAAGCTTTTATTTTAGTTTATAGGCTTAATAATACAAAAAATATTATAAAATATAAAGTTAACTTATATAGCATTAAAAAACAGCTAATTTAAGTTAATTATTATAAAATATTTACTATAAAATTTATAAAGCGCTTTTTTTAATAAGTTATTTATTATTATATTTTTAATATTATACTTTTATAAAAAAATAATAAAGTATATAAAATACCTTAATTTATACTTATTATATAGCTTTTTAAGTTATTTTTAAAACAGGCTTATATATTTGCAGAAAATTTAATAGCATAGGTAGCTATATTATTTTAAATTGTTAGCATTAATATTAAAGCATATCTTATTAGCTTTTATTTTTGCTTATATAAAACTAGTAAAATATTAATTAACTATAGTAAGCAAACAAAAATACTACAGTACTAGCAAAATATAATTGTTTATAAAGCATTTTTATATATTAAATAGTAAATATATTATCTATTGCTTTAATATTAAAAGTAAGCTAAAAAATATTAAATAAACTTTATTATTTTAGCTTAAATTAAAAAAGCTAAACATAATATTTTAAGTTATATAAAAAATAGTAAACTTAAAAGTATAATATAAGTTATATAAAAGCTTAGTTATAAAAGGTAGCAAATATAATAAAGTAAATATATAGCTTTTAAAAGCTTTTAATAAGCAAAGCTATATAATATAGCTATTAATATTATAACTTCTTATAATAAAAAGCTATTTTTAAAAGTAAAAAAAAAAGTTTTTTATAAATTAAAAAAAAAGCTTTAGCTTATTAATATTAAAAAAAATATATTAAAAAAGTATAGCTAAAATATATAATCTGCTATAAAAAGCTAAAATATTATTTAAATTATTATTATATATTTTATAAATATATTAGTTAGTTATATTTTTAGTAATATAATCTATTATTTTAAATATTATTTTATTAGTTTTATTATATATTTTATTTAGTATATTAAGTTAGCATTTATATATATTATTTAAATAAATATTTATTTCTTTTAATAAGCTATTTAAAGCTTTTAAAAAACAAAATATTTAAAAGTTTTAAAATATTTTATTTTTTAAAAGCTTTATTTTTATTTTAGCTATATTAATAATATTAAAGTAAATATATATATATAAAGTTTATATGCTTACTATAAAAACATATATACTTATATATATATATAATTTGCTAGCATATTAAATTATGTTTATTTTAAAGCAAAGTAAAAAATTGCTAATAAAGCTAATTATATTAAAAAATAGCTTATTTATTAGCAAGCAGTATTAAAAAAAAGCTTTTAGCAGCTGTAGTATTTTTTTTGCTTTTAATATATTTAAAATAAAATAAAAAAGCAATAAATGCTTTATTAGTTAAAGCAAAATCTAAAAGTAAAAAGGTTTAAAATTACAAGTAAAAGTTTTAGTTTTAGTTATTATTTGCAAAGTTACTTTGCTTAAAGCTAGTTTTATAAATTTAGCTATTATAGCTAATAAATAATTAGTATAGCTTTTTTTTTTTTTTTAACTTATATACTAGCAAAATATTATTAAAGTTGCTATAACTTTTATATTAATAGTTTGCTATATTTAAATTATTATAATTAAAAGCAAAAAAGCTATTATTAGCTAGCTTTAATGCTATAAGTTAATAGCTATATAGCAATAGTTTAATATATAATATTATAAGCTAAGTAGCTAAATATAAGCTTTTGCTGTTAGTAAAAAAAAAGCAGCAATAAATATTATATCTTATTAAGTATTAGTAATATAGTAGAATATTTAAATTAAAAAAAAGTAAAATAAATAAAACTTTATTTAAAGCTATTAAAAGTATATAAACTTAGCTATTAGTTTAACTAGCCTTTTAGTTATATTTAGTAGCTTTTTATTGCTAAGCTTTATTTTGCTTTTAATAACTATATTTAATATTTAATAAAAGCATAATATAAAATATAGTTTATTTAGTTTGCTAAAATATAGCAATTTTAAAGTTAAATAATATTTTATATTATTTTAGCGCAAGTTAGTTTAAATAAAAGCTTTACTACTTAAGTTAAATAAGCATTTTTTTTTAATATAGTTAATATTAAAAGCAAAAATAAGTAAGCTATATAAAAATAATAATATAGCTATTAAATTAATTTTAAAACCTGCTAGCATAACTATAAATAAACTATACTATCTTTTTTAATAAAGCATATATAAATATATAAAAAAATGCTATAAAAAAAAGTTAATAGCTTTTTTATTTTTTTTTTTAATTATTGCTTTTTTAAAGCTAGCTATTATAACATAATATTAAAGTTTAAATATAAGCATTTTTTTATATTTATTTGTTTTATAAGCTTAAAAATACTAGTAAACTATATATAATATAGTTATAAATATATAAATTTTATACTAATATAGCAATTTATTGCTTTTAATATTTATTAAAGCTATTTATAACAAATTAAAAAATATTTTATAACTATTAACTTAGTATTTTAAAGCATAAGTTATATAACTACTAGTTAAGCAAAGTAATAACAAGTTTTTAATGCTTTGTTTTTTTTTTATACGCTTGTTTGCCTACTTATTTTATGCTTGTTTACTATTATATAGTTATATAGCTTAGCTATATTTTTATAGCTTTATAATTAGCTAGTTGCCTTGTTTAATAATATTTTAGTATTGCTTGTTTTTATTATCTAGCTAGTTTATTTTAATTACGCTTTTACTAGTTATATAGTTAATAGTATAAAAAATGCAGCTATTAGTAATAAATTTAATAAAACCGCTTGTTTTTATTGTTTAGCTAGTTTATTTTAATTATACTTTTACTAGTTACGTAGTTAATAGTATAAAACATATAGCTATTAACAATAAATTTAGCAAAACTGCTTATTTTTATTATTTAGCTAGTTTGTTTTAATTATGCTTTTATTAATTATATAGTTAATAGTATAAAAAATGTAGCTACTAGCAATAAATTTAGCAAAACTGCTTGTTTTTATTATTTAGCTAGTTTGTTTTAATTATGCTTTTATTAGTTATATAGTTAATAGTATAAAAAATATAGCTACTAGCAATAAATTTAGCAAAACTGCTTATTTTTATTATTTAACTAGTTTGTTTTAATTATATTTTTATTAATTATATAGTTAATAGTATAAAAAATATAGCTACTAGCAATAAATTTATATTATTACTTGTTTTTATTATTTAGCTAGTTTATTTTAATTATACCTTTACTAGTTATGCAGTTAATAGTATAAAAAATGTAGCTACTAGTAATAAATTTAGCAAAATTGCTATTTTATAAAAATAATTAGTTATAAATTTTAAAATATAAAAAAAAAATATAAAAATAATATACTAGTTTAAAAAGTTAACAGTAATACTAAAGTTGCTAGCTATACTTTTAAAACTTACTATATAATAGCTTTATAAAAGCTATTAGTAAGCAAATATACTTTTAAATATAATATTATAAATATATATATAAAAAGTAATAATATTATAAAGCAAAAAATAAAAAAAAAAAGTTAAATATAAAAAGTAAAAAAAAGGTAATATAAAGTAATAATTATAAAATATAGCTAGTAAAAGTTTAAAAAATAAAATATTTAAAAGTTTTTAAATATTTTGTTTTTAAAATATAATTATAAAGTTATAAGCATAAGTATAGCATATAGCTGCAGCTTATGCCCTAGCTACTAAAAAAGCTACAAAAAAAGTAGATCTTTTAAATTAAGCTTTACGTAGCTATTAATAGTATATAAATAAGCAAAGCAAATAAAAATAAAATATAAAAAGCGCTACAAATATAAAATAAAGCTTTATAATTATAATAAAAACTAACATATATAAATAAAATAATATTGCTTGCAAAAATTAAATTTATAAAGCTAAATTTTATATAAATATAAATTTTTAGATTATATATTGCTAAAAGAAGCTATATGCAAAAATAGCAACATAAAATAGCAAAGCGCTATAAAAATAGCAACATAAAATATAGCTAGCTAATTAGCTGCTAAGCTTACAGCAAAAGTCCTTACAGGAATAGCAATATAAAATAATATAAATTTTCTTTAAGTTAGCTATTTAAAAGTAAGTAAACCTTAACCTAAATCTTAAAACTATTTAAATAAAACTATTAAAATTTTATATATAAAAACTTTAATAATAATATTTATTATATTTTATATATTATTAATTTAATAGTTTAAAATATATTAAAACAATATATTTTAACTTTAAATAATTAAAACTAAAAATTTATTTAACTATATAATTAATAGCTTTAAAAATTTAAAAAATAATAAATATATAAATAAGTTATTTCTTTTATTATTTAAATATATATTTATTTACTAATATTATTACTTAAATTTAATAAATTAAATTTAATAAATTATTATTATAATAAAATATACTATTAAAATTAAAAAATTATTTCTTAAAAAAATTAAAAAAATATAAATAAAATAACATTTTACTATTAAATTTTAATATTAAAAAATCTTTTAAATATGTTTTTATTTTATAACCTTTTAATTTAACATAGTTTTTAAGCAAGTTATATAGCTAAATAAATTATATACTTTTATTAAAATACCTTATTATATAAATTTATATAAAAAATACTTAAAAAGTATTAAATATTTTTATTAATATAAAGCTTAAAAATTAGTAAAAATATATTTTAAATAGCCTTTTAAATAAAAAATTTAAATATAAATCTTTTAATTTTATATAACTTTTTTTATTTAAGTAGCTAATAATTAAAAATAAAGCTTTTTTTTATTATTATAAATTTATTAAATTTAATATATCTTTTAAATTTTAACTTTTAAAAGTTAAAAAAAATATAATATATATAATTTAATATATTATAATTACTTTTTTAAAGCGTTAATATTTTTTTAATTTCTATTTAATTTAATAATTAAAAGTTAAAAAATAAAGCGTTAAAACTTTAACTTTAATTTTTATATCCTAGCTAAAAAATCAAAAAAAATTTTAAAAAATTTAATTTTTTAAGTCTTTAAATTAAATTTAATTAAATAGTTTAAAATAACTTTTTTTGATTTTTTTAGTTTATAGTATAAAGTATAGCAATTAATTATATTAAATAGCAAAAGTAATTAAAAAGGTTAAAAAGCTAACTACTTTTTATTATATATAGCTTTATTAAAAAAAATTGCAAAATATTATAGAAATTATAATTAAATTTCTTATATAAAAAGCTATTTAAAAAATATTTTTTTTAATTTTTAAAGCTTATATTAATAAAAATATTTATTACTTTTTTAAGTACTTTTATATATAAATTTATATAAAAAAATATGCTAAGCTAAAGTATATAACTTGCTTAAAAACTATATTATTTATTTTATTAATTAGTTTTTAAATACTTTAACTTATTAAAATTTAACCTTTATAATATTAAATATATTACTTAAATTAAAAAAACTATTTAAATTTATTAATTAATTTATTATAAACTTTAAATTTAAACATATATTTTTAATTTTAATTAATTAGTTTATTATTAAATAATTATAAAATTTTAAGCTAAAGTTTTTATAACTTTACTTAAATCTTTATTATTTATTTATAAAATATATAACAATTTAAAAAACTTTATTTAGTTTAGCTAAAAAAAAATTAAATAAAATTTAATAGTTATAAATATTTATTTTAACTATTTTTTATATACGCTTTTTAATATAATTAAATATTAATTATTTTTAAAAACTTATTTTTTTTAATTTACTTAATGTTATTAATAATAATATTAAAAAATTAAAAAAATAATTTTCTTGCTAATTAAATAATTTTTTAATTAAAATATATAAACTTTATATTTTAAGTTTTATATTAAACTTTTACTTTAAAACTATATATTTTAAAACTAATAGATTATTATATTTTTATTTTAATATTAAAAAAAATATTATTTAATTATTTAAACAAAAATTTAACTAATTAGTAAGTTTATTTTATTTTTTTATATATATTAAAATATATTTTTATTAATAATTTTTTAGGTTTTTATATATAATTTTACTTTTAAATAATAATTTTATTAATAAACTTAATAATTTTTTTATTAAAAATACTAAAAATAACTTAAATAAATTTAATTTTAAAGTAAATTTTATATAAATTTTACTTTAATTTTTATAAAAAAAAAAACTATTTTTTATTTAAAAAAAAATTATTATATTATAAAGTTAATATTATATTTATTTTATATTTATTTATATATTAATATTTAATTTTATTATAAGTTAACCTATTAAAATATTAAAAAAATAACACTTTTTAATTTTTAATATTATTAATTTTAACTAGAAAATATTTAGCTTTTTTAACTACTTTTGCTTTTATTAAACAAGTTTTTTTTATTATTAAAAATAAAAATAAATTTAATATAAAAATAGTTTAAAAGTTAATTTTATTAAAAAGTTAAAAATTAATAGATTTATAAGATTTAATTACTAAAAATAATAAAAATTTTAACATAAAAAACAAAAAAAAAAAAGTTAAAGCTATATAATACTTTTAAAAATATTTAAGTTTTAAAAATTAAAAAAATTATAAAATATAAAAATATAAACAAATTATATAAACATATAGCTTAAAAAATATAGTTTTAAAAAGTATATAAATTTTATTTTTTATATTTATTTTATATAAAAAATAAAGTTAAAGCTATATAAAGCTTTTATAAATATTTAAGTTTTAAAAATTAAAAAATTATAAAAAATAAAAAGTTAAATAAATTATATAAATATATAAATAATTAGTTATAAATAATAATATTAATATTATTTTATAATTTATATTTAATTATATATAGTTAGTTATATATATAGTTAATTATATTATTATTATTAAAAGAAAATTAAAAAAAATTAAAGAAATTAAAAAATTAAATTAAAAAAAACTATTTTACTAAAGTAGTATTTTTTAATTTATTTTTTACTTTTTTAAAAAAATATATATAAATATATATATATATAACTAACTTTTTTTTTAAAAATATTAACTATATAGCTTTAAGTTTATATTTTATATAAAAAAAAAAATATAAAAAATTAACTATAAAGCTATATAATATAAAATATAACTTTTTATTTTTTAGTTTTTATTTTAAAATATTTATTAGTTTTAATAATTAAATCTTATAAATTTATTAATTTTAAACTTTTTAATAAAATTAACGCTTAATTAAACTATTTTTATATTAAGCTTATTTTTTTTAATAATAATATTATTTACTAATTTTTTAACCTTGCTATTTTTATATAGCTTATTTATACTTGCTTTAATTATTATTTACGTTAAAAAATAATACCTACTTAACTATACTAACTAAAGTTTAAAATATATACTTTTTTAGCATTATATAATATATTATAAATTTTATATTAAAAGCTATATATTAAATTAATATTAATAGTAATAATTTTAATTTAAAAAATAATATAAATTTAAAACTTTATTTTTAAGCTATTATTTTTTATAGCATTTTATTTTAAAAAAGTTAATAACGTTATATTTAGTTATACTGTTTATTTTATTTTATTATACTTTATATTATAAAGTTAAAGCTTATTAAATATATAAATAAGCAATATAAAAAAAAAATAAAATAATATAGCTTAAATTAGTTTTTTTTGCTATTTATTAATTATATTATTTAAATGCTTGCTTTTTTATTTTAGTTTATAAAAGTATAGCAAACTAATAACTATAAGCTTATATATAATATTTATAGCAAAAAATAGCCTTTTAAAACTATTAAATTAGCTTTATATAAGCTATTAAAGTTAGTTATAATAAGTTTAAAATAAAATTATATAAATAGCAATATTATAAAAAAAAGATTATATTAGCTTAAATAAAAAAAAAATTTCTAGTTATTAAAGCTAAGCTAATTTAAAATATATTTTATTAGCTAAAAAGTAAAAGCAATAAATAAAAATTATATATAAATAAATAAAGCTTTTATAAAACTTAAATAAATATATAAAAGCATACTATATAATAATAAAATAATAAATATATTATAAAATATAATAAAATATATAATATTTAAATTGCTTAAATAGTTAAATCTTAATAAAATATAATATTATAAAAAAATATATAAAAAAAAATAGTTATTATTATATATAGTAAAAAATAAAAAATAAAATTATAATAGTTATTATAAGCAAACTAAGCTTATTAATATAAGCTAAAGTTTTAAGCTAGTTATAAGCTTATTATTTTATATCTTTTTAAGTTAAAAAAGCTATAGTATAATTAGTTAACTTATAGCTATATATGTTATAAAAAGTAAATATAAGCAGTAGCTAAAATTAAATATAAGTAAATAATTATATATAATAGCTAAAAAAATATAACTAAAAAATATTTAAAAGTTTTTAAATAGTTATTATATTTTTAAAGCATAAAATATTTTAAAATAATATTAATATATAAAATATAGTTAGTTAAAGTAAATTAATATAATAATATATTTAAAACATATATATATATTATATAATATTATAAAAAAATAAAAAAACTTTTTTTAAAATAATTATATAATAAAATAATTAGTAATATTAAAATTATAATAAAATAAAAAATTTAAATTTACTTTTAATATATTTTTACTTATTTTATTTGCAAAAAAATTTAAAAAAAAGCTATATTTACTAAAAATTATTAGCATTTCTAGCTTTTTTTTAAATTTTTATAAATAAACTAAGTAAAAATACATTAAAAGTAAATTTAAATTTTTTATTTTATTATAATTTTAACGTTACTAATTTTCTTATTATATAATTGTTTTAAAAAAAGTTTTTTTGTTTTTTTTTATATTATATAATATATATATATATTTTTGCATATATTTTTAAAGTAGCAATATATTTATAAAGCAATATGCTTATAAAATATATAAGTTATAATAAAAATTTAATATATAAATAAGTAAAGCAAATAAAAATAAAATATAAAAAGCATTAAAAATATAAAGTAAAGCTTTATAATAGCAATAAAAACTAATATATATAAAAAAAATAATATTTTTTATAAAAATTAAATTTATAAAGCTTAGTTTTATATATATATAAATTTTTAAATTATATATTACTAAAAAAAGCTTTATATAAAAATAGCAACATAAAATAGCAAAATGCTATAAAAATAGCAAAATGCTATAAAAATAGCAATATAAAATATAGCTAGCTAATTAGCTGCAAGGCTTATAGCAAAGGTTTACAACAGGGATAGCAACACAAAACAAAGCAAATTTTCTTTAAGTTAGCTATTTTTACATAGGTTAACCCTAACCTGCAGCCTACCACTATATAGTTAAAATAAAGATTTCTTATAATATTAAAAGGTTTAGTTTTCTTTTTAGCAGTGCTTGTAGTGGGAGGTTTAGCTGATTATAAGGGGCAAGTGTAATATAGTGTTTATATTACCTCTCACAGTGGTTTCCACCACACTTAGTCTCTATTACCTCTCCCTAGGTACAACATTAATACTACCTACGACTGTTACAAACCCCCCCTGCCGCGCTAGTGTACGTACGCACCTTTGGTGTATCCACCGTGTATCCACAGTGTATCCACAGCGTACCCACACTATACCCACAGCAACCGCATTCATTCTGACGTACTTGGTAAATCAACAATCACAAGACGCAAAAATCAACAAGCCACAAGCCACAAGCAACATGAACGGGACATGAACATCGCTCCCACCACCTCTTACCTCGCACCTCGCACCTATTCTCATCCCTCACGACACACATTGCCGACCGACCGACCGACCGACCGCACTCTCTCGCTCCCATATTCTTGCTCTGCTCTGCTCTTCTTGCCTCTACCTACCTAGGTGGCCGACCGTTGCCGGAATCCCGCCATCGCCATGCCTCGAGGCCGCGACGAGGCCAGCACGGACACGGACGCGCTGGCACTGCGTCGGCCGCTTCGCGACGTCACCTCGCACCGCTCTAATGCCGCTGTCCAAGCCTATCTGAGTACGAAAAAACACCGCCACGAGACGCCCCTCATCCAAAAACTCGCCGCCGATCGCATCGCCAAGGCCTCCTCGTCGACGTCCAAGCGCCGCGGGGCGTCCCGACGTCGCGCCCCGCCGCCCAGGATCGTGACCCGTTCGTTCGAGGACGCCGAGCGCTTCGACCGCGCCCTCCGCATCTTCAGTCGTCTCCCCATCCTGTCCGGCCTCTCCGGCCCCCTGCCCCGGCTGTGCGGCCAGAACCGCAGCCGGCTCGAGATCGAGCGCGAGTACCCTACCTTCCGCATGTGGAGAGCGACCGACATGATCACAAAGCACCGCCCGCCCTACGCGCCGCGCATGTACGCACAGCACGTCCGCCAGCTCCGGGACACCCTCCTCCGCGACCTCTCCATCCTCTGCGCCGCGCAGATGGCCCCGGACGTCGACCTCGCCACCTTGTTCGTCGCCTGCCGCCCCGCGAACGAGCGACGACCGGCCAAGTACGTGCCCTTCCTCCAATCTTTTGATCTCGACATGCCCAAGAGCCAGGGCCAGGGTCGAGACGGGCACGAGATCGACTGGGTACAGCACGAGCGGGACCTGGCACAGAAAGTGAAGAAGCAGTTCGCTGTGTTGGAAGTAAGCTAGCCGAGTCTTCTATTCCTCTATTCCTCCATTCTCCCATTCTTTATTCTGCCATTCTCCCACTCTCCCGACCGCGTTCACTAACCTGCGGCGGCGACACGTGTAGCTCCTTGCTCAGCTCGCATTGTTCTTGCCCGATCCTCCACCAGAAGACCGTAATCATGGCCTCGACCTCGACCGCGACCTCAACTTCGACCACGACCCCGAGACCCTCGTCCATGTCCTCGACGCCGCCAAAGCCTCGTCCGACATGCTCCACCTCGTCATCAGCCGCGTCCCGAAATACGCCCCCATACTCGCCGAGTACGCGGCACGCTATGCCAGGTCCCAATTGTTTTATCTCTACCCGCGCAAGGAAACGCCCCGCGACTATACCAGAAAAGCCCTAGAGAATCATTATAACGCGGTAACACGTCTCGTCCAACTAGACCCTGGTGACAAATGTGACCAACAACAGCCTGCCCATCATCTCCTCGAAGGCCGCGCTATACTACGGATACTACAGGCCGCGCTGTTAATTCAGCTACATGCTAACGTGATTACGGTATATGAGTCTAGCGGCCTTGTTCAGCTGGACGACCCTCACGACATGCCGGACGCCTATGCGAGCCACGAGGCCTTTGTGGCGGTCACGCAGGCACGCCGCGACGCAAGGGAGGCCGTCCAGGCCCTTTATGCCGCCGGACGACGCCTGCCTCTCAAGACACGTTCCCTTTTGAAAGACAAGCCAGTGGCGGATTAGGTTTCATATCTACAAACTCCCAAATTGCGGACTTGAAGAGGGCGGCGGAGCGGTGTGCGAGACGGCGCTCAAGTTGTAAAGTAAGCGAGGGAGAGCAAACTCGCCGTGAACGCCCCCTTTAGATAGCCACTAATGCATGCCTAGCGATGCGACGTCTCCCTTTTTTCGTAACGATACCCCTGTGTTTTACCCTTATTGGAAGATGGATGGACTGTTACTGCGTTGTTGCTGCGTTATCACTGTGTTGCTGCGTTATTACTATGTTGTCGCTTAAGCGCACAAATAAAAACAGCAAGCTAAAAAGATATGCAGATATAATTCACGCCATGCCCACCTCTGTAGATGTTTACCGTTCCTCTCCTCTAACCCTTTATCCTACTATTGCTGCCGTCAAGCCTATACTCTCCAAGTTCTACCCATCAAAGAGCATTTATCATGCAACACATGACTGTCGACCAGATCTTGCGCGTGCCCGCCGGTGAGATCAAGTTCACATACCCTGGCACTGATTTGTCGTCCGCGGTGTATAAAAAGTACGAGACGCTCCGGATCGGACGCCGCGGGCTCAGGAAATGGGACTGCTTCGAAGAAGACCCCGCCTATTTACAAGCGTATCTACAGAACGTGACGCCTTACTGGGCGGACTGGAAGCCTTGTATCATACCGTGGCAACGCCTCGCCGCCAGTGAGAGGATGGTGCAAGACTTGTACGGGCTGACGTTGATCCATCGCGTCAACGTGGCCCTCGACGCCGCCGTGCCGGGGGGTCTCTGCATGATTGGAACGCCCAGGCACTTTCCGAGTTGGGGCAACGAGAACAGCCGATCAGAGGGGGAGGAAGAGAGGAATACGATCGCCCCGGATTGGGCGCTGGTGGTAGGGGATGGAGACCCCCCGCCGGGCCTCGAAGCGCTGGGGGAGCATATTATCGCGTTAGGTGACACCAAACTGAGAAGAGAGGATAACAGAAGCGATAGCCCCCCTCTCCCCGGCACCCAGAACTGTCCCGAGGCGTACTTGACCCAGGTGGTCCAGTACTGCATCGACATAAACGTCCCTTTCGGGTTCGTCTTGACGAACCTCGAGCTCGTCGTGTTCCAGGTCAGTAGACACGAGCCGGGAGGAGGCCGGGAGCCTGTCGTCACCCGTTCGTCCCACCGCGGCTCCTCGGGGTGGCAGCTCCTGCCGTCGGACGCCACGGTGGAAAGCGAATTCTCGTCCCCCCTGAAACGAAAGGCGGGGGACTGGGTGGACTTCGAGCACGGCGATGGCGTCGTCCCCTACGTAACCAAGGATCTTCTCCTCGCGAGCGCCCCTGTGCCCTCGAACCCTGAGCCCAGCGAACCCGCCGCTGTGCCTCGGTCGTCGCCTCCGCCGGCGCAGACGCAGAGACACACGACGCCTGAGATCCCCAACAGCTCCCAGCCGTCATCGCTGTCACTGGGCAGCTCCCCGCCTACCTTGGGCGGTGGCGGTCGCGACTCCAGCCCTTACGCGTCCTCCCCGTTCACGCTCGACGTGCGAGCCGAGGATCCGAACTACGTTTTCATCCGGTCGTACGCGGCGGACGATGAGGGGATCGCCAGGCGGTTGTTCGAGTTCTGTATGCTGGCCAAGACGGCGCGAGATCGTTGCGCGGGGGGCATCGGGCCCTGGAAGGTGTCGTTCGCCGCTTTGGACGCGTTGGATCGTTAGGTACTGGTCCGGCGGTTTGCTGGCGCTGCCTTTTCTAGATGATGTGGACGCGGCGTTCTGGGCGGGTTGGACCAATTCTGTAGGCGCTCCCGGCTGAAGTAGAAGGTTAGGACTCTTGCCCCGAACCTGTTGGCCTATGTGAGACGGCTATGCGGAAATTGGTATATGATTAGGCTAGGCTTGTAGATTCAAGCCGATATTTTGGCCAAGGGCCCTCGCTGTAGGGCAGCATGATGGCTTGAGAGCGGCAAGACCTTATTGTCTAGAAGGCTGAAACTCCTATGCCCTAGAAAGTTCCTCTTGAGAATTTAAGCTACCTTAGAAACGTACGTAGTCTGTTAAGAGCCTTTGTCTTGATTTGTCGGGATAAATCCATGTAGTCTCATTGAGAAAGGTGAGCCTGTTGTCCTGCAGCATATACAGCCTGCGCTGCGCCATGTTATCGTTCACGTTCGTTAGATATAGGATGTAATGTAAACAATACGTAGGCTTAATAGAATCGCGGTCTGGGCACCGTCGAACCGGTTGTCTTCTGCTGCTAACCAATCCCTTTTTAGGGGTAAAGTTCATCTACGGATTGCGCGCACTCTGTAAGGGTGAACCCTAGGTCCTTCTGCTATCTACCTCCTTTTACAATGTCCATGGCCCCTAACCTCTGGCCGAATTTCTTGCTGGTGACCGGGATTCCCGCTGATAAGAGGCAAGGTGGTCGGGCACAGGCTTAGTCGGGGGGCCTAGTAGAGATGTCAATGACTTTTCTCACTTTCCTTCGATTCTGTCTGTGTCCACATACAGAAGGAAACAAGTCAAGGCTACAGAGTTATTTCAACAGCAAATATCAGGCATAATTACGTACTGCAGTTTCGGGGAAATCGTACGTAAACCAATGTTGCAGCCTGCATTACCAAGTTGGTGGTGGGGGACCTACCGTCATACGCGAGTTGGACGCCACGTCCTGGCCACATAGTGTGTAAATCTACCTAGGTAACCTCACAGCCTCAAGTGGCCGCAACACTGCAGGTCTTTTCAAGCGGTAGATTTTTTAGTCGGAATTAAATATCTATCATTGGTACGGGAATACCTGATGCTATAATTAGTAGGGCCGGGCAGTAGCTCATGAATCTGTAGGGGGCGCCACGTAAATACAATATTAATAAGACCGTCGTACGTGCGAATTCTAGCTGAGTACTTACATAAGGACGGCTTTATAAGCAACATACAGGATACTTGGGAAGTTGTTGTTATTGCTTGCGCTGTTTAAGGCGAGGGCAGTTTTTCTAGCAACTTGTAGTAATATCACACTGGTCTAAAATACTATGTACTGCAATGCAATTAGGTTGCAAGGTGCAATTTAGTATATTTATTAGAGACTTATAACTGTTGTTATATATATAGCTATTTTAAAGAAGCTAAGCTAGCGTAGAAAGAAAGTATATGCTTTTATTAAGTTTTAATTATATAAGCTTAAGTTATATAATACTATATGCTTTTTTTAATAAAATTAAGTTATATTTTTGCAACATTAATAATTTAATTATATATAGTTGTTTTTTTTAAAGTTAACTGTTAAAGCAATTATTAAGCTAATTTGCATTTTTTTTAAGTTTTTGCTGTTTTTTTTTTACTATTTTATATTGTTTTATGCGTTATTTTGCAATGCTTTGTTATAAGTAGACTATTTAGGCTATAATGCTTTATTTTATAATGTTTTGTTATAAGTAGATTAGTTAGGCTTATTTTGCAATGTTTTGTTATAAGTAAACTAGTTAAGCTTATTTTGCAATATTTTATTATAAGTAAACTAGTTAAGCTTAAGCTAAAAAGTTTTAGGTTTAAGCTAAAAAGTTTTAAGTTTAAGCTAAAAAGTTTTAAGTTTAATTTAAAAAGTTTTAGTATTAAATCTAGGCTTTACTAAAATAAATAATAAATTAAAGTTAATTAAAATAACATTAAAGTTAATTAAAGCTTTTTTTTTATTTCTTTTAAAATTAATATTAAGTAGCTATACTTTATATTAATAAAAAAAGGTGTTAAATTTAAGCTTTAGCTTAATTAAAGTAGTTAATAAAAAGTAATAAAAATAATATTTCTTGTTATTTATTATATAAATGCTTTTATTATTTATATTTATATTGTTAAATTTTTTTAGCTTAATTGCTATGCTATTTCTATGTTTTAAAATAGTATTAATATAATTAAGCTTTTTTTTATAGTTGTTAGTAAATTTAGTTTTTTTATTTAATTTTGCTGCCTTGCTTAATTTTTACTGTAAATTATCTTTAAAATATTCTTATAGAAATTTATTAATTAAAATATATATTATTTTAGCTATGTTATTAAAATGCTTTATATGCTTTAGCTTTTGCTTAATAAACTATATAACTTAGTTAAAAAATTTGTTAAAATAACTTTTAATAGATAATAAGTTGTTTAATATAACTTAAAAGTCCTAGTAAATTATTGCTAATTTTTTTTTGTAATTAATAAATGCTACGTTATTGCTTATAAAATATAAATCTTAGTAAGCTTTAAAAGATATAATATAATATATAAAAAAAAGTATTGCATGTTTGCAAATAATATAATTAGCAATTAGTTAGCACTTTTTAGCTTTAAGATTTAATTTTTTAATCTTTAATGCTAGCACTATTAAAACTATTAAAGCATGCTTTTAAACTATCTTAAAATTATGCTAGCTAGCAAGTTAAAATGCTTATGCTATATTAACAAAGTAAGCTATAAATATAACTTTTTTGTTTTTTTTAGTAATAATAACCTATTAATAAAAAGTAAGTTAAATAGTTTTATTGCTATATTTTTTAATTAGAAGCAGAAAATCTTTAACTTTTTTTTTTTTTTTTTTTTGCTTTATTTGTTTGCTTTTGCTTTTTTTTTTTTTATTTTTAATTTGTGCAAACATATTAATTTATTTATTTATTTTGTTAATATTAAAGTTAGTACAAAACAATTTTTCTTAAAGTTTAAAATTATTTTTTAAACTTTAAATTTTATAAAATATTTGCTTACTATAGCTTAAAATATATGCTGTTTTTTATTTATTATTATTATGCTATTTATAAATTAAGCAAAATAACTAAATTTTAATTATAAGCAGCTAAAAATTTGCTATATAGTTTTAAATATAGTAAGAAAGCTTGCAATTAACGCAAACAAGTCTATAGATTTTTTTAATATTATAAAAAAAACTGCATTTAATATAGTATAGTCTTTAAAAAGGCGCTATTTTATTTTTATAAACATAAATAGCAATATGCTATATATATTAATTAAAAAATTTTTTAATAGCTTATATTTTAGTAAATATAAAATATATGCTTTTTTAATTTTATATATTAAAGTTGCTTATAATAATATTAGCTACTAAGCATTAAGTAATTATTAAATTTAAAAGCTTTATATTATAAAAAAATCTAATACTGCTTAATTTAACTAAAGAAATAATAGCTATATTTGCTTTATTATTTTGCATGCTTTAAGCTATTTAAACTATAATAAGCTTTAAAACTTATTTAGTTAAGTAAAGTTGTTTTAAAAGTTGCTTAATATAGTTAACTTATATAAAATATAGCAAAACTATTATAATTAAAGCTTTTTTGCTTAAACTATTATTTATTAAAGCTTAGCTATATAAATTAGACTTAAAAATTAACTTAACTATTTTAATAATTATTTAAGCTTTTTTTTTATTATAAAAACTAATATTATAGTTAAGCTTTATTTTACTTATTATGTTAATTTAAATAAATAAGCTTTACATTTTAGCAGTTGCTAAGCTTTGCAAAAACTTTTATGTTTGCTTTACTTTAATGCTAACTAAATAATTATTATATTTATTTTTAGAAATAACTAAGGCTTTTTTTATTGCTTTACTATAAAAAATAGTAAATACAATAGCTAATGCAAAACTTACTGCTTAGTAATTTTTTTTAAGCTTATATTAGTTTATTATGCTAGTTTTTAATATATATATTGCTAACAATATTTTTAATTAAAAAGCAAAAACGTTTAAAAAATAATAGTTTTTATTTTTAATTATATATATATTTGCTAATAAGATTTTAATATTTAATTGCTTAAGGTTACTTAATAAAAACTTAAACTTAATAAATAAAAATAATAAGAAAATTATTGTTATATTAGCCTTAAATACGCAGAATATTTTATTTATTTATAAAAAAAATAGCTAAATAAAATTAAATATAGTTAAAGCTGCAAATAAAATATATATAATTATGCTTGCTTTTTATAAAACTGCTTTAATAACTTTAGTTATTGCTATTTTATAGCTTTTTTTACTTTAATTAAGCTAATATATTATATTTGTTTTTTATGTTTTAAAGTTTAATTTAATTTAAGCAATATTTATATTAATATAGTTATGTTTAATTATATTAGTAATAATATTAATAATAAACTAAAGCTTTTAAAATACTATTAAAGTAATATTATATATTATATATATAGTTATTTTAATTATAAGCTATTTTAAATTAAGTAAACGTTTTAACTTATTAATTAATTGTTTTGTTTTATTTTTAAATATAAACTTAGTTATATAAATAAAAAGTACTGCTTTAATAACTAAATAGTTTTTATTTAAGTTAAGTTACTATAATATATTAAAAATTTTTGCTGCTATATTATTAAGCTGCTTATTGCTTGCAGCTATAATAAGTGCTATATTAATTAGTACTTTTGCGTTTTTTTATTTAAGCTGCTTTTTTTAAAGTGCTTTTGCAAACTTGTTAACAGTATATTTAAAGTCTTTAGGCTTAAAGCTAGCATTTTTTTTTAAAGGCTATAGGTTTATTTATACTTTTTAAAGATATAAAGTAAGCATAAAAGCTATAACTTAAGTTTTTTTGCTGCTTAAAACGCTTATAATTAGTTTAAAATTATATAGAAAATTTTTATTACTGTTAATAATTGCTATATATTAATGCTTATTAGCTATTTTTAAGTAGCAAAGCAGTACTTTTAATTATGCTTTTATAATTTTTTATTATAGCTTTATAAGAAATTTTAAATTAACTTATCTTAAATTTTATATTTAAGCTGCTATTACTATATTTATATTAATTATAGCTAATTTAGCATTTTTTTATATTTTTAGCTAATTTGTAATATTAGCAACTTAAAGCTAATTATTTATAAATAAGTTTGCATATTTAAGCAATAATTTGCAAGCTATAATATATTTATTAAATTTAATTTTTTATAGTTTTTAAATAATATAGTTAAAAATTAAAAATTAAATAAGATTAGCTACTTTTAATTTTGCTAAATAAAAATTTGCTAACTAGCATATAAGTTTAGTAAAGCTTAATAAATTTTTTAGTTTAATAATAAATTTTGCTAAACCTGCTAGCTATACTTTAAGTATATTTTTTATTACTTTTTAATATATTGCTATATAAATTATAAATTTTTTGTTATTTGCTTTTTTAATTATTTGCTTTATATACTTTTTTAAATTATATTATTTGCTAACTATAATTGCTAGCAACTTAATTTGCAAGTGTAGATTTTTATTTATTTTTAGTTTTTAATCTAAAGTTTTTAAAGCTAAAACTTTAAATCTTATAGCGCTAATTTATTTTTAGATCTATAAAATTAAAATATAAGTTGCTAAGCAAAGCATTAATTTAAGCTTGTAATGCTTTAAAATCTATAATAATCTGTTAATATATGTTTTTATAAACTTGTTTATATATTGTTTTTAATTTTTAATAAATTTTTTATTTTTTTTGCTTTAATATAGCAATAAACTTTTAGATTTTTGCAAAATAAATTTATTTTATAATTTTTTAATAATATATTTTTTTATATAGATTTTATTTAATATTTAATAAAAAATTGCATAGCTTACGTTTTATTTGCTAAAATTTCTTGCTTTACTTTCTGCTGCAAAAATATATTTGCAAATAATCTTAACTTTATTATTTAAAGTTTAAAGTAGTTATTGCAAGTATAAACTTTATTTAACATTAAAAAACTTAATACTTATTTTATTTTCTAGTTAAAGCATAGCTTTAAAATTATTATTATTTTTTAAAATAAGCAGCTAATTAGTTAGATATGTTATAGTATATTTACTTATATTTAAAACTTTAATATATATTACTAAATAATTGCCTTGCTTTATAATGCTTGCAGTTTTTTTAGCTTTTATATAATTTTATTACGTTATAATTACAAAATGTATAGCTTTTTTTTTAACTATTATTTATAGCTATATATTTTTTTATTTAAATATTTTAAGCTTAATATTAAAAAGAATTTAGTTAGTGTTAATATATTTTGCTAGCATTAAGCATTTGTTTTAATAATTAAAATATAAATTAATATTTTTAACTTTATATTTTTTAAATAGTAAGATTTATATTTTTTTTAGCTTTAAATATAAGCTTAAAATAAAAATTAATAGTAATATAATTTATATAGTCTGTTTAAAAGCTATTTAAAGCTGCTTAACAACTAATAGAAACTTTTTTTTATAATAGCTAGTTAACTTTTTAATTTTTTTTAAATGCTTAATATAATATATGCTTTTATAAAATATTATATGTTAAAACATTAAAGTAAGCTTTTATACTAGCAATTTTAAAAGTAGATAAGTTTTATTATTTAGCATTTTAATTATATTATAAAATATATCTAGCTAAAATTTACTAAGTAATAAAAATTTAACTATAGCTAGTACTTTAATTTATATTTTAGTAAAAGTAATATTTTTTTTTTAGGTTGCAAAGCAATAATTATATATAAGTTTAATAAAGCTAACTTTTTTTGCAGCATTATTTATTTTAACTTTAGTATATAATCTTAAAGCAAAGCTTTATACTATTAATAAAACATAATTTTTTATATAGTTTTTTATAAATTTAGCTAGTGCTTATTTTAAGTTTTAGTTGTTTAAAATTGCTATATTAGCTAATAAAAATGTTATTACTGCTGCAAATAATATAAACATATAATATGCTTTAACTATATTATAGTTAATAAAATAGTGCTTATATTAATTTAACTTTAGATTTTTTTTATTTTAAGTAAATGCTTTAATGCTTACAAGATTTTCTTTTTTATTATAAAAATAATATTATAGTTTATACTTAATAATCTTTTAAAAATAATATATAATTAAGCATAATTAACAAATAATAAATAAGCATTATAATTTTTAGTAGCTAGTTTATAAGCAAACTATATATTTTTTAACTAGTATTAAATTATAATTGTTTTTTATATAAAAACAGCTATAGTTTAAACAGTAGTATATATTAAGATTTTTTTAAAAACAATAAAATAAATTATGCTTAATAAAAAAATAAATCTAGCATAAATAATATAAATATATATTATTTATATGTTTTAATATAATATATTTTTTATTGTTTTTAAAAATGCTTATATAAATATTTTAACTATTGCAAATATATGCATTTTTAATTATAAAATCTATAAAATTTTTAGTATTTTTTTAACTTTAATTATTTAGCTAGCTTTAGCTTAAATTATTTTGCTAATTTTTTTTTAGTTAACTAGTTTTTAATTAAAGCTTTTACAGGTTATATATATTTTTATAGCGCTGTACTACAAGTTAACTAAATGCTTTTGCTTAAAATTTTGCTTTAACTATAATAACGTTTAAAACTGCTTAAATTTTATTAGTTATGCTTTAAAAATTAAATATTAAAAATTAACTTTGCTTGTTTAGTTTTAAATATAAATTTTTATAGTTTATAATCTTGCCTTTAAAATTAATAAAAAATTAAATAATATTAATTTTGTTACTTTGCTATAATTTTTATATAATAAAAAAAGCTTACTTAAAGTTATATTTTAAGCAAATTAGTTTTTAATATATAACTTTAAATATAAGCTATTTATTTTTATATGCTATTATAAATTTAACTTTAAAAAAAAGTAAAGCAGACTTTTTATTTAAAACTTTAGTTATACTTAGTACTAAAGATAAAGCTTTTAAAGCAGTATTAGCTAATTAATTAGAAATAAAATCTATAACTAAAGAAACTATATTATTATTACTTTAAGAAGTAGTATTATTAAATAATAGCTTAAAAATAAAATTAATAACTAAAAGAACTATATTATTATTACTTTAAAAAAACTTTTAAAAAGTAGTATTATTAGTTAATAAAGCAATAATAGTAAAGTCTTTTAAATTTTTTAAACTAAAAAGATTATTAAAAGCAGAATTTTTAGTAGCAGTAGCATTAGTATTTTTAATAGCATGCTTATTTGCCTTGCAGCGCTAGTTTTTAGCTTTTTTAGCAAGCTTTATTTTTTTTTTCTGCTTATTTGTTTAATTAACTTTATTATTTGCTATTATAACAGTAAAAATTAAGTGCAAAAGTAAAAGAAGTAATATTTACTAAAAATGTAATTTATAGTTATAAAAAACTAGCTTAGTAAGTAAGTATTACAAATAAACTACTAAAAGTATATTTTTACTAAAAATATAAATTATAATTATAAAAAAACAAACTAGCGTAAGTAAATATTGCAGTATATATAAAATTATATTAAATATTTAAAAAAATTAATTTATATATAGAAAAGTTTTTTGCAAGTGCTAAAAAATATAAATAATTAGTAGTTATGTTAATATACTTTAATACTTTTGCTTTTTTAACAGCAACTACTTTTTATATTAAAATACTTTATATTTTTTAAGTTATATATATATACTACTTATATATTATAAGTTTTTTAATTAGTTAATTAAAAAATTAAAGCTATGCAGAAATAGTATTTTTTAAAAATGTTTATTAAATAAAACCTTATGCCTAGCTTATTATAATAAATAATTAATTAAGTTATATAAAAAAAAAACGTTTAAAAGAATATATTATAGTAGTAATAACTTAAAAATTAAAAAAAAAAGTTATTTAAGTTAGTATTAAATAGCAACTACTTTAATTAAAAATTTAAAATATTAATAAAGGAATAATATTTTTATTTTTTTAAAAATATTTATTAGGCAAAACCTTATGTTTAGCTTATTATAACAAATAACTAGTTAGGTTATATAAAAAAAAACGTTTAAAGAAATATATAGTAGTAGTAATAGCTTAAAGTTTAAAAAAAAAAGTTATAGTTAAAAAGTTAAAAATAAAAGTAAGTTAAATAAGTATTGTTAATATAAAATAGTTTAGTTATTTTTTTTAGTTTGTTTATATATATATATTTTTTAGCTGTATACTTTTATTTTTTATATAAATATTGCTATATAAATATTTATAATTTTTTAATTAATGCTTAAAAGAATTTAGTAATTAATAGCAAAATAAAATTAACTATAGTTTTTATTTAAAAATAATATTTTTTAATTATATACAGTATATTTTGTTTTAGCACTAAAGCAGGTTTTTATATATGCTTATTATAGTTTATTTATTTAACTTTATAATAAGTTTAAGGTTTTAATTTTTTTAGTTGCTTTATTTTAATATAATCTTTAATGTTTTTAATAATAAACTTTTTAATACTTTCTTATATAATGCTATCTAGCGTAAGTAAAAAGTAATTATATTTGTTTAAGCAAGCTAAAATTAAGTTGTTTATTAATATATTTTGTTTTTATTTAAGCTATTAAAAAAGTTTAATATAATATATCTTATAATTAAAGACTTTTTTAATAAAAAAAGGACTTGCTTTGCAGAAACTAAGCTTAATTTAATAATTTAAGTAGTATTTAAAATAGCTTAATTTACTAAGCTTAATATAAACTATATTTTTTTTAGTTAATACTAGTAAATTAAAATATTAGCAATTATAGTATATTTTTATTTTAGCTTAAGCAAAAGCTATAGCGTTTGCTATTTTTTGTTGTAAGGTTTGCTATATAATATTAAAATCTTTTTTTAATAAATAGTTTATTAATAAAAAAGTTTTTGCTTTTTATTTATAAAGGATTTTATATAGTAATTATATTGTTATAGCTAATATAAATATATTAAAGCAATATATAATATAAGATATAACTTTTTCTTATATATTAAAGTTAAACTTAGCATTTAATAAAGCTATTATGTTAGTTATAAACGTTTAAATTATATATTTAATTTGCTTGTTTGTTAAATAATAATATACTGTTATTACTTTTGTATTAATATTTATAGCTTAATATAAGCTAGTTTAAAAACTGCTAACAAATTTATAATTTATATTAAATATAAATTTGTTAAAAAAGCTTTAATTTAAGTATATATGTTTAATATAAAAGCATATTTAATTATTTATTATATATATAGTTTTATTAATAAAAGTTTTTATAAACTTAAAAGTTTTATTAACTATAGCTAGTACTATATTATTTTAGTTAATTAAAACTAAAAAACTAATAATAAAATCTAAGCATAAAATAAAAATTAAAATAATAAGCGTTTTTATTAGTATAAAATCTTTATATAGCATAAAAATATTAAGTTTAGCTATATTATATTTTAAATAAGCATAGCAAATATAATTATAAACTATAGCTTTTATATTTAAAAAAAAAGTAACTAACTTTAAAAATTAGTATATTTTTTAAATGCTTATATAGGCTTAAGTATTATAAGCTATATAAAAAATAGCTATATATTAAGCTAACAAAACTGCTAGCTTATTGCTATAAAAATTTATAAAATATATTAGTTTAATATATAAATTTATTTTAAATAAATAATAAGTAAAAACTAAAATAAATTTTATATTTTTAGCTTTTTTAAGTTAGTTATATAACTTAAAATATATTGTTTTAAAGGCTTTATTTTTGTAATAACTTGCTATAAATGCTTTATATAGCTTATTTAAAATCTAAAGCAATATTATTATAAGTTTTTTATCTTTTTATATATTTATTTAAGCTTATATATTTTTTGTTGCTATAACTAAATCTTTTAGCTTTGCTTTATTATTAATTTTAAAACTTAATATAACTTTATTACTTAGTTAGGTAGTTTGCTTTATTAGTTAATTAAAGATTTAAGCAGTTTGCTTTATAATTTAAGCGTTTTTTTTGTTTATAATCTTAAATTATGCTTAAGTTATTACTATAATATTAATTATTTAGGAATTTTCTGCTAATTGTTTTTAAAGCAAATAAAATAAAGCGTTTATATTAACTAATTTATAGCTTAGCATATATTTAAATTTTAATAAATCTGCAAACTATATAAAAAATAGTTGCTATAAAATAAGCTAATTAAAAACTTTTAGTTACTTATTTATATTTATAAAAAATTAAATAATAGCATTATAGTTAATAAAAATATATATTTTATTATAGTTAAAAATATATATTAATTTTTTAAATATTTAAACTAATTTATATGTTTTAATTTTATAGATATTATAGCAAGATTTTATTAGCTTAAATATATAAGATATAAATAAAATAAAGCAAAGTTTTTTATTTTTTTAAACTTAGTAAAAACTAGCGCTAACGCTATATGTTTGCAAAAAATCTATTTAAAAAATAAAAAGCTTTTTAAGATTTAAATAAGCTAATTTAACGTTTGCATACAATTATTTTTTAAGCTTTTTTTATGTTTGTTTTGCTTGTTTTTAAAAAAAAAAAATTTGCTAAAGTAATTTTTTATGCTTTTTTTTTATTTTAGCAGTAATTTTGCTTGCTTTATTAAATTTAAGATCTTTTAGTATTAATAGTAAGATATATTTTCTAGTATATTATGCTTATGCTAAGTTTGCTTTAGCTAAGCAATCTTAAAATATAATTATTTTTATTTTATTAAAAAGCTAGGCTATTATAACGTATTAAAATATTTAGCTTTGCTAAAATTTTATTAGCTTTAAACTATATTTTAGTTTTTTAAGATTTTAAAGCATTTTAAGCTTTTTTATAGCAGCTATTTTTTTTTTTATTGTTGCTAATTTTAGCTTAAATATATATACTTTTAAAGCTTTAAAGCTATATTGCATAAAATAATATTTTTTTAATAATAATATATATTTAAACGCTGCAAGTATTATAAAAATAACATTAAAATGCTTAAAGTAATTTTAAATATTGCAAGAAAATATAATAATATTATTAATATAAATAAATATAAACTACTATAAGTATTTCTAAAAAAGTTATTTTATATAGTATTAAAAAAATGCTAGCAATATTTTTAGGCTTATAGTTATAATAGTAAATTGCTTATAGCTTTAGTATAGTATAACAAATGCTGTTTTTTATTTATTTTTTTTAAAAATATTTTAATTAAAATATTTTTTTATAATATTAACAATTATAAATATTATAGTGCTATATAAAAAGCTTAATATTTTATTTTGCTTAAATAATAAGTAAGCATTTTTAATTATTTATGCATTAACTTTTTGCAAATTTATTACTACTTTTAATTTTTGCTTATGCTATATAATAAATATAAAAAAAGCAATTAAAATTAGTTAGCTAAAAAAAATTAGTTTAACTATGCTAGCATTATATAAAAAATTAAGTATAAAATTTATTGCTTTTTTATTAAACTAAAAGTGCTAATAAAAATATTAATTTAATTTTTTAAAGTTAGCATTTTTTTTAAATTTAATTAGTATTAATATACTGTTATTAAAATAACTAACTTTATTTTAAAAAAGGTATACTAATTTATTAAAAATATGCTTTAGTTTTTAAATAATTTTAAAAAGCTAATTTAATAGTATATTAACTTTAAATATATTAATTAATATTAGCTATTTGTTTTGCTTATTATTTAAATTTAGTAAATTAAATAAATATTTATAGCTATAGTAGTTATTAGCTTTATTACTAAAGTTTTTTTTATTAAATATTCTTAATATATTAAAAATATTAGTTAAGCTTATTAAATATAATATATTATTTAACTAATAATTTAATTATATATTTTAAGTTTTATTTTTTACTAATGTTTTTATAATTGCTAATTTATTACTTTTGCAATTATAAATAAGCTATTTTTTAAAATTTAAGAAAAAAAAGCTAAAGTTTTAACTGTTTAAAATATAATATATTAATAAACTAAAAGTATTAGCTATAAAATTAATAATAATTTATAAGAAAACAAGATATTTATTTGCTTTAAGTAGTAAATAAAAGTAAAAAATAAGTATTGTTATTTTATAACCTGCTAGTATTATATAATTTTTGCTAGCTTATATTATAAATACTTTATATTTATATAGCTTAAGCTTATTTTAAAAAAAACTAAAGGCTTAAATATTTTAATTTAAGTTGCTAATTTAAAGTTAATTATTTTATAATAGTTTATTTTAATATATATATAATTTATATTGCTTAAGAAATTTAATATTAAAAATATAGCCTAGTTGCAGCTTATTAACTAAATAAATAAAAGTTAACTAAGTTTAAGGCTTTTTTAATATATTTAATAATATAATAAAAATAGTAAATATATAAGTAATAGTTAGTTTTTATTTGCTAATGCTTTTAAAGTAAAAATTTTTAAATATAATATTAATAAAATAAGTTAAATAATATTATTTATAAAATTAATAAGTTATAATATTTATAAAAAAATAAGTATTTATAAAAACTTTTAATATATTAATAGCAATATAATTTAATACTTAAAAATAATTAAAATTAATTTATATATATTTTTTGTTATTAATTATATAAAACTATATACTTTTTTTATTATTTTTTAAAGGCAATATTTTTTTAACTTTTATATTATTAATAGCTTTTTTAATTAATATTAGTTAAATGTTATTTTTTTTAGTATTTTTAATAAGTAATATAAGAAAGTAAAATTAAGTAATTAATAGTTTAATAAATAAAACTAATTTTTTTGCTTTACTTTTGTAATATTTTGCTATAATACTATTTAGTTATTTTAAAAAGCATATAATATTTTTATTTTTTATTAGTTTATTGCTTTTTTTTATATTTTTTTTTACTTTATTAGCAATACTTTTTTTATGCTAAAGTATTAAAAAAAAAGTATAATATTAAATAGTATTTATTTAAAAAATTAGTAATAACTTTAGTTAAGTTTGCAAAATATTTTTTTATTGCATTTTTGCTATTTTTTTTTTAGTAAAACAATGTTATTATTAATATTGTTTTTATTTATTTTTAAAGTAATAAAAAGCAAAAAGTTTAAAAAGTAGTTATACTTTTTTTAAAATTTGTTAATTTAGTTTAATATATTATTTAAATTTTTATTAAAAATTTAATATGCGTTATTTTTATTAATAAGAAAATTTTAACTTTATATTAAAAAAACTTTTATTTTTAAGCTATTAGCTACTGTTAGTATTAATTAAGCTTTTTTAAAATTAATTTATGTTATTATTTAAAAAATTTATTTGCTAGCATTACTATTAGTATTATTGTAATTTCTATTATTATTATTAGTTTATTTATTATAGTTTTTATTATTATAATTATTTTATTTAGTTTTTAGATTTACTTAGCTTTTATGCTTAATAATATTAGTTTTAAGCAAAATCTTTTTTAATAAATTAAGTAGCTAAAAAAAAATAAATATTAAAGTTGCTATAATAGCTTTTATATTATTGTTTAGCTTATATAGTTAACAAACTAATTATTATTATAATATAATAGATTTTATTTTTTAAATTTATTATAAATAGTTTTTTAATATTTTTTTTTAAGTATACTGCTATTTTTATTTTTAACAAAAATTTTTATATGCTATTTTTTAATACTTTGCTATTTAATTTCTTAAGTTGCTAATAGTATTAGTTTTATTTTAATATATTATAATTTAAACTTTAAAATAATTATTTAAGCTGTTATAAATATGTAAAGCTTGCTAATTTTTTAATAAAAAACTAGTTTTATTATATTATTTAACTTTTTTATTAATATAGTTATTAGTTAAAAATTTGTTTTTATTTTTAAATAAGTATTTTAAATTATTACTTTTAATTATTATAGTATTTTTATTTTTGCTAAATTTTTTTTTATTAGTTTTTTAAACTTTTTATAGTTAAAAAAAATTTAGCTTTTTTTTTTAGTTAATAAAATTATAAACTATTTAGCTTTAGCTAATTTTTTATTTAAAAAAATGCTTATGCTTAAATAATTAAAAACTTAAGTAATATTAACTTATTATATTAAATAATTTAGTTTTAAAATATATATTAAAATTAGTTTTAAATTATTATAAATAAAAATTTAATATTTAATTTTTAATTATAAAGTACTAATATAGTAATTAAGTTAATATTTTTTAAAGTTTTTGTTTTAACTTTAATTATAAATTTAAAAATTTAAATTAGTTTTAATAAGCTATGCTATAAGTTGCTAGCTAAATTAATAAAAACTTAATTAATTAACTTATTTATAACTTAGTTTAATATATAGCTGTTTAAAAAACTATTATAAAATATTTGTACTTATAAAAGTAATATTATTATATTATTGCTTTAATTTGTTATAACTAACTTAATTAGTTAGCTTAGTTAGTAATTTATATATAAAGCTAGCAAAAAAATATATTAAAAAGCTATTAAAACTTTTAATTATTTTAATAACCTTATTAATTTATAATATTACCTAAGTTTATTAACTTTTAATTTTAATAAGCAAAAATTATAATAGCAACTTTTTTGCTTAAATTATATATTTATTAATTAAATATTAAATAAAATTTAAATATTTATTTATTTTTATTTTGTTTGCTATTTTTAGTAGTAAAGCTATATTATAAAAATAGTTTAAGGTAATATAATTAAATATAAACTAAATAAATTGCTAAAGTAGTTTTTAAAAACTTAATTTTTATAAAAGTTTTAAGCGTAGTTTTAATATTGTTAGGTATATAGTGCTGCAAGTATTTTTACTAAAAACTTTAGTAAGATTTTATTTATTATGCTAAACCTTTTAATAATTAGTTTTAGGTTAGTTATTTATAACTTTTAGCTATGCTAACAAAAATATTATTAAAATAAAAAATAATATATAATTAAAACTTAAGCTTAATTTAAAAACTAATAAAAAAACTAAAGTAATATTTTTATTAGTACTATTTATAAAAATAAAAAATATTAATTATAAAAGTTTATAATATGCTATAAATTAAAGTTTATTATTTTAATTATTATTTGCTAGTAATAAATATTAAAGGTACTAATTATAAAGTATAGCTAAAGTATTTATTTTTAATATATTTTTTTTTAACAATTAAAATAAATACTTGCTTGCTTTATTTTTTTTAAAATATATTTTAAGTAATTATATAAGGTTTATAACTAGTTAAATAATAAAATATTTTAGTAGCAAAAATAGCAAGCGTTTTATTAGGCTAGTAAAAGCTAAAAGATTTAGCGTTAACAAAAAAAATAGCTTAGCTAAACTATATTATATAAAAGTTATTAAGCAAAATAAATTATTAAGCAATAAAAGTAAGTAATTTAGCTTTTAAGCAAAAAGTAATTTAATAAAGGCTTTTATAATAATTTTAAGCAAAAATTTTCTTTTTATATTTTATAGTCTAGTTGTTTTTTTTTTTTTTATATATAGATTATAGTAAATATATAGTTATATAAACTTAAAAATTGCTTTTAAAAGTTTTTTAGCAGATTTATTTTTAAATTATGCTATATTTTACTTTTGCAGTTAAAAAAAATTCTTTAGGTTAAAAAATAATTATTTTAACTAAAATATTAATTTAACTTAGTTATATAATAGTAATTTAATAGTATAAATACTATATTTAGTTAGTATTAGCAAATTTTTTAGCGTTATAGCTAATAGCTAAATAATAAAAAAGCTTATAATTAACAATAATTTTATAGTAAAACTTTAAAATAAATTGCTAGCTACTATATAGTAGTATTATACTAGTTTAAAATACTATGCACTGCAATACAATTAGGTTGCAAGGTATAATTTAGTATATTTATTAGAGACCTGTAACTGTTGTTGTATATGTAGCTATTTTGGAGAAGCTAAGCTAGCGTGGAAGGGAAGTATGTGCCCTTACCAGGTCCTAATTACGTAAGCTTAGGTCATGTGACACTACACAACTAGTGTCTGCCATGCGGCTAGGATAGCGGCGACATTAGTGATCTAGATGTTAGCGGACAAGTAGGGATAGACAGGTCTAGAAGCATATCATCCCGTCAACTTCAACAATCATATATAACTAGAGATCGCATGCGGTTCCAACGTATGGCTGTTAGGTATGGCTAGTGTCAGAATTAAGGGGTGGCTGAACGCCGAGATCGAGATGTATCGAGACTATCGCTATGACCACTCTCATAGTAATTTATATGGGGAGAATTCTCTCAAGAATGAGACAGAACATTGACTCAGTCAAACAGAAACAGATCATTGACAACCAATGGAATGGCTCGCGCTGCACCATAGGCTCCCGTGCAAAAGGGACTGATGGGGGCCCCCAAGGCCTCAGGTGTTTCCCCATCTTTGCACCGCCGCAATATGTTTTCTGCTCCATGACCACTTACAATTCGTTAATCTCGGATGTAATACCTATGGGTGAAACGCAACAGCGATCCCCCACTTGACATTGAGGGGGTCGTAGAAAGTTGAATCCCCCACACCACATTACACGCCTATGCTATTTATGTCAACTTTTGTTACTTGTACTTTGGCGTTACATCGCAGGGTTGATACGGAGTCATTATAAGACTGGAAATAATGGTAGGTACTGACTATAAATGCTAGAGCTAGGTTAACTACATGTTTCATGGTCCTAGCTTAGAAGACGTCGCAAGAAACAACTTGAAATTCTATAAATACCTAGGTCACATTACTTTTACAGCTGGCTCGAGAGACCTTACCTCTTCAGTAGACTACAAAACTCACTATATAATAGTCAACGGCAGTTTTCACGCCAGAAAGATAGATATGTCACCTTTATCCCTCACATCATGGAACCCCCTCCGTCCCAAGAACAGCAATGCGCGGGTGACATGCTAGTCGGCAGAACTCCCATTGATGCAGTCTCTCCTATTTCAACTAACCTCGATCACCAATCCGAAAACCGCCACACTAGGCTCTTGACCACCATGCAATCCCAGGGCATCATCCCTAGGTATCCCGAAGAAGCGGGAATTGAAGGTGTTACCCATTCGGCCCAAGATAGCGGAACCCGCGCAATATTACTTTCCGAGTCCTCTGGGAGCGCAGGGAATTCGAGAGTCTCCTCTGGTTTTCCTCAGCAACAGAAACCCAATGTAAAGGGCCCGCCCACTTGGTGGTGGTGGTGGTGGTGGGAGATTGGGGCCGCAGTTCTTAGTATCACAAGTCTTGTTCTCTTATTTGTACTACTTTCCCAAAGCGACGGGCGACGACTCCAGTCTTGGTATTTGCCGATTCAACCCAACTCTCTTATCGCTGTCCTCACCACCGTCGCAAAAACAAGTATGATGGTTCCTGTGGCATCATGCCTGAGCCAGCTCAAGTGGAGACATTTCATATCCCAACCGAGGCCGCTCGATCAGTTCCAGGTCATGGACGATGCGAGCCGTGGCCCCTGGGGCTCATTCGTGCTCCTCATCAAGGGTCTCAAGATCCGCACCTTCCTACCTCTTTCATTAGCCTTTGTCACAGTTGTTGGCCTTGGCTTTGAGCCGAGTGCTCAACAGATTTTAGACTTCCCCGAGAGAACGTCGGTCCTGGCTAACGTTTCGGCCGAAGTTGGAATCGCTACCGAATATCTATCCAAAGGTTTTGTCCCTGGTAACACCGGTAAGTTTCTGGTCATGAGCAGACTTTCGCGCACACACATTGACAGAATCTTAATAGTTTGGAAGCTTGAGCCTAGCACAGACCTATTTCGTCTGCAATCTTCATTGATTGACGGTATCTCTGGTGCAGTGTTCGAACCTAACTTCAATTGCCCTTCGGATTATTGCACCTGGGACGATTTCACAACACTTGGTATCTGCAGCGCGTATCAAAACCTGACTGGTAGGATCGAGATGAGTTGTGACGATCCAGACAATCCCTTGTTTAACTGTACCTATATTTTCCCTGATGGAAAGGGTTCAACAATTGCGAGGAATGTGACCTTTGGTGACCTTGGCAAATCCCAATATCTCAGGGTCGAGTCCTTCCGGTCGTGGTTCGATTCGACTGCCCCTCAGAATAGGAGCGGCGTCCTGAGTGCAGTCAAAGTCACCAACTATGATCTATACCGAAACGCAATCCCAGGAATCGGATTCGCATATCCCGAGCCGCCTCTGACCGAGTCCTACTTCACTCGCTTCTACTGGTGCGCTCAGACGTTTCGGAATGTCACCGCTATTCCAAGGCAGCTCTCGTACGGATCGGTGGATGTGGAAGAGTTAAACGAAATACAATATGACATCGGAGGTGGTTGCAGCTGCACTGTCTTCTCGTCACCCACAGCCGGCACAAATTTCACCGTAGATTCAACATTGGTCGAGTATCTAATGGACTACCTAGAGAATTTACTGACCCAGGCGGTAATCAACGTCGCACCGTATTCACCTGCGGTGAATACCATCGACTTGGCGAATTACCTTTACACAGCGAACTTCCAGAACTTGACGGCTAACTTGGCTGCAACGATATCAAATCAAATACGGTCGGCGGATCCAGGCGATAACAAAAACGCATCCACGGTCCACGGAATAGCACATACCAAGGAGATTTACATCCATGTCCGTTGGCCTTGGACGATCCTTCCCGCGGCAACAGTACTGATTACGTCTATGCTATTGATCCTGGCGATCCTGGTTAACGTGAAGCATCCGTTACTGAAAAGTTCGGCTCTCGCTCTCCTTTTCCACGGACTAGACGACGACTTCGCTGGGATTCACCCCGACCAGCTTGAAACGGCTGAAAAGATAGAACACGCGGCAAAGTCTCTGCGCGTTCACCTTGCCGCTAGTGGAGAGGACCCCTTAATGAAATTTAGGCCACAAGAATGAAAAAACTCGTGTTGCTTCTTGAGTTCAAGTCTTCCATTGCGCAATCTCACTGTACATTATTATATTTAGGGCGAGTATAGGTGTCTGTTCGCAATAGTGATGAGAAATATAGTGAATTATACAGGGCTGGCGATACAGAAATCAGTGGAATTCATTTCAAAGCCTTATAAGAGCAAATTAAACTCTTATCTTTATTTTTTTTCCCGTCAGTGTGTATCTTATCTGGCCGATTCTCTTAAGTCCTTTCTTATATACTGCCCCTTGCCAGCCGGCTAGCAATAGATATATGAAGCGTCTAACCAGATACCGACGTTTATATCAAGAAAGACGACTCTAGAAAGGAGCAAGTCTCGAAAACGTCACTGATATTAGACTCCCATTTATTTCATTGTTCTTGTCTCCCCTTTTCTTTCCCTCTTGTGGCCATTCATGTCACTATCAGCTTGATTTGTTATGGAGCTAAATGCCGTATGAGTCCATAGGATTTGCATGAGACCGCACTGCTACCAAGGCAGAATGATGTTGTAGTACGGATATCTCTCTGATCGTTATGGACTTTGCCTGTTGACTTTATCAACGTCTAATAATTGGTCCCGGGACTGAGTGAACTTCGAGCTACTAATGGCCTTGAACCAATCCCTCACGAGAGAAGAGGTTGGGAGAAGAATACACCCAGGACGACAAACGCTGAATTCTCTGAGGCAGGATCGTCGAGATTTGGGACCACGCCGACGGGTGGTGCCGCAACCGGCAATCCAGCAGGGATATCTTTAAGATTAGCCATTGACGTATAGCGAAATGAGTCAATTGCGCAAGATGGAAGATGTGGAAAGGCGCATCTAGTCAGGTCAGCAACCACCCGCTGCTAGTCTTTTGCGAGGCAATCAAACCATCATATGGGAAAAGTTGCCATCGAAAGCTCACGGCAGACCATGCACCGACCCGTTTAAAATGGCGTCCTTCGTCTCAGATGGGTGGTGCCCGCAATCCTTGGAGCTGAGCAGGCTGCAGGCTCCCCGTCTGACGTGTGATAATCAATCATACGGCGCGGGGTTCATTCTTCACTAAGGCGGCGCAGAAGCTTAGAGGCGGAGACGCCATCTTTACCCCTTCGCCCCTTTGCCCCATTGCTAGGACATTAGAGCCTAATTGACTGCGTGCCGGTTTGCGAGTCATCCTAACAAGGTTGCGTATCCAGCAAGCTATCAGCTTAACGATAGCTGTGAAGCTGATTAAATTCATACTGCTGCACTACTTTTAGCTTTTAAGATTAGTGCCCGACCCTTTATTTAGGCTGCGCTTTGGAGAACGGGAAAGCCGAAAGTGGTGGCGTATTAATATGTTGTAAGTGGGATAGAGAGAGTACGGTAGCAGCAGCAGTGAACGCCGCGGACTGCATGGCTTAGGTCGATTCCAGTATCCAACCGGCTGCTGTGGTCAGTTCTACCGACTGCGCAGCAACGCGTCGTCCAATGGTATGCTGTTGGGTACCCCTGGATTTTGGATTCTACAAACGAGATTCGGACGACTGCATCGTTCGACGACACATGGAGCGGGGTAAGTGACATGGCAACGCAGGCAAAGGGAGGGTGTGTGCTATGATCACCGCGGTATTCGTATGTAGCTGGCGAGAATGAAGTGGTCATGGTTGGACACTATGAGTAAGGGGAAAAGATTAATATTATCGACTAACCTTAGGCGTGTACCTGATAACCTCGACTATTCAACAGTGTACAGAAATACTAACCTAGTCGATCGGTTTTACCGGTTTGTTCACACGCAACACGCACATGCGGGGCCTGGCGTGGAATTACGATTACTACATATTTATCACCTCATCACCAGGTCACCAGGGCTCCTGCTAGTCATCTTCCTCGGCATCGTCTATCACCCATTCGTTCTGTGCAACTCGCCTCGCCTTGCCTTGCCCGCATAAATATGGAGGATTCCAAAGCATCTGGACCTGATTCTTGCATCATCTGCAACAAAACCAATGCCCTCCGTTGCCAGCGCTGCAAAAGCGTTTCGTATTGTTCTAAGCTTTGCCAACGAGGTGACTATCCGGTCCACAAACTTCTTTGCGCCAGATTCTCTGCCTTTGATATCACAACCCGACCAGATAAAGAGCACGTCCGAGCCATTCTGTTCCCCGTCGACCAGAAGCAGCCCAAGCTTATCTGGCTTCATTGCGGGTGGATAGAGCCGGAAGATGAGTACGACAGGAGATGGCAAAATCCGAATGCCAAGCCGTTTCTCAATAATGACCATGGACACGAGGTTATTATCCGATACAACGACGTCCTTGGAAAACACCTCTCCGACATAGTCTGCGTCTCGTACCGTGATACCTTCCTCATCGATGGATCGGTGCCGAACAATAGCATCGCAAGTGTCACTGCAACTGTACCCGCGTCCCATCACGATTGGCGTGGCCCTGTCATTGCCTACGGAAAAGTCGGATCTAGCTTTGATCCAGAGCGATGTAGGGACGTCAATATGAACGATTTCCGACACATCACAGATTATCTTGTCTGGTACAATTCCGACCGCACATCCGTGCCAATGGATCTGCCGGCTCCTCTTGCCAAGATCAAAGGTGTCAAGATCAACTGTCTTGGCGACCAAAAGTTGTTCAACAAACCGCACTTTGAGGAGATAGATCTGCCCGCGACGGATGCTATCCTCAATGACCACGATACCTCGGATATTGCAAAGCGCATCGGCCTACCCATCTTCACGAGACGCTGTTTTCCGCATCCCAACTGGGCCAATGTGCGGGACTCGGAGCTATTCGGGACGGAGAGCCCGTTCAATAATCAAGACGCCACCTTTCTCCATTTGTGCTGTGATCCCAACGTGAAGGACAATGTTGCGCAGGGGGTTCTGGGCTGGGGCTGGGCTTCGGCACCATGGCAGAACAGCGTAGGAAGCACGATTGTGGTCCGCCAAGACAAGAAGCCGCTGTCGCGGTGGCATGTGGAGGCGCTGTGCAGATATTGCCGTTACGATGCCAGAGACTGGATGGCCCATTCGATGGGAGAATACGCACCCGACAAGCCTCTGCCGAAGAGTCAAGTCCTCTCCATGATTTGCCGGCCGACCTTTTCGATTTGCTGGTACAAGATGTGTAGCGAAAAGCACAAACAAGGGGAGACTGTAGATGCGCCCTTTCCTTACGATGGCTAATGTCACGATCGTAAACAGTTGGTTCATAGCTTTATTAATGCTACTTTCTATGATTTTGGTGTTTTGGTGTCTTGCCTGTTATATCGCACCACTTACACTAATAGGGACCCTAGATTTTAGGGTTTTTTTAGAGCTAGTGTTTAGTCCCTACTTTTTTTAAGGTTTTTTAGGTTATATTCTAGTAAGACTTTAGTGTTACTATATAGTGTAATTTATAATAATATGTAAATGTTATAAGATTTTCTACTTATAGCTTAATTATTAATACTTTAATAATTGCTTAAATTTTATTTTATTTAATATAATATAACGCTAATTTTTAGTTAATAGTTTTAGTTAATATAAGCGTATTATATTATTATTATTTTTATTAGTTTATAATATGCTTATATTATAGCATATTATTATATAGTTTTATTAATTGCTTTATTATTATATAATAATATATTATATAGTTATATTTTTTTATATATAAATATAACGTTAGCTAATTAGGTATTAAAATAATATTATTAAATAAACTTTATAATTTTTTTTATTAGTAATATTTGTTATTTGTTATTATAATAAACTTTATAAAACGCTAATTTTTAGTTTGCTTTTATATAAACCTAGCACTTTTAATTATTATTAGTGCTTTAATTATAGCTTTTATGCTTATTATTATTTATAAAAACTAATATGTTTATATTTTATAACTATTTCTTTAATTTTTTTTCCGTTTTTACTTATTGCAATTTATTAATCTTTTTTAAAGCTTTATATAATATGCAATATTTAATTTATTATTATTTTAAAAAAACTTAGCTTTAATTTAAAGCTTATATAAAAAGTAAAAAAGTAAATAATAACTTATTTTATATTAATAATATGTTTTTTTATACTTTAATTAAATTTAAAGTTTATTAACTAGCTAATAATAAAAAGTATTTAACTTATTTTATAGCTGCTATTAGCTTTAGTTTAATATATATTACAGCTATAAGTATTAAAAGCATTTTAGGTTTTATTGCTTTTTAAAGCGCTAAGCGCTATAGTTTACTATTAAATATATAGGTTATTAGCATTAATATTATAAGCGTTATTAAATTTAAAACTATATATTATTACTAAAAGCATTTTAATTAAACTTACTTAGCTTTTTAATATAAAATTATTTTATTAAGCAAACTTGTTTATTTTTTTTTTTTTTATTTAAGCTATTTAGCAAAACTAACTTGCTATTAATTTTAACTTATAATATTATTATATGCTAACTTTTAGTTATTATTATAAAAGTAAGCAAAATAAAAAAACAAGGTTAGTTTTTTAGTTATAATAACATTATTATTTGTTATATTATAGCTTTTATTATATATATAATAAAAGTAAGCGTATTAAGCTAAAAAAAATCTACTATATATACTACTATTAAAATATATACCTTTTATTGCTTTTATAACAATATAACTATATAAGTAACTATTTATATAAAATTTAACTTTATAATAATATAATTATATAAAAAACTTACTATATAAGATTTATTTTTATAATATGTTTTATAAATACTATAAAAAGTATAACTAGCACTTTTAGCTAAATTATTAGCAATATTAGTTAGTTAAATAGTTAAAACTTACATTATAGCGTAAGTTTTATAAAAAGGTTAATATTATAAATAAAAATAATAAAAATAATATATTTATTAACTTTAAAATATATGCTAGTAATTAAAATATAAGATTTTTACTTTTTAATATTAACTTATTAACAAGTATATATTGCTTAAGTAATAAAGTTTATATTAAAAAGCTAAGCTTTAATTTAAAACTTTATATATTTTAGTTATATAATATATAGTTTTTAATTTAATAAAGCATTATTATTTAAACTTATTTAATCTTTTAAGTTAAAAAGGTTAAAAATAACCTACAAGCTTTTATATTAAGTTTTAATTTTAATAATGCTAAGTTTAATAGTATATTAAATATTAATAGTAGTATTAGTTTTTTTACGTTTTAAAAAAATAACGTTTTATTTTTACTAAGCAATTATTGCTTAGCTTTTTTTTAGTTTATAAACCTTAAGCAATAATAGTTTATAGTAATAAATAAAGTATATAGTTTTAATATTAAAGCAAGGTTATAATTTTATTTACTTTAAATATAAGTTTTAATTTTTAAAAGATTATAAGGTTATAATAGTAATGCTAATAAGCTTTATTATATTAAAAAAAAATATTAATAAAATATAATATATATGTTATAGTTTTTATATATGTTTTTTTATTTATAGCTAAATAGTTTATTTATAGTAATATTTTATTACTTATATATAATATATTTAATTTAAATATAAAAATAAAAAGTACTAACAAGAAAGTTTTTAAAAGTAAAAGTAAAGCTAAAGTATACTTTGCTTTAAAGATTTTAAACTTTTAAAATAATAAGTTTAACTTATTATATAAGTAAAAATATAAGGCTATATTTATTTTTTATTTTAAAATAAAACTATTATTAAATGTTTTTAAGGTAGTAAAAAAATTAACATTAAAAAAGCTAGATATTACTTTTTTAGCCTTAAAAATTAAAAATATATTTATTATTATATATTAAATTAAAAATAAAAAACTATTTAAAACTAATAAGTATAAAAAAATTAGTTTTTAGTAAAATTAAGTTAATTAATAAATTTTTTATTTAAAACTACTATTTACTTTAGTTATAGCTAGCCTTTACAAGGGTCCCTAAAGGACCTATATAAGACCTACCTATATAAAACCCTCTGCAGGACCTACTCTGCATATATATATAATAACTAATAATTTTATAGACCTTTAAACTTTTCCTTTTTTCTTTTTTATTTTTAGATTAATATATATACTTAAATACTTAAACTAAAAGCTTTATCTTTTTAAAAGACTTTTTTTATAATAATTTAAAGATTATTTTATTTTGCTAAAAAGCTTTATATTTTAATTAATTAATTTAATAATTGCTAGCACGCTAGCAATTATATTTTTAATTAATTAACCGGACATACTACCTGTTTTATATAAACTTTACTAAATTAACGCTAAAGCTAAAATTAAATAAATAAAACTTTATTTTAATAAACCTTGTTTTTATATTTGTTTTACTACTAAATATATAATTTATTTATAAAAAAATCTATTAAATTTATACTTATATTATTAATAGTTTAAAATAATAATAGTTTTATAGCAAAAAAATAAGCTTAAATATAAGCTTATAAAAAAGTTATCTTTAACTTAAGCAATATTATAAAATCTTATATAAAAGTTAATAAATTTACAAATAAATATTACTATTGCTTTTTTTTAATTAAAATAGCCTTATTATATATTATTAGTTGCAATAGCAAAAATAAAAATATATTTAAAAAATTAATATTTTATTATAACTATATTAAATTAGCTATTAATTACTTAGACTTTAAATAGCTTTGCAACTTTATAAAAATAAATAATATTTATAAAGAAATAATAAGTTTTATAACTTTTTTAGCTAAAGTAGTTTAGCATAAAGTAAATAGCTAGTATTATATTAAGTTTTACTTTTTTTTTGCTATAAAAAAAAATATAAGAGATTTTTTGCTTTTAAAGGCTTAATAACTAAAAAAGCTTTTTATAAAGCTTATTTTACTAACTAATTAATATTTTATTAAAAAATAAAGCTATAATCTTTAATAGCAAAAGCTTAAGATATTAAAGCTTAAAAACTTTATAAAACTATATTTATATTAAATTTTTTAATTAATGTTTTTATATGCTTTTTAAATAAAGTTTAAAAAAAAAGCAATAAATAAATAAATGCTATAAATATACAACTAAAAAAAATCTATAAAAAGCTTAAAAATAAAAAAACTAAATTAAATAAATTTAATTAACTTATATTAAACTTTATATTTTAATAGCATAAAAATATTTTTAAATTTATTTTTAGTATTAGCAGTACTAAAAAATTAGCAAAAGTTAAAGTATTTATATTTTTTAATAATTTTACTAAAAATAAAGTAAATTTTAAAATATAGCATTATATTTAAGCAAACTATTTTAAAACTAATAATAACTAGTTTTTTTTAAATAAAGCTAAAATAATAAATATAAAGTTTTATTTAAGCAGCTTAATTACAAACTATTTGCAATTTTACTTAAGCATAAATTATTTAAAGCAAATTATTACTTCTGCTAAATTAATAAATTATTTAAAAAAGTAATATTTTAATTTAAATAAGAAATAAAAAGCTAAAGTTAAATTTAAAGCTTTTAAAATAAACTTTTTTGTTAAGTTTTAAGCTTTTAAAAACTTGTTTGCTTGCTTTACTAGCAAATATATGCTTAATAAGTTGCTATAAAAAAAAAAGTTTTATTAGCAACTTATTTTTTATATTAAAAACTAAGTTATTAATAAGTTTTTTAAAAAAGATTATAAATATACTATATTTATTTTTTATTATAAATAGCTTGTTTATAATTTATTTAAAACTAATGTTATAACTAGATAGCAAAAGTAATAAAACTAAAACTAAAATTAAAATACTATTAAAAAAAATACTAGCAAAAACTTTAGTTAAAGCAACTATGCTAACAATTAAAACTAAAACTAAAACTTAAGCTAAAAAAACATAAGTAATAATAAACCTGCTTTAAAAAAAGCTTATTTATAGCTAAGCTATAATAAAATAAAAATATTAATAAAAAAAAAATAATACTTTAAATATTATAAAAAAGGCTACTATATTAATAAATATCTTTTTAATAATTTTAAAAAAAATAATAAAAACTAAGAAATTTAGCTTGCTATTTTATTTGCTTGCTATAGCAATAATAGCAGTAAAACTAAAAATACTTTAGCAAAAAAAAAACTTAATATAAAAAAAAACTAACTTTAAAAATAGTAAACTTTTTTTTAAAAAAACTATTAGCATTAATTGCTAATATAAAAAATAAAAAAAACTTTTTAATCTTATTTTTAAAAAAAAACTTATTTTTTATAATTATTAAATTAAAATTAAATAAATAAATACTTATTATATTTAATAGCTTTGCTAATATAAAAGTAAATAAATATTTTTTTATAAATATTTAATATATAAATATAGTAATATTTAAGTTAAAACTTATAATTATAAAAAATTTTTATAAAAAAATAATATTTAAATATAATAATAGTGCTACTTTTTACTAAAAAATAAAAAAAGCTATTATAGTAAACTTTTATTTATAAAGTAAAACTTTTAAAAATATATTGCTTATAATACTTAAGCTAAAGCATAATATTTTTATTAAATAAAAATTCTTTAAAAACTATAACATTTTACTAAATATTTAACGTAAATATTATATCTTTTTATTAAACTTGCTTTTAAATAATAAAAAAAAAAAATAAATATATAAAAAAAAAAAATAATAATAAAATATTTAGCTTATATAAAAAATAAGTTTATTTTACTTTCTGCTAAAATATTAAAAAAAAAAAAAGTTTATTAAACTAATATTTTTTAACTTTATAAGCTATTAATAATTAATTATTAGTTAAAAAAATTATAAAAAATAAACTATAAGTTAGCTAAAACAAAAAATAAATTTTTATACGTTAAAATATAACTTTTATTAAAAGAAATAAAATAAAAATATAATATTTAAAGTATATATAAAATATAAAAAAATAGTATTAATTAATATAAGCATAAACTAATTGTTAATATTATAGCAATTAGCGCTGCTTTTTTTTTTTATATATTATATTATAAAAAAACAAAAGAATATATTACTTTTTTTGCTAAAATTAATATATATATATATATAAAATAAAATGCTAAAGCATTTTTTAAAAAAAAAAAAAAAAAAAACTAAAGCATAAAGCTTAAAAAATAGTTTTTAAAATATATTAACTGCTATTTAAAACTTTTAGCAAAATTAATTTTAATATTTTAGCAATTTTATATTTAATTAATTATTGCATTAAATTTATATTAAAAAAAAGTATTACAAATATAATTAATAGTTTTTTATATTATATATTATTTAAAAAGTTAAAAATTATTTGTAAATATATATTAAATAACCTTAAAAAAAGATTTATTATGCTTAAAAATACTTTATATATTACTTTTATACTGCTTGTACTTAAAGCTAATAAAAAATTATATATATATATAAACTATTAAAAAATTAACGTATTAACTAAAAAAAATAAATACTTATTACTATTAATTAATAAAATATTTACTTAAATTTTAAAAGTAAAAATTTTTACTAAAATTAATATATATTAAGCATTTTATTATATTTATATATACTTTAATAGTAAAAATTTAATAACTTTTAAAACTTAATATAAATTATTTAAATATAAAATAGTTTTATTTAAACTAATAAATAAGCTTGCTATTTTTTAATGCTATATAAATAGCTTTTTAAAAAATAACTTAAATAAGTTTTATAGTGCTTATTTAAATAATATATTAATTTATTTAAATAATTTAGCTAAATATAAAATCTATATAGTAACTATTTTTAAAAAACTAAAAAATAATAGCTTATAAGCTAACTTAAAAAAATGCAAGTTTTATATTATTAAAACTAAATATTTAAAATTTATTATTAGTTATAACAAATTTAAAGTTAACTTTAATAAGATTATAGTTATTTAAAATTAAAAAAAAACCTATTTTGCTAAAAGCAATCTAGTTATTTTTAAGATTTTATAATTTTTATTAATACTTTATATTAAAGTATAGCTATATTATAAAGCTATTATATGCTTTTATTAAAAAAAACATACTTTTTAAATTTAATAATATATGCTATAAAGCTTTTAATAAATTTAAAAGCTAATTAATAATAGCTTTTATGCTTACGTACTATTGTTTTAACTATAAAACTAAAGTAAAAACTAATGCTTTAAATAGTATTATAGCAAAATATTTTTTTTAAAAAAAAAATAATAAATTTTAATATTTAATTAGATTTTATTTTAAAACTATATATAGTTTTAAAATAAATTACTTTATTTATAATAAAAAAATATTAGCAGTAGTTAAAGCTTTTTAATATTAAAAACTAAAACTAGTAAGTTTTTAATAAAAAAAGCTATTTACTATTATAATAAATTATAAAGCATTAAAATATTTTAGTATAAAATAATAATTAAATTAGTAATAAGCTAATTAAATAAATTTTTTTATTTAATATTATTTTTTAATTATTTATTAACTTAAACTAAAAAATATTATAGCTAATATAATATTATATAAAATAAAAAAGCTATATTTTTAAAAAAGCAAGCTTAAAAATTAACAATATATAATAATATTTAAGCTAGTAAATAAAAAAAACAAGTATATATTTTTTATATACTGCTTTAATATTAATTTTGCTATTACTATTAGTATAACTTTTTTAATAATATTATTTGTTAATAAAATTTTTTAATAAAACTATAAATTACTAAAATTAAAAATTTATAAAGCTAAAGCATGCTTTAAATAAAAAAAAAACTAAGCTTTAAATAAAAACTTTATAACTTATAAAAAATATTTAATTATTTTAAAAATTAACTAACTATTTATTTATATACTAAAGAAAATATATAAAAAAATTACTACTATATATTTTAAATAAACTAAAACTTAAAAACTTATTGCTATTTAATATTAATAGCTTAAACTTACTAAAAATTATAATATATATATTATTAACTGCTTTAATTATTAACTAGCTAAAAGATTTTATAATAAAACCTTTAGCTTTTTATAGCTTATTTTTATATTATTATATTTATTTTAATATATTATTATAAATTTTAAAAAAATAACTATAAATAAAAAAAAAAAAAAGTTTATTTTTATTATTATTAACTAATTAAATAAATTGCTTTAATTAATTTTTTGCAGCAAGAAAAAAAATAGCATAAACGCTTATAACGTTATATAACTTTATTATAAAAGCTTATTTTAAATTTATAGCTTTTTTAATTAAATTAACTTTAATAAAAAACTTTAGTTTATTTTATTTTTTACTAATAAGCTAGCTAAAATATTAAATATTAAATAAAAGTTATTTTTAATAAAATATTATAAATTAGCTAGCTAAATAAAAATTATAATTAAATATTTTAATTAATAACTGCAATTATATTATAATTATTATTAAAATAATTAAGCTAAAGCATTATTTATAATAAATTTTGCTGCTGCTTTATTACTTTATAAATTTATTAAAATATAGCTATATAAAGTATTATTTAAATTTTTAATGCTAACTTATTATAACTAAAAAAACTAAATAATTAATATAACTAATTTTTTTTTAAAAAAGTAACTTAACTGCAAAAAAGCTTAAGTAATAGCTAAAATAATAAATAATTATATTAAAACTATGCAAAAAATATTATAACAAACTTAAAATAAAAAAATTAAAAAAAAAAAACTAATACTAACGCAAACTTAATTTTAATATTAGCAATTAAATATTTATTATTAAAAAACGCTAGTTTTAAATTACTAATAAACTATTTAATAAGTTAAATTATTTATTAATATGCTAATATTATAAAATAATAAAAAAAACTAGCTTTATTATATTTTAATTAAAAGTTTTTAATAATTAGCAATTAACTAATTTTTATTATATAAACTAACTATAAAAATACTTAAATAACTTTTTGTTTAGTTAAGCTATAAAATAGCTAAAAAAAAAATTATAAACCTTTTTTTTAAAAATAAATATAAACTTAAATAAAAATAAAAAATAAAAAGCATTTATATATTATAGCTATACTATAAAAAACTATAATATTAAATTAAATAAAAAAATTAAAACTTTAATAGTAAATAATATTTTGTAAGTAATTTTAAAAATTTACTAAAATTGCTATTAAATTTTTACTGCAAAAATTTAAACTTAGCAAGCCTTTTAAAAAAGTTAAAAAATTAATTAAAAGCAGCAAAAAAAAATAAATTTAATAAAACTTATTATAATAATAATATAGCAAAAAATTTAATAACAAAAAGATTATAAAAATAAAATATATATATAAGCATATTTAGCAAAACAATTAATAAGCTATTATAAAAAAGCTTTTAAACGCTTTTAAAAATTAAAAGTATTTAATATAGCAATAATAATAATATAAAAACCTAAGGTAAACTTTTTTTTTATTAAAAAGCAATAGAAAAAAAAACAATAAATTTAAATCTTATAACATATAATTTTTTTAAAAAAAAAGGTAGTTATAGCTAGCTTTTATAAAGGTCTTTAAAGGACCTATATAAAACCTACCTATATAAAACCTTTTATAAGACCTACTTTATATATATATATAATAACTAATAATTTTATAAACCTTTAAACTTTTCTTTTTTTTTTCTTTATTTTTAAATTAATATATATACTTAAATATTTAAACTAAAAGCCTTGCTTTTTTAAAAGACTTTTTTTATAACAATAATATTTTAATAACTTTTAATATTATAAGCATTTTTAATATTTATTTTATAATAAAATAATTTATTAAAGTTAATAACTATTTAAAGCTTATAAATAGCGTTTTTTTTTATAAGTAAATCTTTTTATAATAAAATATTTAATAGCTTTTATTTTAAATAAACTTTAAATATTTATATATTTTATTATTATTAATATATGCTTTTATATATAATTTATAATTTTAAAGCTAAAAATAATATTTATTATAAAATATAAAATTATATATTAATAATAAAATATTAATTTTTATTTTATTGTTAAGCTATTAATAATAGTTAAAATTTTATTTTTTTAGCTTTTTATTTTTAATAATATAAAAATAAAGCTTGCTTTAAAAGCTTTTAACTTAATAACTTATTTAATTATATATAAAATGCTAGTATAAAATATTTTTTTGCTATATAAAGCTTTTTATATAGTTTATAATTTTTATTATTACTTTTTTTTAAAAAATATTAATAATAAAGTTATATTATTAAAATATTTTATTAAAAACTTTTTAGGTTATTTTATAATATAGCTAAAAGTTTTTAAATATATTTTTTATAAATTTTTATAAGTTTATTTGCTATTATTATTTGCTTAGCTTAATTTTATAGTTTTATTATTTATTTTTATATAGTTTTATAATAGCTTTAATTAACATTAAAAAATTTAATTTTATATTATTAAAATAGCTTTAAATTTAAAAGTATGCTAATTTTAATGCTAAAAAAATATATATTTTAAAATTATAATTATTTTATATATATATATAATATTATTTACTTTAAAACTTTATATATATTAACTTAAAATAATTAATAATTTTTTATTAATTAAAAAACTTTTATTAAAGGTTTTTTTAATTTTTTTTATTTTATTTATATATTTTATATATATTATATACTTTTAAAGCATTAAAATAATATTAAAATTATTATTAATAGCTAGCTTATTTTTATAAAAATAATATTTAATATATTTAATTTTTTTAAAAGTATAAATAATAATATTAATTTTATAAAAGTTTAAATTTAATATTAATTTTATAAAAGTTTAAATTTAATATTAATTTTATAAAAGTTTAAATTTAATATTAATTTTATAAAAGTTTAAATTTAATATAATAATAATTTTTTAGCTATATTATATATAATAAAAGCTATGTTAATAAATAATAATAAAAGTTAAATTAAAAAAAGCTTAAATTTTAAGTTAAGCTTTTTTTATTATTTATTATTTATATTATATTTAATATTTTTTATAATATTTTAAATATAAAGCTATTATTAAATTAATAGCTAAATAATATTAATAGCATTTTTTAAAAAAGTTTAAAAGTTTATAACTATTATAAAAAATATTTATAATATAAAAAAGCTTTTATAAAGCTTTTTATAATATTTTAATATTTAAGTTATTATTTTAGTTTTTTTATTTAATATTATTATATATATTATATTAAAATAAATATTTATTTTTATTATATTAATAATTTAAAAAAATAATAGCTTATATTTATTTATAATATATATAAAGTTAATAATTATAATTTAAAAATATTATTATTATATATATTAAAACTATTTAGTTATTTAAATTAAGCTTTTTAAAACTTTATTATATAATATAATTTAATATTATATATTAAAATAATTTTAAAGCATTATAAAAAAGTTAAAAATATTATTAATAGCTTATTTTAAAAATTATTAATATTTAATAATATAATTATTAATATTTTTATAAATAAAAAAGCAATTAAAGTTAATAATTTACAAGTTTTTAAAAATATATTTTATATTTTACTTATAGTTTATATTTTATTTAATAATTTTATAATATAATTTATTTTTTATATAAAATTCTTTATAATTTTTTTAGCAGCTAAATAGCTAATAATTATATTTATTATTAATAACTTAAAAATAATAGTATTTATTATATAATTAAATATATATTTACAATTAGCAGTTTATTTTTTTTAATTTAATATTTTTTTTTATAATAGCTTTTAAAATAAATATTTTAAATTAATTATAAAAAATCTTATATTATATATATATATATTTTTTAATATTTTTTTTTAATTTAGCTTAAATAATATAGCTATAAATAGTAGTATATTATTATATATTAATTATATATTTATATTATAAAAAATAAATATAAAGTTTTAAAAATATAAAAAATATTATATTAATAAAATTTATAGCTTATATTATTTTATATAAAAAAATAACTAAAAAAAAGCTAAAAATAAAGTAAATCTTAAAATATAATGTTTTTAATATAAATATATATATAAATTATATTATAATTAAAGTAAATAAAAAGCATATAAAAAAAAATATAAATAATAATAATATATATTATTTTATTAGCTATAGTTATTATAATTTATTTAAAAAGCTAAATAAAAAGTATAAGTTTTATAAAAAAAGTAAATATTTTATTTATATATAAATTTACTAATAAATTTAATATATATAATATATTATATAAATACCTACTTGTTTTTTACTTTTTATTTAATTATTAGCATTTATATTAACTTTTTTATTTACTTTTTTTTATTTATTTACTTTTTTATATTTCTTTTTTTTAATATTTTTATATTATATTTTTAAGTTTTATTTACTTGTTTACTTTTAAAAGCCTTTATTTTTTATTTTATTTTATTATTTTTAGCTTTTAAAATATAAAATTACGTTAAAATTATTATTATTTACTTATTTTTTATAATAATTATTATAATTGCTTTTTTTTATATATATAATAAAAGAAAATTATTTTTAAAGCTAAAAAATATTAATATATAGCTTTACTTTTTTTAAGATTAAATTAGTTAAAATAAGCTTTTTTTTTTTTACTAATATTTTTTTTACTGCTTTTTTTTTTGCTATTTGTTTTACTGCTGCTTTTTAAACTATTACCTTTTAAACTGCTTTTTTTTTTTTTAGCTTTTTATTAGCTTATTAGTTTATTTATTAAAAACTTTAAGTTTAAATGCTAAAAAAGTAAATAATAGCATAATAAATTGCTTTTTAACTTTTATATATAAATTATTAAAGCTATATATAAATAAAAATAAAAATAATAAAAAAAGCTAGCTTTATTTTGCTTTAAAATAATAATACTTTTTAAAGCTACTTAAAAATATATTTAAAAAGCAAGCTAAAAAGCAAGCTAAAAAAAAGCTAAAAAAAAAAAGTAATAAATAATATTTATTACTTTTATAGCTTTATATTATATAAAGCAGCTTTTTTATAATAGCTTTATTAATACTTTTTATAATAGCTTTATTTAACGTAAATTTTAAATAATAGCTTTTTTTTAAACTTATTATTATTTTATTTTTTTATAATAGCTTTACTTAATAAATACTTTAAATAATAATAAACTTTTAATTTTATTATTACTAGCTTTTATAATAATTTAATATAAAGCTTATATTTAATAATATAAGTTAGCATATAAGTATAAACTTTAAAAAAAAACTAAAATAAACTAAATATTAACTTTTTTATAATAATATTATTAGTTTTTATAGCAACTTAATATAAAGCTTATATATAGTAATATAAGTTAATATATAAGTATAAGCTTTAAAAAAAAACTAGCTAAGCATTTTTTATATTAATAATTTTCTTTATTTTATTTAGCTTTATAATAGCATTACTTGCTTACTTTTTAACTTTTTATAATAATAAATATATAAAAAGTAATAATAGAAAAAGTTTTTAAAAAGTTTTTAAAAGCTTATATTATTAACCTTGTTATTATTTATTAGTTTACTATAAAAGACATAATAAAAAAAAAGCTTTTGCTAAGCAAATAAAAAAGCTTTTTTTAAAAAAGCAGTAATATTAAATAAAAGCTAAGATTTAAGGCTTAATAAATAATAAAGCAAATAGCTTTTAAAGTTTTTTAAAAGTAGCAAATATATAAAGCAACAAGCTAAAATTTAAATTTTAATTATAAAAGTAAAAATCTTACTAAATAAAATAAAATATTTTATATAAAGTTATTATTTATATATTTAATTAATTTAAAATAAATTTAATTAATTTATAATAATTTAAAAACTTTAGTTATTATTATAATATAATTATATACTTAATTAATTAAAAGTAAATTTAATTAATTTAAAGTTAATATATTTTATAAAAAAATTGCTTATTTAATTAACTTGCTTACTTTTTTAATATAATTATATTTAATTAAACTTAATTAATTATAATATATTAAAATTAATTAAAATTAATTAAAATTTTATTTTATATTATTATTTATATTTACTTTATAAGTATATATATTATATTTAATATTGCTATATATATTATAACGCTAAAAACTATTTTAAGCTTTTTTTATAAAACTATTATTTTTGCTTTTTTTTTTAATTATTTTATTATTAATTTTTTTTTTAGCTTAAAAAATATTATTTTAGCTATAATAAGTAATTTTTTATGCTATAAATATTTATTTTTAATTTTTTAACATTTAAAAAATATATTGTTAGTTTTTTAAAGCTTAGCTATATTTTTTTTTTAAATAGCTATTTTATATATTAACTTATATATAGCTTTTAATAATTAAATATAAGCTTTAATAATTAATATTAAAAAGCTATTTAAATATTTAAAAATTTTATTTTTAATATAAATAAATTAAAAAGCAGCTTTTTTAATAATAGTAAAAATTTTAAAAACTTAAAAAATAATAAGTAAATTAAACTTTAGCAATAATATTTTAGCAATATAAATAATATTTAATGCTAAAATTATATTTTTAAAATTAAAAAAAATAAGTTTAATAGCTTTAAAATTTAACTATATAATTTTAAGCTAAAAAGCTTTTTAATATATAATATAAAAGCTATATAAAATTTTTTTTTTTATAATATAAGTTTAATAGTAATATATTAGTTTTTTAATAAATTTATTATATGCTTTTTTTAAAATAAAAAAGTAGAAAATATTTAAAAGCTAAATTTTATAAAATAAATAAGCAAGCATATAAAATAAAATTATATTAATAAACTTAAAATATTTATTAAATTTTATTAAATAATAGCTTTTATAACTATTTAAAATAAAAAAGTATTTTATATTTTTTATTTAATTTTTAATATATAAATTAAAATATTTTGCTTATTTTAAACTTTTTTTATTAGTTATTTAGCTATTATTTAAACTTATAATTTGCTAATTAAAAAATAAAAAGTTATTATAAGTTTATAATATAAAATAAGTTTTTTTTACTAAAATAATATAAGCAAATATAATAAAACTATTTATATTAATAGCTTTAATAACTATAAATTATTTTTAATTGCTTTATTATATTTAATAAAGCTTTTTATATTATTTAATATTAGTTATAACTATATTTAATAATTTTATACTTATTATAAATTTTATTTTATTAAAATTTTAAATATTATTTTTATAAATATTATATATAGTAATTATATTTAATACTATTTAAAATTACTTATAATATATATTAAAATTTTTATAAAAAGTTTTTTAATAATTAATTTTATAATTAAAATATATTTTTAATTTAAAGCAGTAATATATAAAGTTTAAAGTTTAATTTTTGCTAACTAAAAGTATATTATATTTATATAAAAAAATATTAGCTATTTTTTTTATATTTTAAAGCTAAAAAAATAACGCTTATAAATTTAAGTTTATTATTTTATTAATAATAACTTGCTTTTTAATTTTTATAAGTTTTTACTTAAAAAAATAAACTTTTACTTATAAGTATATTTTATAAATATATTAGTTATAAAATATTAAGTAAAAAATATAATAATATTTAATAACCTTTTAAATAAAAAAACAAAAGTTTTTTTTAATAGTAGTAATTATAAAATTAATATAAGCTTTTTGCAAAATAAATTATATATTTAATTATTAAAAAAAAACACGTTTAAATATTAAGATATAAAATAAAAAAAAAGTAAGCAAGTTAATTAAATAAGCAACTTACTTATAAAATATATTAATTTAATTAATTTAGTTAATTTTAAGTAATTTAAAAGCTTTAGTTATTATTATAACATTAAAAAAACAGTTAATATAAAAATTATTTTACTATTTTAAGCTTTATAAACAGTTATTTTAAATAAATATATATTAACTAAAAAAGGTATATTATATAAATTTAACTTACTATTAAAGCTATAGCTATTTTTAATAGTAAAGCTACTTATAATAAAACTAAATAAATAAGCGGCTAATATAAGCAACATAAGCAGCTAACATAAGTGGCCTTTAAGCTTAAAGCTAGGTACTTTTTCTTTAATACGTGAAAGTGCATTTATATACTTTATATAATAATATAGATAACTAACTAACTACTTAGACTATAGTAATATTATATATGTTATTATAGTCCGCGACACAACGCCGGGGACAAACGTAGAAGGAGGGTAGGTAGCTTGTGGCTCGTAGCCCATAGGAGTGGTTATAGGGAGGATTGGGTGTATGGAATGACCTAAACCCTCCTCCCGATGAGCCGAGAAATGCTTGGGAATCAACGGAACCGAGTCCTATCTAGTCCCCGTACCTTAAAACACCAGTGGCCTATCTTCGCTCTGGTGACTAGACCCCTGACGGTTACGGCGTCTGGTCTCATCTGTGATCATTATTCCTTTTCGCATATGCGCAGGCACTTATGAGTAGTTAACGGGGGAACAAACAATGGAATCTGGAGCGGTCACCCGAAGGCTTGGCCTACCAGGTTTCTCCGAGCCCGTATTTCCGAGAGTCCGTGGTTTCGTAGTCCCGTGCACAGGCGAACCGCCGTGTGTCTAGCCCGCTTATGCGAGCGGGCGCTCTGAACCGCCGGGGCACGAAAGGCCTAAGAACGAGAGGTCTACGCCATTATAGAACGGCAGCACCACCACGCTGCCCGACTAGGGGAGCCGTAGACTTTTTTTTTTTTAATTGAGGGTTTTTTCGCAGGCCCCAGCCTCGAGTATAATTAGCCTGAGGTGCGATGCGCAGTTAGGACATCCATCCACCGCCCCTATGTACGCGCGGGCAATGTGACGAGGTCTTGAGATCAACTTCGGCCATCTCTTGATAGGAGGGTACACTTGCAACGGGCTATACTACGAGGAGTATGAGGGTATTAGCAACTCCGTTCACAGGTTAGCGCCGCCGTCCTGTTTGGCGATATCCAATCAAGGCCACCTCACCTTGAAGCTCTTCGGATCGGTGATTAATATAACAGTAACGAAGACTAGACGTGTTAACCCCCGGGATTTCATCTTTGGGGAACACCTCGTGTCAGAATCATTAGTAATGGGGGTGTGATGAACACTTGTTGTGGCGCAGAGAGCCTATAGGTACTATCTATGCTGAGTGTTATTACTAATATACGGAACACCTCTTTGTTCTAGAGGTGTGACACCTCGGCGTCATCAGAGGCTCGACGAGTCACCAACATCTGACATCGCTCTCACCTATTAGGAACCCCTCGACCCCCGCAGCCTTTCTTTCGGACCAATACAGTTTAATTCTTACAGGCGTTCGTCAGGATTCAGCCAGCCCCCCCTAGCTTTATCGTGTCATCACCGTGCGTCTCTATGTAAGTATGCGGCTAAGCTCGACTTGGTTGTATAACAGGGGAATAGGTATGCTCCTCGACTCTGGGATTCTTCTCACTCTCACTATCTTCTTTGAATCCTTGATTCATGGATGGTTGGTACACACGTTTCTCTCGACGAAGGCTCGCACCTCGCTTCGTTGCTTTTCGCGGCTATCACACCCTTCTATACTTGGATGGCTTATGGCGCACCCACTCTTCAGGAAACTGGGTCAGACGATCAGCTAGCGCTCTTCGTGATCGGCGGCGCATATGCACCCTTCCGCATAGCGCTACAACTGTGACCATGGAGCCGGGGGTCTAACAGTCTATTTGGACCCCACCGCCGATGATTTCGGGGGCTACTTGATCTTGTTATCTTAGCCACCTACTAATCGTATTCTCGTGGTTTGGTGCCCTGGAGAACTGGATACTATCCAGGTCGAGAGATAACTTTGACGCAATTTATAAACGATTCATTGTTGTAGTCTATTATAAAAAGAGCATGTGAGGGGCTTGGAATGTCTTCACATTAAGGATAATCTTCTAGGGTGTCAAAGGCTCAGGAACTTTGGAATGGCGATCGCGCCAGGCTTATATACACCAGTCGGCGACTATTCCCCGTCGCCTAAAGTTGCCTTAATGACTTCATTTAGGAATGTCTCGGCAGGTTAATTAAGGGATAGATTAGCTGAAAGAGGTCGCAGTAGTCCAGGTAATACTCTGCGAACTAGCGATACTCGCGTTCCAGGGCATCCTGTGTGCTACGTCCGGTCTTTCAGCTAATATACGGTGGTACGTATGACACCTATCTCGACGTTTCTCTGATGTCTACTTAGGCTTTTACTGACATATTTCCAACTATACTCGTAGTATCCCGGAGAATTATAAGGGTTCATTTCGTAGTCTGCTTTCGCCTGCGGACCCGGATAGTTGCCGACCTCCGAGGCAACGTTGAATCGCCGATTACCCTGGTTGGGGGGATCGGGCCCGTGGATTCAATATCGTAGTTGAGGACGATGTATGCCGTAATCATCTTCAGCATCAAAACCGCGAACCAGCGACCGGGGCTGTGTGGCCTCCGTTGTTAGTAACCAGAGAACTCAAAGAGGGAGCCAATCAGTACGTATTATAGGACGTACCAAGAATGACGGCCGTACCCAAAGGTGAGATACGTAGTAGTAGGCTTTGCGGCGTCGAGCTGACCTTCGTGTGGCGTGGACCCCGGAGCTTTCTCGGTGGAACGTTCTTTCACGAAGCGGAAAGGCTCAAAAACGTCCGCGTTGGTGTAGTATTTCTCATCTCGATGAATACCGAGTATGGGCACTCCAACCCAACCACCTTTTGGCATGCTAGTACCATCCGGGAGCTCGAGGCCAGACGAAGGTATGACTTCTCGGGCGAGTCCCTTTATCCCATAGGGTTCAACCGCAAACTCTCTCGGATTAAACTATCCGCTAGAACATGCTGTTTGAAGCTCGATGCGTTGGCCCAGTCCGCATCGTTGGCGAGGGTTCCCTGTGCTTCTTCACGGAGCAGCTCAACTACTTGCCACTCTTCTGGGCAATTGGCTACGTTGAGAAGCATGTTGGTCGCCTGGATAGTCGTGGTGTGTGTGCCGGCCATTCCCTAGTAATCTATCAGCACCCAATAGGTTAAAGATGATAGGGGCTTAGCCGTGGATTTCCTTACCAGCAGCATGACCCATTCCGCAATGACTTCCGGCTTACAGGTCGTTCCAAGGCCATCCACGATACTCTTCTCCGAGATCTTGGCGGCATGCCAGACGAAGTGTGCCTTGTCTACATCATTTTCCTTATCCATTCCGAGTGCCACTTGCTGTTCTACAACCGGTATGAGAGCAGCCAAAGCCTTGTTGCGATAATACCCTAGGGGGAGGTTTATAACGCCTGCAACCACGCCTGCACATGCGTCAGTAGCTGTTCAAGTCTCGCGCTCCCTTCTTTCTCGAGCCTCGTGATTTCACTCGTGGATAAAATTTCCATTCACGTACGTTTGAAAATCCGAGGCAGCTGCCCAACATACAGAACACCAAGCCCCAAAAATAAGGTGTATCTCTGAAACGCGCTCGATATCCGCGGGTCGCGAGACAACGGCAGACCGAGTAACACACGGGTTATAGTTGCCGTGACTACGCCCTCGAAGCTTCTGTACAAGTCGATTTCTTTCCATTCTTCTTCGTCTCTCCCGTATAGCTCATCGATGCGTAGCCGGAGCTCGTCATGCATCAGAGGTTGGAGCTCATGCAGGTGGCGATTCAGGCGGTCGCGGATCAGACGTCCTAAGAAATGCCTCGAGGTGGATAACTCGATACCCTTTTTCAGATACTTTGCGGCATGGCGCTCTTGGTGGATGGCATGGTTAGAGAGCTTGGAGTCTAACTGGCTACAAAGCCATTTGATGTGCTGGACCGGCACAAGCAGCTCCTGCCGGCCGCTTGGATCATAGACCACAAAGGGTTTACCGTGTTGGCCGTGCTAATATAGAACGTAGGACAGGGAATTTACTTCAACGACGGTTTCGTATACTACCTTTCCGTATCCATCCAATATGGTTCTGATTCCGCCAGTTATCTGTCGAAACGAAGCCCTAAGTATGCTTAAAGCTTGCCTGAGAGGACCGACTATGGGGACGCTCTTGGGGAAATTCACAGGTTGCAGGAGTAGATTATAGAGCAAAGCGAACAGGCCATACGATACGGGAGGCACAATTGCCGTGAAGAAAAGCATGCATATCTCCATATTGGTGGGGGTGTATGGCCGTTTTCTCCTTGATTGCCAAGGAACGTTGACTGACGTAACGAGTCTCCACGCTTCCAAGAGGTAATGTAGAGATGGGTAAGGTATTCACTGTCAGGTATTGATTTGAAATTTACTCCACAGACATAACATCGACGAGATCAGCATCCCTAAATATCAAATTGCGTATACAAGTAAAAGGTCCCCCTGTAAGAATATTGACTTCAGATAGATAGACAAATGACGTTTGTCGGCGGTGCTGAGTCCACACGGCGCCGACTGCCAAAGCCCCTTCGTGATGGCAACCATGAGTTCTTGACCTGTGAGCAGAGTCACTTACGAAGATGGGCGCAAGTGGGCGTTCTCCCGAAACAAAGCCCGGGCCCGGATAGCGACCTCGACGGTGTAAAGAGCGCAACTCGGGTAGTGATGGGTAGAAGCCTTTGGATATGTAGGTGGCACACGTAGTGGGTCGCTAACCCGAGTCTAACGCTGGAAATGGCGTAGGTGTATATTAGGAGGCACTCCCGAATCGCAATGGCGGCCCACGATGCCATGCCAAGCTTCGCATGGGGGACACTACCAGTATGATGGGCGGCTAACTATGTAGTGTAATCCAGGCTGCGGGAACGGCCAATCAAGCCATGTAGCTTACCATGTGGCTTTCGATGAAGAGACAGCTTTAGCCTCGACCCTTGCTTACCCGTAGTTGTCAAGATGGAGTTCGCCGCCGAATTACCCTAGCCACGTCGGCGTTCGTTGCCATATGTTGTGTGACCACCCCACCCAATATACGGCCCAATATACGGCACAAATCGACATGTGACGGAAAGGCTGAAGAAGATCAGGCGCTATTAATGTGACTAGTTACGCCCTATCGGCGATAATGGGCTCGGTTATTTACCCACCCAGTGTTTGGTTTGGTACGAATCGCCATGTCATCATATAAGCCGTGTTACACACCATCATTTATCTTGGCGTTAGCAATTGAATTTACTATCCTGCCTATATGTGATATAGTTCACATAGCCGGCGCCATTCTACGACCTTAGGGGTTGCGAATGACACTGATAAACATGCACACGCTGTCTACGGTACCGGGTAGCCCCGTCTCGCCATGGTAGCGTAGGGGATGTTGGGGAATAGCCGATCAGCACCGCAAAGTAATACGTCCGACTTCAAGGAGCCATTGTGATTGAACTCAAGGTTATATAAAGCTGCGTATGTTCCGATCGACGTGTAAGTCATGTTGAGAGGCTCTCTTTGTTAGCTTGGCTATTTTGGAGCTGAGTTTGGTCAAATAGTCGTTGCCGTGAATATCTTGGTATAACCCGAGTAGTTCTTAGACAGACTAAATAATTCCTAGCCAGATAAGCAGCCTTAAAAGACATGTCTCAACAACAAAGCACTACCCTCGAAGACTGCGCACGCCTGTCTCTCCAGCAAGCCGTCAAGTTCTCGTGGGCTTGCCAGCAGTCAGATGGCCACTGGGTTGCGCCAGTCCACTCCGATGCCACGTTTACCGCACAATACGTCATGTTCAAATACGCTATACCCGGGCTATCGTTAGAAGCGGACGGTGACGTGCTACGAAAATGGCTCTTCGCAGATCAGAGCGAGGATGGCTCTTGGGCCGCCGCGCCCGGGTTGCCGGGAAGCTTGTCCACCACGGTCGAGGCTTACCTAGCTCTCAGGCTTCTCGACGTGCCCGCCTCACATCCCGCCATGGAGCGCGCCCGCGATTTCGTCCTCAGCCAGGGTGGCGTGGCTCAGGCGCGCTTCTTCACGCGCCTCTACCTCGCTAGTTTCGGCTTATACCACTGGAGCGCAATACCGCAGATGCCGGCGGAGCTCATCTTGATGCCGACCTGGGCCACTCTCAACGTATATGTGCTGTCTTATTGGGCGCGGTGCACCTTAATTCCAATGCTTATAATCCGCCATCACGAGCCGGTATACTCGCTTCCTAACGGCTATAGTCCAGATAATGACTTTCTGGACGAGCTGTGGCTGGATCCGTCTGACAAAAATGTGCCCTTTGCGCCTCCTTTATGGGATCTTTTCTGTGGCGAAGACCGTGACGCGATAAAGTGGCTTTTTGTAGCGGGTGATAAGCTGCTTAGTCGAATAGGCGGGCTCAAAAAGGGGCCACAACGCCGACTGGCACGACAGAGATGTATCGACTGGCTTCTAGAACGTCAAGAAGATCAAGGCGATTGGGGAGGAGGCGCCTTCACCTTTATTCATCCCAGCATTTGGGCACTCCTACTCGAAGGGTTTCCGCTTCAACATAAGGCAGTCCGCCTAGGCCTGCAAGCACTGGAACGCCTCGCCATCACTGACGCAAAGGGCAAGTGGTTGCAGGTTACTCCATCACCCGTCTGGGATACGACATTGATGGCAGAGGCATTGTGTGATGCTGGACTATCCAGCGACGCTCGCCTCAACCAAGCAGCGGCATGGCTTCGAGACCGCCAGATAACGGTCGACCACGGGGACTGGCGCGTCAACAGCTCTACCAGCCAGCCAGGCTCCTGGGGCTTCCAATATTACAACACGTCTTATCCAGACGTAGACGACACGGCGGTTGTTGTTATGACTCTCGTGAAACAGGACCCGTTGGCCATCGCGTCGGACTGCGTCCTCAACGCAGTGCAGTGGATTCTGGGGATGCAAAACAAAGACGGTGGATGGGGTGCGTTCGACGCCAATAATGACGCACGGTGGCTGCAAAAGATCCCCCTTGGTTTGGATAGCGATAGCCTGGTAGACCCGAGTACTCCAGATATAACTGGACGCATGTTAGAATGCTTTGGGTTCCTCCTTGCGAACCGAAAAGGAGCCTGTCTCCCAGGGCCAATCCAATACCGTCTCAGGGTGGCAGCCAAAAGAGCACTCAGATGCTTGCTTAGGGACCAGGGGTCCGAAGGGGCGGCGTCAGGCTCTTGGTGGGGTCGCTGGGGAAATAACTACAATTACGGCACGGCCAACGTCCTCCGCGGGTTGGCGTTCTGGTGTCGTGACAACCCCGAGGTGGTTCAGGCCGCCATGCGCGCAATTCGTTGGATCAGGCAGTGCCAGAATCTCGACGGTGGCTGGGGCGAAACCTTATTGTCCTACACAGACCCTTCTCTGGCAGGTCAGGGTGAGAGTACGTCTGCACAGACATCGTGGGCTCTGGAATCCTTGCTACGTTACGCCCCGGCTTCAGACCCTGCAATTCGAAGAGGCATCCAATGGCTTGTCTCCAATCAGACCGTCAAATCCGAACACGGCGAAGGCATGTCGTGGCGAACAGATCTATATGCGGCTACGGCCTTCCCGGGTATTCTATATATGGGCTACCCTTATTACCACCATATCTTCGCCATTAAAGCGTTATCTAGGTATCTAGAGTCTTCAGAATACCAGGAACTACAAGCAATAGCTCCGTATAGAGCCGTCGATATTCCGCCGACGATTATCTCTCAACTGGGCCGCCGGGACATCCTTTTCGTTGTTCTCGCCGGCCATGGACATATAGATGCCTGCTTGAGTGTAGCAAAGAGGCTTCCTGGCCATCGCATATGCATAGCCGCACATTATGCACACCGTAATGTTGTTCGGGAACAGGGATATGAATTCAGTGATGTAGGGGACTGCCCTAACAAGTTCTCTCGAATCCCAGGAAAGCAGCCCCGTCCACTTTGGCCTATAGCCAACAATTCTAGCCACTTACAAGAGCCGCTACGCTTCCTTTTCCAGCGATTCCAGGCAGCGAGCTTCGATCATGCCACGATACCGCCAAAAGATGCGAACAACGGGAAAGGTTTGCACCTACGGTCTCGCCCGTTCTTGGCGGACATTGTCGTCTCGAACCCGGCTGCTACTGTTCACAGTGAGGCCGAAGGAAAGCCACAGGCCCAATTCGTGCTTATCTCGCCCCGGCCGGCGGTTCTCGCGCAAAATGGCGCCGATGCGGCCACGGACGTGATACTAAGGCAGCTGGATCTGCTGGAAACCAACCCGTGCTGCGCTCTAATCCCGGCGCTCAAAGCAGATTGGCGACATAGCTTGACAGGGTTTCTGCTATCCGGTGCTGCAGCAACGAGCCTAGTTCGTTCCCAGACGCTCGTGTGGGATGATCTTCAAGCGCAGAATGGTGTAGATTGGAACATAAGACCGCAGCCGGAAGACGGCTTGTCCTCTACGTCGATAGGGTTGCGACGCGCACTAGTGGACTATCTTATCATCGCCTTTGCTACTATAATCGCTATATTTAGACGCATATTTAGCCTTTTTGGCACTGCTAGGCCAGCGAGAATCGTGGGAATGAGTAGCCAGAACTCCGATCCAGTGTACCAGGTGAGAATAAGACGGGGTGAATTTGACTTACAGCTGATATTGGATCATATGGATCGAAACGAGACGGACGACCTCAATGCCACGATTGCCAAAATGTGGCGTGCTCAAGTTGCGGCGAAGTTCCATGGGTCTTTTAAGGAACGAGCGTGAAATTGGTATGCGAAGAAGCATCGTTGAGTCAAATATTGGTTGGCGGCTGAGCTAGATTCACATATCCGTGGCTGTGCTGTCGGAGCCTGGTTTCTATAGACAGAGTCTCTTGGGGATTGGACTTTAGAAGTAATAATACATTCCTTAAATCGTGGCGTAGAATACGCGCCGGTGTTCCTCTTCTGGCCAAGGGGAGATCGTATTTCTCCGCGTTAGCTTCATCACGCTCTTTTCCATTTCATGTCACGTCTGTAACTGGTAGTCCCACGATTCCAGCGTTCTCTGTATATATTCATCGAGATTCTTAACCCGTAGATGGATACGCTATGGCCAGTCTATGAACAAGCTCTATACGTCTGGTATGTTCACATGCGATCCTCCCTCGTATGCATGCAACGACGTCTCCCTCCCAACGAGACGATAGCACCCACCTACTACCTGCGCCGTGTCTAATTCAAATCGTCTTGATCCTGACTTAATATGTCTGTCGAATTTCTATAGTAACAAACTCCGACCAAATCCTAACATAATGTCAATGCGCGGCTGACCGCTAGTTAGTTATTAAAAATATTCTTACGCAGGGGTGGTTGAGAAGATTGTTGGTAGATAGCTGCATAAACTAGTGTTAGGATTCCTTACACAGCCTGCCTCCAAATACAGTAATAACCCTTACCCTCAGATATTATGCATCATATATATGTCTAATACCTACACCGTCATCGTAATCATGAAGTGATAGGGAGTACATACCGTCACCGCCTCAATCGCCCCCTTTCTCACTAGCTTCTTTACGTCCTCGATCCCAGCCCAGCAGCATAATCGAAAGCAATCCGTTTCATTCGCTTTGATACACCTTCTCGTGCTTCGTCTTGCCCTAACAACAACAAGAGAGCCTCACACAGCAATTACTCAATCATCCCTACGCTACTCCGTCTCCCTCTTCTTATCATGGCGGCTACTGGAGACTGGGATTATATTATCGTCGGCGGTGGTTTGGCTGGCTGTGTGGTGGCCCATCGATTGAGGCAGTACCAACCTTCATCCCGCATTCTAGTCCTCGAGGCCGGTCCCGACGTTAGCGGTAACAAAGATATCCTTCATTTCAATTCGCTAAATTTCATCGGAGGCCAGTTCGATTGGGGGTACAAGACTGTGCCGCAAGCTCATCTCGACGGGAGGCAGATTCATGTCCCGGCCGGTCGAGCCCTCGGAGGCGGCTCCGTTATCAACGGCTGTAAGTTTTCTCGCCCATCTCATTCCATCTCTATACGTGATCTTCCGGCTGAACCTTGCCCCCGGCCTAAGGTGGCTGGTTTCGAGGGTCGAAAGACGATTTTGACAGCTGGGCCGAAGCTGTCCAGGATGAGCGCTGGAGCTACCAGGGACAACTAGACTATTTTAAGAAGACCGAGAAGTGGTTCAATGACGAGAACCCCGCCTTTCACGGCCGCGACGGCGCACTACACATCGAGTCGCCCATCTCTACCGGCCGTATCTATCCCCTGTCCACCATCACCGAGCAAGCCTGGACCGAGGCCGGCGTGAGCAAGCTCCCGGGCAACGACATGAACGCTGGCGTTAATTTGGGGTTTGGTGAGCTTAACGAGAATAGGTTTCAGGGCGCCCGCCAGATTGCACCGCTAGTGTATCCCCTAGACGGGATCACCCTTAAGACCGGCACTCTCGTGCGGAGCGTTAAATTAGTCGGCTCTCGTGCCGTTGGCGTTTACCTGGATGATGACACCGAGATGTCGTCCAAAGAGATCATCCTCACTGCTGGCGCATATAGAACACCACAGCTCCTTCTACTTTCCGGGATTGGACCCCAAGAAACCCTACGTAAGCATGGCATCGAGGTGAAGGTCGAAAGCCCCGAGGTGGGGAGCAACTACAACGATCATGTAATGATGCATCTAAATTGGAAACTAAAGGACCCCTCCCAAGGCTACGCCCTTGGCTCTAGCAATCCCTTGCTAACCGAGCCTCAATTCACAACGGGTACGCCGCTGAGCCACGTTGCGTGCACCGCCATTCCGCGTGACCAGTTAGAGGCCGCTATCGCCAAAGACGATGGCCACGTTGACCCCAATCATTATTTGTTAAAGAGGAATTGGGCCGTAATGGAAAATTTGGTCATGTACCTGGCTGTTCCCCCACTCACTATCGATGGCACACACATTAGTAACGCCCTGATGGGAATGAAACCCACAGCACGAGGAACAGTTACCATTGCATCCAAGGATCCCAAGGACTCTCCGGTCCTCGACCCCAACTATTTCGCCACTGAAGTGGATAAAGTGGTCTGGCGTCACTCTCTACGCAAAATCACGGCCTTGATGACCGGTGACACAGCTTTGGGTCGTGATGTTGTCTCTGGCGAGACCCCATTCCCCGGCTTTGAGCCGCTTAGCGTTGACGCCGGTGACGAATACTTGGACAAGAGGGTCCGGGCCCAAGGCCTGTAAGTTAACTATCCTTAGCGCTCAGAAACCGATGGTGCTGTTGCGTGGCTAGGAGTGCTACTAACGTAACTCTTTACTGGACAGGTCAACCTTTCACGGCTCTGGAACCTGCTCAATGGGTAAGGTGGTCGATGCGGACCTCCGGGTCAAAGGTGTCCGGAACCTGCGCGTCGCTGATGCTTCCGTCTTTCCCATCTCGATTGGCGCGCATATTCAAGCGGCTGTGTATGCACTGGCCGAGCAAGCTGCTGTAATTATATCCCAGAGCAAAGACTAATGGCGCTCCCTATGGTTCTATAGCATCGATCTCGAGCCCTGCCAAACTACTGGCGTCAGCCATAGATAGCACGCACTTTTCGGAATTTGTGTTAGCCGCTGTCTAAGCTCTGTGGACGGGATAGTCGGCATAGTGATAAGGTGTTTGTCGTGTCGTTCCCTTCACGGTAGGCTTCACCTACAGGTCCCTAATGCACAAATGAAGATTAAATAAAGTCGTTCACAAGTAGAATCACCCATCCATTTAATCTTCTTGGGGCCGGCTATACCATCTCCGATGTATAGACGACCTACCCATGCAAGCCATCCTCATCTCGAACGTCATGGTCAATATTGAACACTGCGGCTCTGCGCCTGGTAACGAGTAACACCATAGCACGTGCTCATTAGCGCCCCTGCAGTCGAAAGCGCGAATCAATCCCCATCACTTGAAATCCCGCCAGACATACCCTGTCGCGGTAGTCGGTCCGCTCGCTCTAAGGGGTATGGTCGCCAGGGGTGGGGGGTTCGTGGAGACTGTATGGGGCCATTCCCATGTTGTTTTCTCCGGATCGGAATTAGCCTCTACCAACCTAGCCATCTAAGTTGATAAATCAAGTCGCGAAATCCGGGGTAAAATGACGCAATTTGAGCTGCAGCATGCTCTAGCCTATTTAACTTGCAGATTCTACCCTGCGCCCTGCCTCATATAGCATACCGACCGACATCCGAAGTAACTAAAGGACGTTCGTGTACGTTAGGTACTCCAAGACATGCTTACAGCGACTCTACATCGAATAGAGACCTGGTAGTTGACGCAGCAAGGGGGTTGGTATAAGTCGGCTTTGCAACAATGGTATGCTTAGCGACGGAGAGAAGAAATGTATCGAGCAGTTTTGGGATGTGAATAAATATGGACCGTTAGCCCTGCATCGATAGTGTCGGCGAGGAGTGTTGAGCTGTTGTAAGAACCCGACCTGAACTTTAATATCGAGTTGTGCCGGGCTCTAATCGGATTTCTTCGGCATCATGTTGAGGTTACAACCGCTGCTCTGTGCGCTCGGCGTACTCGCCACGGCGCAGAAGAGTACTGAAAATGAACGGCTGTATAAGAATCCCTCTTACACTCCCAAAGAGCGTGCCGAAGACCTACTTAAGTTGATGACATGGGAAGAAAAGGTCGGTCAGCTGGGCGGTGCACGGCGGCTGTTTAGTCGGGTGGATGGCAAGCCGTCATTCAACGAAACCGCCCTGGCCATCACGCTCGAAACACAGAACGGACAGATTGGTATAAAACAGTGCCTCACTACGGCCTGAGTACGACGGCGATATGGGGCTACAATGACTAACTGGGTGATAGGCTTCGGATCACAGCTAAACTACGCATCGGAGGTGTTACCGTTAGCGAATGAATTCCGAACAGCGCAGCTTAACAATAGCCGTCTCGGCATCCCCTTCATCATCGTCACGGATTCGGTAAACGGTATCTACCCTGCCGGCGGTACGCTATTCCCGGGCACTTGTGCCATGGGCGCAACCTGGAACATCCCCCTCTACCAGGAAGCCGTCGCCGCCATTAGAGACGAGAACCTCGCACTAGGCGTCAAATGGGTCCTTTCCCCCGAGGTAGATTTAGCCCGCGATCCTAGAAATGGCCGAAATGGCGAAATGTTAGTCCCCCACCCCCAATCAGATGGGAAATAGCGAGCCGAACGCTTACGAGGTATATAGGTATGGCGAGGATTCGTATCACGTCGGCGAGTTCGCCACTCACTACATTAACACAATGCAGGAGAAAGACGAGAACGGCTATGTCAAAGTGGCGACCACAATCAAGCATTTCGTGTTCGGCCAGAGCAGCGGCGGCGTCAACACGGCGAGTATATATGGGGGCATCAACCACATTTTCAATGAACTCGGCGCCCCGTACATCAGAGCATTCCGCGATGCCAACCCCTTGTCGTTGATGGTTTCGTATGCCACCGTCGACCAGGTCCCTATGCCGTCGAATAAGTACATGCTGCGGAAGGTGTTGCGAGGAATCATGGGATTCAAAGGCCTGATAATGTCAGACGCGGTCGCCATTCCCCATCTATACACGCAATCGAAGGTCGCAAAGTCAGCTACTGATGCAGGCCTCAAAGCCCTCCGTGCAGGGCTTGAGCATGAGCTCAATCCGGCTGGAACGGCCGTCTTCCCTACTCTAATCAACTCTGTGGATGACGCCGAGGTCGCCCACATGATTGATGAAGCTGTGAGAGCTATCCTCGAGATCAAGTTCGCAACCGGGACGTTCGACCTCCCCCTGCCGTCGGCCAGCGAATTAAATAAGACCCTGAGGTCGGATCGGCATCTCGAGGTCAACCGGAATGTGTCCCGCGAGTCCATCGTGCTCTTGCAGAACGATGGCACCCTTCCCTTGCGTGCGAATACTACGCGCATCGCTCTTCTCGGACCTTACGCGGACGTGCTCAATAGCGGTTCGTACGCCGCGAATAACGCGTCGGAGCATAAATATGGCGATACCATTCGCCGGAGTTTAGAGCAGAGACTAGGCGCGGACAATGTCGAGTATAAAGCTGGCGTCGATGTCATTAGTACCTCCACGGATACATCCGGAATTCCCGACGCCGTGGACGCGGCCAAGAAGACTGGTATTGCCGTAGTCGTCGTTGGATCCGGATGGAGCTCAGATACGACTGCCGTGGCCATAAATCGGACGGATGGCGAGGGGTTCAGCCATCCGGATCTTAGCTTCCCCGGCATGCAACAGCAGCTCCTCGACGCGGTGCTGGACGCAGGTGTGCCGACAATATTACTGCTAAGCGGTTCCCAGACCTTCCTTCTAAACGACTCGAGCAAGCGCTCGCGCGCGATTCTGACCACGCTAATTCAAGGAGAATTCACCGGCGACGCCGTGGCGGAGGTTCTCTTCGGGGACGTCAATCCCAGCGGGAAGCTGACCATGACGTTCCCAGAGGCGCAGGGCGCGTTCCCCGTGGCATATGACTACTTTCCGTCGGACGAGCAGGGCGGGTTCACGGGGACGGGGCGGTTCGACTGGTTCTGGCCGCAGCTGACGAGATACGCGCCGCTCCGCTTCGGCTTCGGGCTGAGTTACACGAAGTTCGAGTTTTCCGCGCCCGCGATTGCGAGGTGCGACAAGACCACGGTGACGGCGACGGTGACGGTGGCCAATACGGGCGATAGAATCGGTAAGGAGGTGGTCCAGCTGTACTACCGGCCCGCGGTCACCGAAATCGAGTTTCCGGTCATGAAGCTGGTACGCTTCGCGAAGATCGAGCTTGCGCCCGGCAAGTCGAGGCAGGTGTCTCTATCGGTGCCGATACACGAGCTCGGTTACTTCATCGATGCCGAGTGGTATGTTGAGAAGGGCCTGTATAATTTCTGGATCGGGAGTAGCTCACGCACGGAGGACCTTCTCCCGTATAACATAACTCTAGAATGAGAATAGCCTCAACCTCGAGTGCCAGATATCAGAATCTACGCTCATGTTAGCTTCCACTAGAGCTGAGACTGTATATATCACCAAAAAGCGAATAATAATAGATGTAAATCCCCATCGTAGACCTCTGAACGCGACCGTCATTAGGGACATTGTCCGACGTGCCCGATACTTGTACTACCTCATCATTACAAGCAGTAATACTCCCTCCAGCGCCGTAAGTGAATACCGCGCTCTTATTCTTCGTCAGTGAAATCAGCTCGTCTCAGCAGGCTATGGATTGCCAATCTCTGCCTTGCTTTGGCCGCGTCAGAGAGCTGCTGTTCCATGTTTCTACACCCTTCCCGGAATTCGGGCGGGGAAGTCAAACCGCCGACCACGGCTTCCTCGGGCGCCAGGCCCCGCTTCAGGCGTTCTATATCGTCAATAATCGGCTGGACTAGGGCGGAATGGGCGAAGAACCGCCTCATGGCCACAAGACAGAGATCGGCTCGGCTAGCTGCGAATTCTGGCGTCGGTCCGTCTATAGCACGTCCAGATCGGGCGATGAAGAGGATTAGTCGCACCGCGTGGTAAGCGCAGATAGCAGTGTCGAACTCGAGTAGCAGTGTACTCTTACTGTTCTGATTTAGGTTTGTCAAAATGTTAATAATAGCGGAAGCATGGTTGAGGCATTCGTTCTGCGCATTTTCCGTGTATGCCTCACCTACCGCGTCTAAAACGACGCGCGGAGCTGCTTCGGGATAACCTTGGAGAAGTATTCGGTGCAGATCGCAATTGGCTTGGTGGAAAGAGACACACGCAAAGACTCGTCGTATTGATAAGTGACCCCCATCTCCTCCTACTGATGCTAATGGGGAAACGTGGCTAGCATCAGAAAACAGGTGTGGCGCAACTTTGTCCAAGTCTCCCTTCAGATCGGTCATCAGGCTTGTTAGGGGATCATAGGATTGCTCACACAGCGAAACGGCTCTAGTTAATTTCATGATGTCGCGCCGGATGAGTTCGAGCCGAACAAATAAGGAGTACGCGCCGCCGTCGCCGTCGGAGTTATTCCAGTCAAACTCCGCCTCGGGGCATGGAAAGTGTAGGTAGATGGTCTCAATGGGACAAGCTTCGAATTCCGGCAGCCCGACCGAGAAGTATCGTTCGACGACCTTGAGGGACCAGATGATTCGCCGCCTTACTTCTTGAGTGACGCGGTCAAGATCTAGGCGCTCGTGGTTCAGTCGCATGGCGGCCGCATATCGTGCCGCCGTTGCCATGAGCATGAAAGCACGTTGGAATAACCCGACTTGCATTTGGTAACCGATGACGAGGAGGAGCGCTTGGAGTCGGGAAATAGTTGGTGATTCCAGGTTATGTAAAATTCTACTCTCGGCCGCCTTGCTCCAGGCGTCAGCCCGCGCCCGAGCATGCTGATCCGACTGCGAATGCCACGCAGCTAGGGCGCAGATCGCATATACCAAGGCCTCGTCAGCTTTACCCTCGCGGCATTTCTCTTTTGTGCTCGTCGGGTGTAGAAAGGCGTGAGACGGCAACGGATAGACCTTATCGAAGTAGATATCGACTAGTCCAGTAAGGTTCTGGATAATATGCGTGTTTTCGTCGCCTTCGATCGTCGCGCTTTGAGGTGATGTCACGTGAGCCGGCGCGGCGGGCTCAGAGTATACGCACGGCCGATTACGGCGTAGGCAACCGGAGCATGAGGGGGAAGTGCCTGAGCAACGCACTTTCTTGCGCCGACAGGCAATACAAGCTCTAGGGCCCCTAAGGCGACGTGGCCGCCCGAGCGGGTGAGGAGGCGGGCCGCGGACGTTCCGATTGCCCTCGTTGTCGCTAACAAGGGAACAAGCCAGACCGAGTCGCTCGCAACCAGCGCAAGCAGTTCCATTGCCCGCCGAGGTACAGCGAACCTAGTCGATATTCGTTAGTTCGGCGAGAAGGGAACTCAAAGATAGAGCACATGCTTCTCACCTTGCGCCATCTACAGGCATCGCATGTCCGATGGTCGGGTGCGGTACCGACCTGAAAGGAACCCAGGAAAGGCTCCATGCTCAGCGGAAACACGGCTTTCCGGCAGAATGAGCTCTCTGATACTAGAATATTACATTTTACGGTACGGCTAGACCATACCTAGCATTCAAGCCCACCTACCCTTAATTGAGCAGGTATAGTACGACTCTCAACTATGGTTGCGGATGGGGTGCCTGGCCGCGAAAGACCCGAGAGAATGGACATCAACAGGGGGCTTCACGCCTTGACCACCTCGAGAAGCCCATAATATGATCCACCTGAATTAGCCTTGGCGTAGATGACGGCATCTCGCTTTCGCATCGTTTTGACCTCCACCCGCACACGCCGAGAAGATACGAAAGCATCAATCGCTATAGGTACCCTCTCAAATCTCACCCTACGTACCACGATCAGCCAATTCTAGACCCTTCCCGGGCGGGTGACATTCACGAGTCTCGGCGAAAGAAATAAAGGTTAGGGCACCAGGCCCTTGTTTATTGAGGTCTGAGCGCGTCAGGGTACACGGTCGTTCCATATGGCTGGGCACTATGCTTCTCATCATGACGTAACCTAGGTACATCCCCCATTGGCCGGGCAACTTTGGTCTACCAAATTTTTAGCGGGTAGCGCGATATCGTCATCAATATATTGTAGTCACTTGCACGGCATGCCTAAAATGAAAAGATGCATACCTCGCAAGCCACCTCTGCTTTTGAGGCTCTCTGGGGATAGATATTCGCCTATGTAGGGCGTAATCCAGCTGCAAGGACAAGGTGGAAATATATGTAGCAGACCCTATTAGTAGAGCGGCATACGGTCAGCAGGATTTAGGCCTTCATCGGGCCAATCACGGCGGCGTGTAAACTTGGGGCACCCCGTACGGCGGCAGGGGTCGGCATTGCCGAGGAGAAGGGATGAGTCCGGCGCCTTTAGCCCGAGGGTGCTTCGGGGCCGTAGACGCTCGCGAGGGCCTCGCTTTACAACAAATTTACAACAATCAGCATCCCCCACGTCGAACGAACCGTCAACAATCGCCAATGAAGAATCATTTAAATCTGTCTGGTAGCTGTACTTTGCCGATTTATCCGTTCAGCCCTTATATCCAGGGTCTACGAATCGTTCGTGCTGATGCACCAGGGGGCGAATCGAGTATACTTACCGCATCCTCCGACGTAACCCTCCAAAGGCAGCAGAACTTGTCATGTGATCACTAGGCAACCACTACCTAGCCACCTTCACGAGAACACAGACTTTGTTTTTTATACTAGTATGTTGGTTCGAAGAGACCCCCTATCGGAGGGTTCTAGGGTCTCGCCCAACAACACACATCCAGAACACCTACTAGTACACCCTTATTACTAAGTGAGGGGGGCCGATCGTATGTCCAAATAGACCCTGCCACTGTTAATCATGCTATAGGGTACCTACGCAATATTTATCGTATGAGTAACGACTTTGTTAAGTCGACACCACTTGACCCAGACACGCGCATTTTAGAGTGTTGCTTTCCACTCTCTTAGTATGGCCGGCGGGGGTTTGGGCCATTTGAACGCCCATCCACATTGCCCGTTCGTAGCCCTCCTGTCGGTGTGTAATCTACTGCAAAGCCAGTGGTTCGGCTGGTGGCCCGAAGGAGGCATGCGCCCAGCTCATACCCGATCTCGCCTTTTTAGAGATCGACCCTCCAGGGGGCCACTAGAAGACCTGTAGTTCGCATACGGGCGTCCCATAGACGGAGGCCAAGGGTTCTCCATGGTGTCGTATCCAGCCAGATGTGGTCCAGGGATGGGATCTCCAAGTGTTCGTCGATCCATAATTGAGAGAAACTGATACTACGTGCAGGCCCAAACACCGGATTACTATATTGTGCGTCGAATGTTTGTCATTGTAAATATTCGACAGGGTTTAATGTCACGAACTTCAGCACGATCGCCCACGTCGCATGTAACACGACGTGAGCTTCTATATTAGCAGGTACTGCAGCAACGTGGAACGATAGCTAGCAGCCCAGACTCAACGTTGCATTTTCTGGGTTCTGCATATTTTCTTCATCGACTAATGCTGTGGAACAACATGCACACCCCGCCTTCGGCGAGCATGACCAGGCCAATCATAGACCCCGACCACAGCTCATAGGTGATGAAGAGTGTATTACTCACCCACCATCGTCAAAGGGTTTTTGCATCGTGATGATTGAACACCTCCGGACCGAGGTGGAGGCTCACATTGCCAGCGTATTAGGCAGCTATACAGCCCTCACACAACATCCAAAAACATATTGCCCTATTCACTTGTTCCACAACGTCTTGTTGTGAACTCAACCGAGTACTCAACCGAGTGTTTCACCGCAGCTGTGAGTTTAGGCGAGCCTACCGGCAACTAGGAAAGTATGCATCCGGCGAGATGCTCTATGCCATTACGACTTGAACACCGGCACCGAGCGCCTTTCTATAGAGGCGGTCCATCCAATGGACGTGATTCCCTAAAAAGCGGCATGGATATCTACCTATGAAGTGAAGCTTGTGAACATGTGATTTAGCATTGCCTTCACGTCATGCCATGCAGGCTTACTCATGGGAATGTTTTCCATATATCCCTTGCGAGGAGGATTCGCATTGAGGTGGGATGACTGATAGGACGGACAGTCTTCGCTGGACCAAGGACCTGTTCTTCCCAGGGACGTGATTACGAGGTTGATGGCGAGCCCGGTGAAAACGACGCAAGGTCAGGCGAGACCGCGACCCCACGCCGAATACCCTACCGATATGCGGAAAGAGGTCATGGAAATCAATATTACTAGCGAAGCGCAATGATGATCAGATTCGCTCGTCACCATCCCCGCTAGTACCAGGGTTGGAGTGTCGGCAGTCACCTATTTGTTGTTGTTGTTTGGGGGGCGCATCGACATATGACGTGAAGCGGTATACTCGGGGCAACCCCCAAACCAACAACGAGGGGAGATGCCGATCTCTACGTACAGAAGTTTTTGCGGAGAATGCTATCACATTCCATTGCTCATGGGCCATAGGCAGCGCGTATTGGCGATACCTGGCCGATGTGATAACACACAATACCAGAGCCAGCACTTTATCCCATCAGATTCTGATGGTGTAGGTGATGTTGAGGCTTGCCTATAAAAGGGGCTACCTCGTCCATCATACCCTTATGCTATTATATCTCGACAACAGTCGGTCCTCATTGCTACCCTACAAGGCCTCTCTCTTACGTCTGCCCAAGGCTTTCTGGCGTCTCTGATATTTTTGCCGTGGCCACCTCACCGACGCCGCTCTCCCTTGCCCCTGTTCACCATATCAGCCTTTTCGCTTTGATGAGATTTAACACCGTTAACTGCTAAACCAGGAAAATATACAAACGGAAAAAAATAGCCATGCCTGTCGACTCCTCATATCTGTCAAGTGAGAAATATGGGTACGACTTTGTCGTAGCGACAACCCAGGCGAGTATAAACTCGGGGCTTCTGTCGTTCTTGGCCGAAGGGAACCAGCCCGTCGTCTACCTATGTTTCCTCGTCGATCCTCAGACTAGCAATCCGAGTAAACAAGTCAGTCTCGATGAGTTGATTGAGAGTTCGAACGGGGTGAACCCGTTCGACATACCTGCCGGTACCCCGTATGACGATCCCCGGATCGCTCCCCTCACGACTGCATTGTTCAATGTCGGAATTAAGATGCAAATCGGCCTTCCTCCCGGCGTCCTACCGAAGAACCTACCACCGATGGTCACACTTGGGAGTAGCGCCACTGACGTAGGGTTCAAGTTATACTGCTCGCAGTTCACCGTCATCCTGAACTCACCGCCGTCTGGCTGGGGGAGCCCTGGGACCTGGAACGTATGGAGCCAGCCGTTGGGGACCCCGTGGTACATCACTACCGAAGTCAACCTCGTGATGGCAGACCTTGACAAGCAGTTGAACACGCCCTACTTCAATAACCATCCCGACGAAAGAGAAGCGCTGAAGCGGCAGTTAGAGAATCTCTCGGCTACAGCTTTCAGCTTACAGCAACTCTTGTTCGACCTCGACAACGCGTCGCTGCAGGATCTTCCATCGTTTGGAGGCATACCAAGCGACTCGAATGCGGCGTATATACTCCAGAAATCATGGGTAACTATCTACAGCACGGCTGCGAAAGATCGCGGCTGGCCGCTCTTGTCGGTGACGGCGACGGTACAGACGCCTGACCCTTCCCAGCTGCAGATGACGGCTTTCGAGCGCCAAGTCTCGCAGCTCAAAGACGCTAACGGCGTGGTAATCCAAGATCCCACGGCAGAGCAAACCAACGCCAGCACATTGGACTACTTATGCGCTGCCAACAATAACAAGCTCCCGGGGACTGCGAGCTTCAGCTGGAATTGGATGATCCCAACTGAGGTGAGCGATCAGAGTGGAGTGATATCGATCAATCGAAATACGCTGGCCGCCCATTTCCTGCCTCAGATCCTGCCGATTGCGAGAATCGGCATGCTTAAAATTGACCCGACCGCCAAAGCTGACCCGATATCTGTATCGGGTGGCATTGGCCTACGGCTGGAAAACTATCAAGAACCTACCAAAGCTGAGGTCACTGCGTCGGGAGGGAATGTCCTTCGCTTCGAGTACTCGTACAAGAAACTGTCTGAAGATTGGGCCGGTGCCTCGTATTGCGGAGTCGAGGTGACCTCTTCCTATGAATGCGATGTCAAGTTCAACAATAGCACCATCACGGTGGTGCAGCATATCAAGATCTACATGTGGCTATGCTTCGATGCCACCTCGCAAGACTGCAATGTGTACGACATGACGCGGACCGACGCATACACCATCTCCGTCTCCGCGACCGGCGGGCTGAAGATAGTCCAAAGTAATAGCAGTCTAAAAGACGACTCGCAGGATCCCAGCGCGGGTGGCTTCATCGACTTCTTCACTGGCATCGACACCGCTATTTCGGGGATCAAAGACAAACTGCACGAGATCGAAATCACCCAGCTGGACGCGATCCCATTCGACGAGCTACAAGACTTCATCTTCCCGGGTTCCAAGGTATTCACCTACAAGTCGGTCGACTTTTCTAATTACCAGGACTTGGTCTGTGCCATCACCTACGTGGACCCCAGTCAGTCGAGGCGTCTGCTCCGTGACACTCGGGCGACCAACGCCTCCGCTCGCGCCTTGGCGTCTCCCGGGCTCTCGCTTACCTATTCCTCCGAGATGATGGAAAACTACGCCCCGGGGCAGCTGGTCTCCCCTACAGAGAGGTTCGAAGCTCTTCAAGCCGCCAACGGCCTTTCTCTGCTCTTCTCTATCGATACCTCGGGGGCCTTGCGCGTTATCAGGGAGCAGAGTGGCAAAGCGAATATCGGCTGGGTCGTCGGCGACCTGTCTTCGTCCCTCATCGCATCCCAGTTCCCTGGCGCGAGCAATGTGACAGTGGACACCTTTGATGCCAGCCAGAGCGCACTTGATGGAACCATCAGCCTCGCTCTAGCCCTACAAGATAGTACCACCGACTGGCTGTTCATCTCGCTCGGGAACAGCAGCTCGGACACTTCGTGGACTTCCCGCCCATCTTGGACGCGCGTCAACTTTGACGCTGTTGCGGAGAACCCTGCAGGCATCGCGATCACCAATATCATGTTCACCGAGACCATGTCAGGCTTGCAGTACATCGTAGTAGATATCGACCGGCTCGGGGGCTCGAGTAAGAACATTGCTCGATACCACGTTGATCCGGCCAAGTCGACGGGGCGATACTGGGTTAAGGCAGACGTGCCGGTGGACATCGAAGGTGGCAGCTATCAAAGTTGCGTGGGCCAGGTGAGGAACGGCTATGTCGACGGCGTGTATACGTCGGGACAGACGGCTGGCGAAGCCCAGCTCGTCTACTCGCCCATCGAGAATGTCTTTGGAGAAGGTCCGCCTCTACCAAGGCGCCTGGGCTTACCCGGAGGCGCGCTTCCGTCTTCGATTGCTACCGCTCGCTACTCCGACCCGACGTCTGAATTCTACACGTTCACCGATCTCTTTGCAATTAGCGGTACGACGCTTTACCGTTTCGCGCCCGACGCGCAGCAGGACAGCGCAACGGGGAAGCCTCTCGTCACCAGCGATGTACTTTCCGGCACGGACCAGCTCTTTGCTATGACACAGAGTGGCGTGACGACCCGTAAGTGACTCCTTACCCTTGTATCTTGTATCTGTGACGTCGGAATGCCTTCTCGGTTCCCTTTCATCCTCATTAGCTTCGTGAACCCCCAACCCCCCTAGAGGGATGTAACTGCTAACGAGCGAATAGTCTGGGGCACCAACTCCAGCAACGAAGTGTTCTACGTCTCATGCCAAACATCGCAGCTTTCCCAGCCAGGCTCGTGGAGCGCAGTCATACCCGTCTTAAGCGGGGTTGAGCACATCTCGCCGTACACCAACAAGATAGATGGGGGCAACACCATCTTCGCCTCAGGAAATGGGAAGTTCTGGCGATTAACGCAAGCGTCTCGCACGAATGCAAAGGTGTGGCGATCCCAAGAGATTGCGATCGCTGCTCCTGCAGACGTAAAACCGGTCGCCTTCAACTCGTACACGACGACAATCGTCATCAACGACGACGAGCAGCTACCCGCCGCCGATGTCACCCTAGAGCTGTCAGCCGACTCCTCGACCCCGTTCTACATAAACGGGCTCTACTACGTCGTGGGGCCGACGCCCGTGAAGGTGCCTACCGATAAGTCGGGTACGTTAACTATAGTCGAAGCATCCGATGACCTGAACGCCGCGGTCCTCACCGTCGCCATTGAGAATGATATCATTAGTTACATCATCGATCCGATGAACTACGCTTTTGACAAAATCGCGGCTCTCAATTCCGAAGATGCACTTCGCAATGCGTCCTATCCGACCAAGACAACAGCCGGCGGGTATGTCGGCGACCCGGGCTACGCACCCCTCGTCGACTCCTCGGCAAACTCGGGTGATCTTCAAGTAGTTGGGTCTAGGATGGCCACCCTCAAGGACGCATTCAACGGCGTAAAGCCACCGCCCACAACGTCCTCGAGAAGACTGAAGCCTACTCACCCAGAGGTGGTTCCAGCGACCCAGTTCCGCGCCTCTCCGAGATATAAAGACTTCTGGGACGACATCGCCATGGCCGCGGGCGATCTCTTCCAGTGGCTAAAGTCAGGGGTTGAGGCCGTCATCGACGTCATCAAGGACGCGGCGACGGACGCGTGGCACTTCATTGCCGAGATCGCTGGCAAGGTCTACCGTGCCGTGCTGGATACCGTGGAAGCCATCGTCGGTGCGCTCGAGTGGATCTTCAACGTCATCAAGACGGCAATCGAGCAGCTGGTCGAGTTTGTCAAGTTCCTGTTCGCCTGGGATGACGTCACGAGGACGAAGGACGTCCTGTACAACGTGTCGAAGCTGTTTCTGAAGGACCAGGTGAATGGACTGGGAGAGGTCAAGACCCTTTTCGACAATGAGGTCGTGGAGGTTGAGAAGACACTGAGTCAGTGGGCAGGTCTGGGAGACTGGACGCCGCTCGGCAATGTGGCTTCGAACCCCCCCGCCATCAGCGCCACCAGCGCAGCGAAGGACCAGACGGCGTCGTCAATGTCGTTCGCGAACCACTTCAAGAGCAACTTTGGCCAGCTAACTGTGACGGAGAGCAGGGCCTCAGCTGACGTGGTTCAGGACACCATCGATGCTTTGCTCAACGCTGTCTCCAACGAGGGCGCGGTGCTCTCGGCAGTGTACACGAAGCTTCAAGAGGTGGCAGCTAACCTCACCTCACTGAGCGTCTCGGACGCTATCAAGCAGATCGCCGTTATCCTGGGAGAGGGGCTACTGTCCTCCGTTCGTGTCGTCGTCGATGCGCTCCTGGACGCGCTCTCCGCCGTAGCCAACACCGTCATCGACCTCCTCGACACCAAGATCTACATCCCGATCATCTCGGACATCTTGGAGTTGATAGGAGTACCCAGCATATCCTTCTTCGACTTGTTCGCGTGGATCGGCGCGGTCAGCTTCACTGTCGTGTACAAGATTGCCAACGGAGACGCCCCGTTCCCCGACAATAGCGACGTGAATGCGCTCAAGTCCGCATCGAGTTGGGACGAGCTCGCGGGATTATTCGGAAAATCGGCTGATGGAACACCTGCATCCAAGGCAGCCGCCATCACTCTTCCTCATGAGGTGGCAAAGGTGATCCACATTGCTGGGCACGCCGTCGCCGGCTTCACGACCCTGATGGGCTGTTTCCTGGTTGCGTTTGAAGCGGAGTCGCCGACCGGCGATAACCCCTTCTCCCTACCGGGGGCGATTTTGGGCGGCGTAGGCGCGGCTTTAATAGGCGTATCTGAGTTCCTAGTACCCTCGGCCCCTATCGAGAACACGGCGGTGAGCTCGGTGTCCAAGGCTTGCACGGCCGCCGGCTTAATCTCCAAGATCCTTTTCTCCGGCCCTGTCCAGGGCAAGCTTGCTGTCGCCGGCAGCGGTTTCTCAACTCTCGCGGTGAACGATGGGCGGGCCACAAGCGCAATTGTGGACTCGATTCTCGTCATCCCGGAGCTGTTTGTCACTGGTTGGCACTTCTACGAGCTGAGCCAGCAGTCGGCTAGCACGGAGCATGCTGCGGCGATTGTGGGGGAAGTCGGCCATCTGACCAATGACGCAGCCAGGATCTCGTATGCTGTCGCCGTGAATGTCCCGGATCCCCTCACAAAGCAGGAAGCCATCGTCGTGACGTTGGCTTGCAGGGTGGTCACTGCGGGGTTGCAAACTGCGGAAGCGTTCTTGGTGGAATAGCCGTAAGCGGAGCAGAATGAATGACTTTCCTCGAGGAGCACGAATGGCAAGGGTCAGGGCGTAGGGGGTAGGTGGGTGGGTGGGTGAGTAGCGCCAGGTATAATCCTAAATTGCTGCAAGAATAAGAGTTGCACGGCGTGCGGTGAGGATGATTGGAGGTGGTTTGTTGTCGAGGGGTTCACCGAAATTATGTGACGAGTTTCATTCCGCCAACTCTCCCTTCATTCAAATCGTGGGCAATACGTATAATATGAAAATATGTGGTAACCCTTTGGACGGGGCTTAAGATTAACCGTGAAAGAAGCTCAGCCAGAATGAATAAGCTATTTATCATGCTAGGGCCTCTACGCTACCCTCATCCTATCCCTGATTACGCCCTGCTAAAGCTCGTAATACCTATGATGTGCCACTTGTCGTACCTTCGCCCACTTTTACGGCCATAAGACCCTAGGTCTAAGCCCCTGAGAGTCTATGATGCTTGCGATCTTAACAAACGGTAAAACAGCCGTCAGCTGAGAAACATGTTTTGCTTGTTCAAGGGACTTTGGTTAGAGAAATGGCCACACTACGAGGTTGTGAATGGCGAATTGTAACCCAAAGCGCCGATTGGTCTCTATCTATCCTTCGTTTTTGTGAAAAGAACCGCCCCCAAACGCCTTTCTGAGCTTTACAATACATTTCTTGGGTACCCTCACTCTGTAGGCTGCCTGTATTCACTCAGCCTCACTTCTCATGCCCAAATCTAGTATATTTCTCCTGAAACATCCTGATCGAGCCTGAAACCACGTCACGCGACCCTGTCCTGCCCATATGCCGTGTTTGAGGCCTTCTCAGTAGCCAATCTGCTTCCGATGACCTCTATACTCTCTTTCTCTTCCCTTGCTTTCAAATGCCTGCAGAAAGCCACCAGGAGAAAATGTCTGTTGTACAATGTTGCCAAGTCTGGAAAATCGCTGCCACTTAATCGGAGTCGCGCCGAGATCGGCCATTCAGATCATGTCGATACCAATAGCTTCTAATAGCTAGGCGCCGTGTGAAAGCGAACTCTTGTATAGAACTTAGGCCCTTCTGCACATGGTAACGCCAATAGGATAGTATATCTCGTCGTCGTCGAAGCTACGAGCAGCTTCAAACTCTCGACGGTACACTGAAACCTTTTCGGCTGCGGTCATGGCCTTTGGAGCTCGCTTGGGACTCGGCTGGGCTTTTGAAGGTGTGGAATCCTTGCTGCTGCGCGAGCCTCCCGAAGACAGAACCTGGGTCCCCTTCGGGCCTGCGGTGCTCCGGGGAGGCGTGCTTGTCTCCTTCGATTTATGAGTTGCACTGGCTTCCTTCAGTCTATAAGTTAGCGTTTTCAGGCTAATCGATCGAGATTGGCGCAGTTTATTCCTTACATTCCGGCCGGAATTCGACCCAGGGCCGTGGTTCGTAGGCAGCCGACCGGGGTTTTGATACGGCGCTTGTCCACCATAAAATGGAATATTGGGAGGGCTCGTAGATCCGTACGGTGGGTATTGTGCCATTGGGAACATCGGTTGGGGGTTATCCGTGCCGCCCAGCGACGGCCAAGCGGGAAACGGGGGAAACACCATTGGCATTACGGGGAATGGATATTGCTGGCCGTGATGACCTAGCCCTGGCGGAGCGGCTGGTAGAGGATAAGTCGTCACTATGGGCCTCCCTCTTCCCTGTCCACCTCTACCACGCGTAGTAGGCCCGGAAGGCAGCGGCACGTGGTGTTGTCCCTGGCCCTGTGCGTTTTGCGTGCTTTGCTCTTGTTGGTCTTTCTTAGGCTGCTGGTCGGAAACGAGAGGAAGTTCAAACTCGACTGCTTTTGGGTTCAAAGGAGAGCTAACGTTGGACGTTGACGATGATTTTCGCCCATGGCTGCTGTTTCGAGACTTGCTCTTTTCGACCTCGTTGCCCATTGTAGCGAGATTTTAACGAGAAGACTGAAGTTTGTATTAATTAAACTGAAGACCCGATGCGATCGCCGAATGAGGGAGACAAGGGGGAGATGTTGGGTGTTCCGGGAACAAAGCTGTAGATGCCAGTGAAGTGTATCTTTTACTACGGCGTCGAGGAATGGTGGTGATGAGAGCGCCCGTACAGGTTCCAAATCCGCAAACAATCATCGCGTACTTACTCGTAGCGGTTATGATAGCAGGCCCTTAAAAAATGAACCTTCAAGGTAGCTGTGAACACTGGAGAATCTGTACTAATCCTGCGACGGCCAGTAGAAGTCGAAGGTAGGGTTATCGTAAGGACTGTATTTTCAAAGTGTTCTTGGGAATTGTAGCCATATAATCAGTGCGTGGTTGACGGGGAACAAGGCTACTCGAGAAATGAAAATGGAAGGTGATTATTATATAGAGCTTAGAAGAAGGGAAGGAATGTCGGCGACGGTACAACAATAGACCCAGCAGGGGTGTTTGTGGTGTCCATTACAAGGGAAGCCAAGGGAGCGTCAAGGATGAGCACGCGGCGAATCGCATTGTTTGGGAAAAATCACCACATTGTGAAGCAAACACTCCACTAGCGCATATGGGAGTGGGGTTCTTATAATAGAATAAGCCCGTCATTTCTATTGAAAGCAGAGGTTTTGCATCGCGTCGACGGGGACGCCGCCTAGCCATTGATCCCGGGTGAATAGCCTCACGGTGGGATCTCTAGCGCCTGATCCCAACCGTGCTCACCAGTCTGTTTAACGGGGGCCCATAGTTAGGAGCATACACGGCACGTAGATAGATCGGCCACCTGGCCTAATTGAATGGCAATAAATACCCAAGTTAAAGGGGACGGCCCAGATGTACGTCAATGAGGTATAAGGCGCTTAATTCATTATCTTAACGATATTGTTAGGTGTTTTGAAGTACATACGTACCCAAAATACGACAGCCTAGGCCACTGGACCATTCTATACTATTATCATGCATTTTCTGTGTAATAGAAGCATCTTGGGCTGCAGGTGGCCAATAGGGGGCTCCCTATTATTCTAAAGATACAAGCAAGGCGAGGATCGGAACATGATACAGAAGGGAGGAATTGAATACAGTATTTCTGGGATACGGAGAATATTTCCAATTAATTGGGCATACAGTGAAGCAAATTCCACACACCAGGGAGGTAGGGAAAGGAAACCTAGGTAGTACAACTAGTAGACGAAGGGTACAGTAGGCCAATGAATGACAAACGAGAAAGGTTGAACGTGATGAGGCCCAATTAAAGAGAGTAAGGATTCATGCAGCGTGAAATCTCGTGCAGGCTAAGCAGATAATTGTTTGATGCAGGCTTCTCTGTAGGCTAAGTGCGTTACTGCTTATAATGCCACAGTGGTTGCTGGACGACGAGGGTGATCACGTGAACAAGAGAGGCATACAATGAACACGAACCAATAATAATTGTTACTCTACCGAGGAAGCTGTGTTAAGTGCAGAAAAGGTTCCGTTGTGGCCATTGGGCTCAACTGCCGCCAGGAGCCTAGAGAAGAAACATACAAAAGAATCAAAGGAGAAGAACCCTTCCCCTTGGTCAATATTAAACATCCAGGATTAGCACTATCGGTGTGTAAAAGGCTACAAAGAATATGATTCAGTAGTCCCCTATTCCAAGCAATACATCACGTATTACTAATACAACACCTACAGCAGTTAACGCAGTAGCGGAGGGAAACAGGACAATAGGCCGTAAGTTAGGTAGTACGGCAATTATCTACCTGAGAAGTTCAGGTTTGCGTTACTACGCACGCGGCAGTGTATTAGAACTCATACAATGAAGTGGCTAGTTAGCCTTATATCGCCTGTTCTAGAATCCTACAAGGGGGCTGAAGCTAAAGAGACGTCAAACTATATACATTAACGGTGGCCTCTACCGTCGTGCGCAAAGCAGCATTTTGGGCGTGATGCCAGCCATTATGATGAACCATTAAGCGGTTTGCTCGAGGCGATTGAGGTAACGGCCGTAGAGGTGAACATGTACCGCGTCTACCGTCACGCCCAAGCTGAATAATGCCAGGAGTAGCAGTTGGTACACGTAGCACCTCCAAAATCGACTGTAAGGCGCTATAGAAGCCCGGGATAGAGCAAGTAAAAGCCATTGTCACACCTCTAGAACAACGAGCCGCTCCGGATGCCAGTAATAACATCTAGCATGGGCAAGTGCGGGCTCGCTGCACAGCAACAAGCGTATATTACCCCCTGTACCAGAGATCATTACAGCGCTTCGTTGGCAAATAAGCTACTATGAGCTTCAGTGCCGTGGACGAGACGTTAACTACCTCCACATCTACATTCTCACACCTTTCCCCCCATGCCGATAGGTATCCGCCACAGTCAGCCTCTCGGACCACGTTTTAAAGCTTGTATTCCTTCTACGTCTTTCATTACAGCCTTCTCTTCACTTGCACCCATTCTAGCCCCTTGCAAGCCGGTCTGAGCTACGTTTACTATGCTCTCCTCATTTATTGTGACGACACCTTCGGCCTTCTCGCACCTTTGACGGGTATGTATTCCATCCACTACCTCTCCAAGGCTGGCTCTCCATATTCTAAAATCTTCAAGTTTAGCGGCGCACGCGGCTGTAGATTCAACGGGCCGCCGGTTGTGGCGCGCGACAAGCCCGAAGTTCGGATCCGCACTCTATACCCTGAGGGGTGTTCTATATACCGATGCGACAAGGAGCTTTGGACCCCGGCGCGCGAGTTACCCTAGCGTACATCGCCCACATTGCGCCGACAGCAGGGTTATAGACGTATGACTATTGCCCGCATACAACGAGTTGGAGATGTCCATAATCAAGGCCGAACAACTTCGCTAAGACGATACTGAAACATGTTCGAGTTAGAATATCCCATCCCATTGGTCCAGAGGGGGGATGACGGATTTCCGCAGACGACCAACCAGACGGCGGCCATCATGGGTTGCCCTACCGCGCTAAATTGATTCCAGGTAGCTCGGTCGGCGGCCGACGCTTATACTACGGAGTACCACTGCCGCATTCGGAAGGTTATATTACGGCGATACAGCATCTCGCCTATACCCAACCTGTACTTACCTCCAAGCAGTTACTGGCGCTTCAGTTTGGCCGTCTCCATAGGAATCGACAAATGAACAGCGTGCTTCACGCCCCCTAACCCCACACGCGATAACCCTTGGTCTGGGATACATTGAGTATCCGCAAAGTACTGCTCCCAGGCCGCGTAGGCTCCGTCTTCGTTTGGCAGGTGGATGGCCGTTATGTTTGTTCTTTCATTCCATGGGAGCGATAACAGGTTCACAATGACTAGGTTACGCGCGCATTATTGCAGCTGTATAAATATAAGCAACGGCTAACAAGATGCCCAGTGCTTTTTCTCCGGTTCTTGGCTTACTTGGCACCGATTCCCATTTCGCACGCATCACTTCTAGCAACTTAGAGGATATCTGATAATAGCTATGGTTCTCAGAGTCATCTCGACAGCACTTGTGGCTGTGTCGGCCGCCAATGCGCTGTCACTTACTCCGCGCGCTACGTGCTCAAGCACAGTTGAGAGCTGCTCCTCTGCTGCCGGCTCATCTTCTGTCAGCTCGTGCTGCGTCAATAAGCCGGGTGGCCAATTCCTCCAAACGCAGTTCTGGGATACGGATCCTGTAACTGGACCGAGTAACTCGTGGACAATTCACGGGCTGTGGCCCGATAATTGCGATGGAACTTATGACGAGAGCTGTGACTCTTCGCGTGCCTATACCGGCATAACGACCATCCTCCAAAACAATGGCAAGTCGTCGCTTGTGTCTTACATGCAAGACTATTGGCAGAGCAATAGTGAGAGCGCCGAGGCATTCTGGGAGCACGAGTGGTCGACTCATGGGACCTGCGTTAGCACACTCGATCCGGACTGCTATTCCAGCTATACGAAAGGGCAAGAGGCTGCGGACTACTTCCAGGTCGTCGTAGACCTATTCAAATCTCTGGACACTTATAGCGCTCTCAGTGCAGCTGGGATTACCCCCTCCAGCTCGAAAACATATACGTCTGCACAGATACAAGCCGCCCTGCTCAAAGTGACGGGAAAGGCCGCCGTTATCTCCTGCAGCAGCAGTGAATTATACCAGGTGTACTATGGATTCTTCGTCAATGGGCCTTTGACAGGCGCCGATTTCGTGCCAGCGACGATTGGTAAGATTCCTCCGTATTAGTGTCTTCCTACCACTCGCGATGGAACGGAAACGGAAACTTGCTGACCCCTATCAATGATTGACAGTTGGCCAAAGCTCTAACTGCCCTAGCAGTGGCATCAAGTACTTACCCAAGAGCGGCACCGGCACATCCCCGACCAGTACCACGACTACGGCTACTAGGACTGGTATGTAGTGTTTATACGTCCCGCTTTGCGCAATTGAGAACATTTAAAACTGACACGATATTGCAGTAAGTTGATACATAAATCACACGCTCGACTCGAAGAGATATCCCTCTAGATATCGCCAAGCGACAAGAACATGTTGAGGGAACTTCTATGCTGACTGATTTCATCGTAGACCACTTCGCCTACCAGCACAGCAACCGGCACATTCTCCGGGAAAGGGTAGGTCTTTACCCAAGTTATAAATTTGGCTATCTATCTTATACTAATCCTTAATTAGCTACCTGAATGCGTACTACAATGGTAATGCCGACGGGTGCCTCATAACCGCAGGCACGTGGTATACGACAGGGACATGTGCAACATATACCGCCACCGCTTCAGGTATATATTTTCTCCCCCTTTCCCACGCCATACAATCGGCCTGCTGACATCCTTCCCTTTATTTAGGCTCCGGCTTTACTCTCGCGTCTTCAAAGGGCAGTTGCGGCATCGTCAGCGGCGCATTTACTTGCGCTTCAGGAGTCAGCGCAACAGTATTCAATGTGAGTTCTCTTCACTCCCGTGCCGCTGTTACATGTAGAGTATGCCAAGTATTCGCTGACTGATAAAACCCCAGGCCGTTGGCGGAAAGCTTGCCTACAATGGGGCGACCACTTTCTACGCAAGCGTGGTGCCAACAGGATCAACACAGGCGACTGTGTACACATCCTCTAAATCGTACTCAGTGACCTTTCAATGGCAAGCGGTTTGAGAAAGGCGAGTGGGAGCACGGGCACAAGGGCTGGCTCGACGGAAAGGAACGGGTGATTCGTGCTATTGTGGCCCTGTTCTTGACTCCTTGGAGACTATCGCTTGTTGCGGGGAGGTCAACGCAGCGGGAAATGCTGTTGCCTTATCACAAGAGAATAAAATCCTATTGTTTAAATGGGCACAGTCAAACCCTCTAGCTCGTTCCACGAATTCGTCTAGAAGACACGTAAACAGGGGAATAAGACAACGAAACCGACCGAATATCATCCGGCGATAGTATTGAACCCAAACCATCCCGACACTTGCAGTCTGGTGTGTTGTGTCTAACCTTAGAGTTCCGATGTCCACCGAGGACCATATTATCCTAAATAGCCCTCTCTAGCCCCGCTTCTCTACAGTCTCCTACCACACATCCCATACACGATACATCAATCAATCATACGATAAAACACTATCATACAGCGCAAACTCCCCTATTTTCCATCACGTAGCCACCCTCACAACCAGTCCCATTAACCCCTCATCCTTCAGAAGTAACTCCATCGCAGCTTCTTCAATAGTGATCATAACCTCCAGCTCCTCGGATCCAGGCCGCGTAGGCAAAAACATGGCGGCCGGCCAGTTCCACTTGCCCCCCGCCCGGCGTATCGCGTCAGGGTATCCGACGGTGCCGGCGCCGGTAATATCCCACTCTTGGCCGGCGTTCACGCCGATGTACCGCCAGGAATTGAACACGAACGCCCGCGTGTCGTCGGGGAAATAATCCAGCACGAGGTTCCGGGGGTCCGGGAGGCAGGAGTACATTTTGTGGCGTTCGTGCACGGAATCTTGGTCTACCGCTTCGATCGAGTCCTGGATGCTGCAAACGATAGGCCCAAGGTTTTTAGCTAATACATCCAGACGTATGGGGGTCGCTATTCCGCATGATTTGAGAAGGTTGGCCGTAGGCATTTTAGCCAGGGCCACCTCCACTGCGTTACCAAAGTAGCGGCGCGCTTGGTCTTCGTTGAAAACCCGTTTCCTAGCATCCATTACTGTGAAGAGTTTTGAATGGACCGCCTCGCCGTTCGTCTGTTCGCCCTGCGTGGGTGTGAGTACTGCAGTGTTCGCATCGGGGTCCTCAAAAACGGCAGCCCGCGCCTTGGCGGTGTACGCCCACAGCAAAGCCATCAAGACGACCGATGTGCTGGGCCGTCCTAGGTCTCCAAACTGCTGCAGGTGACTTTGGATTACGTTCAGGGTAGCGATTTTAAATATGAAGATCTTGCCTATCCATTCGCCGTCCACGGGGGTCTTTACAGGCGGTGAAAGGAGTTTTCTCTCCGGAAATCGCCGGCTAATATAGTCTGGATCTAGAAGATTGCCATCTGTATTCTTCTCTTTCGAATAGTGACACCCGTAGAAGGGGCTCGAGAGTATGGCCGATTTATCATACCAGTCTCCCCGGCTTTCCGCAGAAAGCCAACTAATGACATCATCGATAGCTTTTCCATCGCCTATGGAGTGATGAAGGTGGATTCCCAAGAACAACCCGCCGTCAACGGTGTAGATACGAAGGATCAGAGCTTGAGCGATCCCAGCCGCGGGAACATCAACCACTGGATTAACAAATGTCGCAGCGGGAAATCCCGTTTCCTTAAGATGGGTATATGTCTTTCCAAATGCCTCTCTGACGTCATGCACTTCAACCTGGACGTTGTGCTGGGCTAGGACATCGATAAGTGCGATGGGAGCATCAACCTTGAGAAGCGACCTAAGTACTGGTTGATTTCTCCCTAGCCTTAGAGCACTATCTTTAAGGTGTTGTATGGCGGCCGCTTGCTTATCATTGTCAACTTCGAAGCACAATACTAAGCGGTTGTAGGTTCGAGGCGCAAGCTGATTCCAGGTGTTCAAAGGAACCCACTGGTGGGTGTTATCGCGCGGTGCTTCTCGGTCTGTCTGTGTGGTCATTTTGGGCCATAATAATTTTAGAAGACAGGAGAATAAAGGATGATCTTGCCCGTATAGATGCTTTTATATGAAGGATTCTGGTGAAACACAAACGCTGACCAGAAATCCTGATTTATGGTGTTACGGGTGGTCCAAGGGAGGTTCATATGTGGCACTCCGCAGAGGTCATCAAGACCAGCAAAAACCAGCAGGCGTATTAAGTAGCTTGTTGGCGTTTTTCTGTAACAGTAGGAGGTTTGTTGTCTGGGTGTGATCACATCATCCACTCACTATCAAGGGAGGCCCGGGGGGTTGAGGGTTGTACACTGGGGGCCGCAGCACTTGACAGACAGCGGCTCGACAAAGCCAGGGCGGAGTAGTCGGCCAGAGAGCAGCAGGCTGAGCTTTATTCGTGTCTGACTTTTAAATAATATAGATCCTATTAAGACGTTGTGTAGCGGTCTAGGATTCCCTCTCGGTGAGATCTTACAATTCAGGTGTGCGCAGGTGCCAGCAGATGCCTCTCGGTGAAATACCCCAGCTACCCCCAAGCACCTTTACTTGGCGTGGCGAGTTGTGTCGAATTTGGCCTCGAAGAAGTCGAGATTTTCAAGAAGCTCACACTTTCTCAATATATTACCTCATTTCACCTCTAATAAATCACGTGATCCACCCTCTAGGCATCCTCACAAGCCTCCTAGACACGGGCGATATGGGAAGCTCCTCCTCGACAACCGAATCCGATACTGCCCCTGAAGCGTTCGTATGCTTCAAATACCCATCGCGCATCGGTCCGCGTCGTTTCTGATAAGGCTCATGGCATGCAGGATTGATGGAAAAATTGTTCACTACCTGAGTGTTGTGCCCTTCAAAAATTAAACCATATGGCTGTACCCTAGTCGCCCTTGATCCTTGAATGGCCACCCATTCCATTTACTCCGCGCTACGCGCCAGATACTGGAGGTCCGCGTCAGATAGTACACAAGCGCTCCTTACTACCACAGGGCCTTCAATATTTTGGAAGGTGGTTGTCTTGGAGTCGGTTAGCGAAGTATGCTAAGGCTGCGCCACGCTTCTAGGGCATTAGATTAGCCAAATGATCAGCATAATCTCTGAATTCCGATATACTAAATGAAGATTCACCGGATTGGAGAACTGAAAACGAGCTGCTATTGTTCAGGTTACGTTCTATCGTAAAAGTCGTAATCAATCTTGACAAATTACCCTATGATATGGTATCATTCTACCGATATTTCAATAGGCCGTCATGTACAAAAAAACACCCCGAGACGGACCCAAAAGAGAATGTAGTATCTGGAGGCTTCTTCCTATCCGTCAAGCCTTTAGGTAGCCGCCGAACTATGCCACCTATACAGTGTCATCCAAAAGTCCCCCCCTTATCGATTTATGAGTGCCTCAAAGGCTAGACCCCGTCGATTGATAAACACCTTTCCAAATTAGGGGGAGGTCAGTCGGAGACTATCGACATTAACTCGACCCGTAAGGGGAGTATATCCGGCTGCAGGTAATGGAGAAGTCTCAATATTGCCAGCATGTTGGCCCGAAGGCACATCCCACATGACGGCCATCGCCGTTCCGCGGGGCCGTAGGCGTGAACAGCCCCGGAGTAATTTTAGTTAGTCTGTTCGCATGAACGCAGTTTCCAAGTAGCCGGAGTGCAAGCTGAATTTTCCGCTAATAGATCAGTCGGCGTTAAGTCAAATGACAAATTGTGAGCCAAGTGGAAACCCCAGACCGTCTGGTGACCTTGTATTGCTTTGAGTGATCATTAGATATAAGAGACTAATCCCTACCTAGATGCGGAAGAAAATCCCGAGGCGGCTCTGCCTATGCCACCGTGTTGAAGCGAAACCTGTGTTCCGACAAACTCACTCGTCTTCAAGGTCGAAAAATTCGTCGCATCCGCTACTGGTAGACCTCGCTCGAATTACACCATGGCCCCCCGATGAGTGACTCCCTCCCCACAATCCTCCGGCACTATTGACGCCGTCAGAGTCAACTTCCGTGTCAGCCTCGATCTCGTAGACAGTCCCATGCTGTCTCTTTTCCTCGTTCCACTGGCGAATTTCGTCGATAAGCGTCTTAAAGGCCCAGAATTCATCTGTAGTCACTCGTCTTTCTCCCACTGAAAGCTCATCATCCGAAACATACATACGAGCGACGAGAATCGTTAGTGGGCCTGCCCCATCCTCATTGGCTAGATCAGGATTGATACCGCTTATTTTAGCCCTGCGGAGAATCTCGATCGACTCGCTTGCCGTTGAGAGCGCCGCATAGTGCAATATCCCATCCTGATTAGAGTCCACGAGATCGAGTCGGGCACCTGCGTCGATGAGCAAGTCAAGTAGAACGGAATTTCGGTTCCATAGCGAGTACATTATCGGAGCCATGAAACCCTTGCCCGGTTGGTTATCGATGTCGAGGCCTGCGCTAAGAAGGCAATAGAACCACTCGGCCCACGAAGACCGACTTTTGTCGTCAAGTTTTAAATCGTGACAGTATGCAGCAGCAGCATCTAAAGGGGTTTCTATACCCCAGATAGTTTCTCTTCGAAGGTCTGCACCATGGCTTAAGAGCAAACGTGATATGTTTGCATTCTGATGCGTGTTAAATATGGGTGTGTATCCGGTGAATGCGTGGGATAAGTTGACATCCGCACCGTATTCCAACAGGAGCTGAGCTGAATCAGCGTCCTCAAATCTTGCTGCTGTATGAAGAGGGGTTTCTCCACAGCTAGACAAGATATTGGGAACCGCTCCGGCTTCCAAGAGTGCACGTACGATATTGCTTTTACGCTGGCGTGTGGCCCAATGCAACGGAGCGAATCCAAAGCTGTCTAGGCGGTTGAGATTAATCGCGTCTGCCTCGGCAAACGCCGGTACAAGCCCATCTTTACTTTCGAGAATAGCTTGGTGGATTCTCGGGGATTGTACAGTCTCCCACATCTGCTGTTGTGATGAAAACTCGCTTAACAGATTCTTAGAAGCAACCAATCTTTGAACAATTCTAGGGTAAGTATAACTACTCTTCCCTATTACTCTAGCCATCGATGCTGCTGTGCTACTGTAAGATCAGTTGTGGTATCTTAGTATTCTTTAAATAAACCCTTACCGGCCGAAGACATCCTTTGAGTGAATATCACAACCTTGCTGGGCGAAAAATTTTGCCAATTCAAATTCGTGCCGAAGCAGGGCTACCTATGATTCGAACTTAGGTTTTTATAGCCAAGAGTTGAAGCTATACATACCATAGCAAGTGATTGTCCCCACAAGTCCACGTCTGTTGGAAGAACGGACTTATTGGCCAAATGAATACGAATCCAACGAAGGTCACCGAATCTAATAGCTCTCCAGATTTTATGTGACTTTAGGACTCGAGGCACCCTAATATGTAGCGATGAACCCGCTCCAGTCAGGCTCGACCACGAGAGATCGAGCTCTATGGATCGAGCCAGAAGCCAGTAGGGAAAGGCGTAGTACAGCCTCACAGAAGATGGGGACTTGGCAGTGCAGGTCGAATTATCACATGCCGAGCGCTGAAGGATTGGAGTGGTGTTATAATGAAGGAACAGGCGGCCTATCAAGGTGGCGAGCCAGTTAGGAGAATTCGACTGTTTTATTTGATGACAGTTGCAGTTGCAGGTGGACAAACACTGTCGAACAAGAACCCCCTGAAATTGTATCATTGATTTTGGAGTTGACAACAGTCCGCTGGTCCCCAGGTCGCAGCCATTAGCAACTCCATCTTCTAGGCAGGGGTTGGTCTGCTCCGTGCTTGGTGGTGGCTTCTGATCTGCTAGATCCTGTTTCAGTTGGCTAATTGACCCCTGAAGTTGCTTAAGTATCGCTTGGCTTCCTTGTTCCGCCTCTATGTTCTTGTTTTGCAGTTCCAGAATATTTTCGGTTGCGGTACAGAGCACTTCGTGTATGTCAAGGGTGACCTTCGCGTGTCGTTGCCTTAGGAATGTCAAATCACTAGTTTGCGGTATATTCATCTGCGTGAGAAAACGTACGCTTGGGAGGAGTTAAATGCTGAAAAGTATAGGCTGAGTAGCTCCCGGCTATTTCGAGCCTTGTGCCGTAGTATTTCGATGTTTCCCTTCTCTTTCTGCCATCTAAGCTTAGAGACGGGCTTCTTTTCGTGGTATCCTTGTTTCTCGCCTTGTTTCTTAGGCGCCTTGAGTCGGTCACACAAAGTATCCAATTCTTTGATCACTTGCGCCAGATCGCCCGCCAAAGATAGAACCTTGCTGGAGTCAACACTTCGGAAGTTGGCGCTATGGCCCATCGTCGTCCTCAGAGCCTCCCACTCTCGCAGGGCTGCTTCGACCTGTTCGATTACAGCGTGTAATGTCGAAAGCTCATTCAAAAGGTCGCTGAACTCAAGGGGTATCTGACCGAGAGAGCGCAAGAAGCGAACGCCTTTCGAGATTCCAACGGCCGCCTGGACAAGGGCAATAATACTTGCCGTCGCTGAGAGAGGGTCCATCTTGGAGCCGTTTTCACAAATAAAGCCAGAATGATGTATCTAGATTATAGTCGAGACGGGAGATATATAGTGGGTGTGGAATCAGACTACGCCATGAGGTTCCGTGTTGGTGGCTGAGCCTAAGGGGGCGGAGCAGTATGCAAGACGCCATTCCTGGATCTTAAAGCACCTTCCAGTATGTTTGCTACAGCGGTTTGGACACATGGACTTTTGGACCTATTCTTCACATTAGGTGTTGGTAACTAGGGGATTCTGCACATCATAATAACGTAAACATATACTCCATGCTTTCTATAAAATAAAATTTACCGTAAGACATCAAGCAGAAGATTAATGTTGATATACAGAGTACCATCAACTGTGCTTTAGGTAATGCAACCCCTCAGTGTGGCGGAGGCCTGGTTTATTCTATCGTTGGTCGAATTCAGAATCGCTGAGAAGCGTGATATTGGGCGAACACAAGTGGCTGGAGTACCTAAATAGGCAATAGTCGTGTATTTCCCAGAAACGAAAGGGGCACGTCCGAAACGCGTTCTCTATCCTACGGCGCCCATATCAACTACTCAGCATTTATATCTACCTTTTATAAAAAGTGCCAACCAGTATCAATATGCTAGTCGGTGCCATAACCACGTATTAATTACGGAACTGCGGCATTCGCGCGAATTTATATGCAAATGTCATAGAGCTGATATAGAAGCCTTTGAGTTTTAGAACTAAAGTCTCGTTCCCGAAGAGCATAATGCGACGCAGCTGCGAGCAGCGCCCTACCACCGCCACAATTACCTAGTCCCCGGTGCTTGAGCTCACACCTTGTATGTACTTTGTATGCCTATCTATTATACCCCCATAGAGGTCTGGGATCCGCAACCCCGTTGAGCCAGATCTAGATATATCGTTGCTGTGTATGGGTGGATACAATGGGGGGTCCAGCAGGGACAGACTCCTGTGATACGCCTCCCAATCTGCGAAGAGGAATATTCATGTCGTTCATGCGCCCATGCTCAAGATACCTATCGTTGGTATCATTGGCTACTGTGGTCAATTCATCATCGCGGAGTTGGTCATACGGTCCCTGGTCGATTCTCAATATATCCTTTCCGTACTCGTTGCTCGAAGATCCGATTAAAGGTGTTCGTTTCACGGAACCCCTAGGGGTAGTGTTGGAAGCTTTCCCGAATCGCAGCCTATGGTATACTGGGGCTAGGACTGGTATACACGCGCCGACGATTCCAACGTATATCTCAACGAAAGTCGCGACTCCTGACACGACAAACTGTTCTGTAATGGTCAGCAGAAGCCAATGCGAGAAGGGCAGTGGGGATTACTCGTGAAGTTGGTGATTCCCTGAATGTGAATGATCGCAGTTGATATCGTGCGAGCGAGACTTGCAGCAAAGGCTCTGTTACTAGAGATTAGTTTCCAATCCATCGCATCCCTTTAGGACTCCGTTGACGTACATGCTGCCAAGGAGAAATATGCTGCACACCACGAGCTTCTTTGATCTCGACATCTGTAATTTCAGTATCTCGTGGATCGGAAGCACCAATGCGATGAAGTCAATGATCGTATTAGCGATCGAGTTGAGGAGAAAATATAGAATTAAGTCCAAGCATTGAGTCTCGGGGAGACTCTGCAGTTCGAGTTGCCAAAACGCTCTTAGAGGCCGGCATTGCAAGAAGTTCACTATCTCAATGGCGATAGTCCACGAGACGGTAACGCAGGCGAGAGCTATCCCCACGATCTTGATTGTTCGGGTAGGGAAGATGCGCCATATGAGAGCCAGAACTGCGAGCTTGACGATGGAAGAGCTGAATCCGTATACAACCTCACCCGCAAAGATTGACTATAATATCTTAATCAGCTATCCTTGATCACTTATTTTGCGTTCATTCTCCCAAACCTTGTATAAGACGACAACAGTACCTGGACCGTCTGCAAGAACTAGTCGGTAGTCTCGTCCCAGACCTCCGCCCACCACGATTATAATATCCGCCACCAATTCTATATGACGAGTTAAAAGACCGGCGAGAATAAGGTAGTCATCTAGCGCATAGGGAACTCCGGCCAGCCTCCTCGCCCAGAATCTCAAAGCGACGGCGACTGTCGCGAGGAATGCGAGGACTGAAGTGCTAGCTACAATACCAGGCCCGTTGTCGTAATAGTCTATTGGCGGCGATACCTGCGACGACTGGGATGACATGGTGGCGCGCCACCGATCGGAAAGAAATCCGTCAATGACGGTACGATGAACAGAAAAGAAACACTGGTATGTATCAGATTGCGGTGCCAATTTTGGAGAATCGCGACCAAGGCGCTATTAAGGAGAACTACAGGTGTATGTCGAGCATTACCGGCGGCGTTCACATTATACCACGCGCCTCCTGTCTTCCTTCACACGTTCGTAGAAAACCCTAAGTAACCCTAAGTATTATGCGTAAGCTGCGCGGTGCATCGCGCAGCGGTAGGGTAGTACGGGAATCCTGCCCAGCACCAGATTTGGCCGCATTCTGCGCAAAATGCTACGCAGGTACACATGTGTGCTAATCCCGCGGGGCGCAGCAAATATGATAGGTCAGTGAATTGGAATAACGCACAGAGCATGACCTATCATATACACACAATTTGAGGTGGAGGTGGCAAGATGTACACATACCTACTTACATTAGACGTAGGTCCTGGAATCCTTCTGTTTCCTTCATGCGGCATCTAAGCTTAGCTCCCAACGCAGCGTTCCAGTAAGTACCGAAGCCCGGACGGCTGATGCCAGGCGGACCAAGACGTATGGTCAGCTTGATCAGCCCCCGCAAAGACAGGCAACTGCATCGGCGACTCTTTCTGGTAGCAGCATTCATCTCATATGAAGCTGAGGTGAGATCTCCCGCCGCATGGGGGAAATTGGGCAACACAACTTCTCACCAAAGGAAAGCCTGCACTAAAGGACAAATACAATTCACCTTGATTACGTGCTCGGAACTTGCCACAGCTGAGAGGCTTCCTATTGTATTCTAATGCGATTAGAAGACAAAGGAGAAGCGGCAGGCTGGTATTATCAGCAATTGTTTTCAAGGGCCTTTCGGTCGTTCTGCGCATTAACCCTTGCATGTGGCAGCGGGAGTAACCGTCTTAGTGCCCTAGCGACTAGAATGTCCATCGGGATTGAATACCGACCCCACGCGACCGGGATTGTCATCCCAGTGACAATCTCGGGACCGCGACTAAGGAATAGGTTGGTTGTGCCCTTCTACCATTTAGAATATGCCTCGACGATCGAGCATATGAGGCTTTCCAAAGGTCGCTCTATGTTGACTTGGAGCACACGATGAACAGTTAGCAAGGCTTTGCGTATCGTCCTCGTAGTGTGTTGCAATTTATGTTGGGGCGCTGATCCCCAAGACCCTACCTATTTGAGCCCCCTATTATCAACGGGAGCTCAACATAAGCAGGTTGAGTTTATATCGCTTTAATAGCCTAGATAGCTATATTTGAGGCGCTGCGCTCACGGCCATGGTGCCGAGGAGCTCCTCCTTTTTAAGTGCAGATCAAACCGTTGGGTGGTAGCCGTCATGACGATACTATCCCCCCTCAGCAGAAAGGCGCGCGATTTCATTCGATCTACAATATAAATGATACAGCAATCGGGAATCCCGTCGGTGCGACGAAAGGTGCCAACCGGACGCAAGTCTACGCACATCCCGGGATACAGTTTTTGTCAGGACCTCCAGCATTATAGGGGGCCTGCGTCGCCAACACGACGATCATCAATGGGGCACCAGAGCATCCTACCCGGTTGTCAATGAGAACCTGCAGTCTATGGAATTATGACAGTGAGCACAGCTAGCCGGAATAGGGAGGTCACTTCGGCGACTTGGAGGCTTGGATTTCGTTGGGGGGTATGATGCCGGCACCTATTGGGTAGTGTGGCTTTGACTAATGGGTTAGCAGTAATCAGGTGTCGTGGCAACTAAAAGTATCCAAAATAGCGTCGTGGAAGGACAGATTAGCGATGTGTTCAACACGGGGCATCGTGCTACGCACTATTTTATTATTATATTATATAGTAGGTACGACCTCATGTTTTCGCAGTTCTGACATCTATGAAAATAACACCGTTTTAAAATGTCGGTTGTTTGCCTGGCCCCGAGGTTACAGTGCACTTGGCCTAGCCACCTTAGCACATTATACCATCTTCGCTTTAGATACGACTGACTTTGGGGATCGTACAAGCATTCATGACACCCATCTTTCTCAAACGGTCGTGGTTACAACCCTTGAGCCCCCTTTCCCCCCTAAACCCACACGCTAAACAGGGCATATTCTATCATTGCGAATAAGTTTCCTCCCATTTACGAGGCAGCATAGATCTATTTCAGAGTGCTACGCCACCAATCGGAACAATCGAACCTGGAGGTCTCGAAGCAATGACAGATATAATCGCCAAGGCCATCAAGAAACAATAGAATCTCAAAGAAATACAAGAAATGATCAAGGCCTAGGAGAGACACCGCCACCAGCTTATCTTCCAGATACTTTTAGAATCCCGCACCGCCCCAAAATATATCATGGAGTAGAGCGAAGATATACAAGGGAATCTCCAACCCGTAGTTGAAGCCGGTGCTATTTTTCAAGAGCGACAGAAGCGCGCAACCGCTGACCACACGCGCCGCATTATCGACCTAATAGAGGAGATTGATACCCTATTAGAATAATTCAAATACGAGACAACTACGGCTGCTTTGAAAATGGCATATGGAGGGTTAGCGTTCTCTCTCTTGAGGAAGGCTTGCCACTTTTTATTACGAACGACCCGTTATAGGGCTAGGTCTGGCCTAGCCCTTTAGGTTAGACCTAGGTAGCCAAAGGGCCAGTCATCTAGTGTACATATAGCCGTAGAGTTGCCGCCACCTTTATGCTCCCCTTCTTTTTCCGTGCGTGGTTTTATTGACGGTATGTTACATATGTAGCCATATGGCCGCCCGTCACAGGACCGAAGATATTTACGAGATTTAAGCTTAAATAGTTAATGCTGGCCCCCAAATCCAGCATGAAGAGCTACGGCCGAGTAGGAATGAACGATGTACTACTTAACCATCCATGTTTGACAAATTTCTGACCGATAGGAACCTATCAAGTTACCCCATAAGTAGACATGGGCGGATTTTCTGGGGCTCGGCATTAACTAAACAGCCATGGATGAATTTGTCGATTAGTTAGAACACGGATCTGCGTGTAATTTGATTTGTAGAAAGGTAGGAACAGGCAAGTAAAATCTCATAAAGTTTACGAACGTATATAAGCATAATAAGACATCAACCGCTCCAAGGTATTGGGGCGGATGTTGAACTGAGAGCCGCACGCACGCACGATTCTTTACAGGGGCCTTCGGCCTTCGGTACGAAAGAGTCAAGCGGGGTTTCTCCGTTCCCTGCCTTTCAAGGTTCTATCGACCGGCCGAGAACTTATTTCAGACGTTATGCCAGAATTTCTTCCTACGGTAGCGAGAGAATCAATTCTAGGAGCAATTGATATCGCGTATGATGAATCACTCTCAAAGTCCCCGGGCCCCTGTTGAACCCCCTCTTCCAGAATTAATCGAATGGTGTAAACGACATCCGGAACCAAATCCCGGCCGATGGTACTTTACCCCGATTGGCGGCCTTGGCGAGTCCGACGATGATCTATCTACGATTATCGATCTTATAGTATCGCTGGGGCAACTTCAAAGCGCCAACTTTCTCGCCCCCAGCCGACCGATTCCCATATGCATCGAGAAATTTTCTAGCTTTCTGCACCTTCGGCTGCATGATCTTACACGGAATGGCATTATAAAATTCGCAAACCCCGTCTTGGTCGTAAGCTACAACCCAAGGGTCCGTATTGGATAAAGTTCGTTGAGCAGATTGTGGAGAAGCCATCAGGGGTTTTCCTTTGGGTGGAAGTTCCCATTCAGTCTCCCCTACGGGGAATGGGAAAATCGAGACAGGATCTTAGAAATCCGAAAGCAGTCCGCTCTTTGCATTCCGAACGCCGTATATGAATTTGAACTAACAACAGGAGCTATTCATCCGATCCGACTTGCCGACTCGGTTAACAGGGTGAGAGTTTCCGGTGGGAATAACCTAGCATCCGGCGGACGCTAATATCTTAGTTTTTTTACCCGTTTCCAGGTCCTTTATGAGCTACGAGGATGGTGATACTCGTGCGAATACCCCCTCGCATTCACCTATGACCCTCGTGCTGCTCACCGACGTCACTACTAGTGCACTATTAGTTACCACAACTAACTTCCTACCGCTCTCTCCCAAGGCAGAAAGCATAGAAATGGCGGTCGAGATAGTGTTCACGGGACAAATCGCCAGCGACGAACGATCTCGTGAGTCTAGAGAAATTCATTCATGATGCAGGCTTCGTGAAGGCATGAGACGGGATCTAGGCCAGCGCAAAATAAACGCTGACTTTGTGTGTTTAACGACTTGGAGATACATGTGTATACAGAATTATGACGAGTTCTATTTAATCGTTACGGCTCCGCAAAGGAGAAATTACATCTAGAAATACATAGTCAGAATCATCCCGGCTTGAATCTCATCCCATGCCCTGTGGGCGCAGGGCCGCCCCGAGGACATACGTCGTGGACCGGAAGTAGTCCTGCATTCTCCCCATCACGATCGGATTGGCGTTCATTGTAGGAGGGGGGGCCCAGCTCGATTCAAACCAGCCCGAGTCGGGTCTTGTGATGGGCGTGTCGATGCTCGATCGTCGACTGTCGGTGTACGACTTTGTGCTCAGCCCGAACGACACGGCCGAATCACGTTGGGCATTGTGGTCTCTGAGCTGGCATTTGCACCCTTGTTGTTCGTGGTTTGGCGCGATAGTTGCCTTTGGCTGCGGCTCGGTCTGTGTGCTTGCATCTGCATATTGAGGTCTATGGTACGTGGTTGGTGTCGGGGTTAGCTGTGTCCGCCTTACGTCGATCTCCTCCTGTCGTCTATAGCTGTGGTACTCCGGCGTGCTATTCCGGGACTCGAAATTGCTCGGTAATGCGGCGCTAGATCGCGGAGTTGGCTGTTCTTTCAGCACCCCGAGTTCGCCATGCACGGTGGTGGTGTCAATGCTTCGCGGACGTATCGGGGATGCCCTTCCCTGTCGTCGGACAGCCACGGGAACGGCAGGGCCAAGACGTGACCTGTCTAACGAAGGCGCCCGGCTATGGCTCAGAAGTGGTATCAACTGCCTCCTCGCTATGGTGTTCTCCCTTGACAGGGTTGCGGGGAGTGTGCTGGAGCGCGGGCGCTCTAAGTTCTGCTCCAAATCCCTGCCTCTGCTCAAGCGTCGCTGGTGCGTCGATGACAGGCTGTTGCCATTGAACGTGAGCGATCGTCGGAGTTGTTTAAGCGCACGAGGGTCGTCATCCCTTATCTCTCCGTCTTTGTCAGAGGCCCAGAACGCACCATTACCGAGCAATATTACTTGGAGAGTAGCGAAGTCCCTTGTCGTGCCATCCGATGGGAATAGCCATTCTTGTAACTGTGTTGGGAGCCCCTGTGACCCTTTATTAACGGTGTGTTAGCCTAGACAACTACGATCGCCTCGCGGACTCAACTCACGCTGCCTATACTCCCCCAGATGTGTTTTCCAGCATATGTAGTGTGTGCCCGATGTTCCCAGAGCGGTTACGACAAGTTCCGCAACCTCCTCATTACCATCCCCGCCGTGGCTCATAGAATTGGGGAAGGTTTCGTGCATCTCGGTACTATTTCAGTATTTGGTGTTGCACTCATCTCGGGCCGTAATGCAGAGAGTGAATGGACTTCAAAGAGGCAGCTCAGCCCGCGAGGAAGAAAATCAACGAAGATCCCGATATACACTACCGAGGACATTCCCTTGCCCCGTTCAGGGCCAATAAGTTAATAAGACGATAACGGCCAGCTCCGGCTAGCCCTGTCGTGGTGGCTGCTACCTGGTAGTCTCCTGCATGAAATGTGGGTGTCCCAGGGGATCATTTGAAACACCCCAGAGGCTTGACAACAGCTGATATCAGCCCAGATCTCATACCGTTACGTACTCCTGATTTCAAGACGGCCGAAGAAATCTGACAGTGTCTCTGAATGCGTCCCAGAAGACTAGAAGCGATAAACGCGCCGTTAAGTTCAAGGTTTGGTGATGCCAAGGATCGCTGGCTCAGCTGAGCGATTTGGAGTCTTAGCTTCGGCAACAGGCGTAGCACTGCTAACACGGGGTGTAGAAAACATCATGGCTATAATGGGGAAGGTGATTTGATTTGAGAATGGATAGCATTACAGTACATAGCTCGATCTTCTCATTGAAAAACGTTATTAAACTACAGACTGTTCTACGGACTCGTGGCCGGAGTCGTCTTCTACGCTAGGCTGCTTGTACTGCGGCTCTCGACGGTCTTGAGTAGTGACCTCCTCCATGTCGATAGAACTCGCTGCAGTGACCGAAGCGACGTCGCCAGCGTCGTCTATTTTCTTTCGAGATGACCAGAATGAAATATTGTCCGAGCCGGCGCTTGGGGATGTCGCTGTTGATGTTGTATGAATGGGGCGACGATGACTGTCCACTGCCGCCTCTGTGTCGAGCTTTAGTTTTTCCATGTCGATGCGCGCAGTCGCAAGATGGGTATCATCGGTACCATCACCTACGGGCTCGTGATTCCGTGGCGTTGTCTGTTCGTGCTGCTGGTCTTCCTCCTCGTGCAGAAACTCGTTCGTCTCTTGCTCTTGTCTCTCTGACTGTTCCTTGTGTTGTTTCATCATCTGGTCTAATGTCTGCGCCTGATTTGGGTCGGGCTCGGGCTTGCGCTCCTTCTTTTCTCGCCGGGTCAACTCCACCTCGAGGACCCTCGTGCCCATAGGGACTTTGGTAACCAACCCATCGTCGTCGCGGTCGAAATACAACGCCCACATTCCAGGGTAATCCTCCACTGCAACGAACCCCTCCCAGCTTTCGAGGGTCATGCGTCGGTCCTGCCGTGTGCAGTCAAATGGTCCCGTTATATGCGCCTGCGCATCCGTTCGAAGACCATATTTAACTTCATACGTGTCTCTATCGACGTATATCCAGTTGAGCATTGGAGGATCATCGCTGATGGTGCTAACCAGGCCCTCGTATTTGGTGTCTGGATATGGCAAGAAGTACCCCGAGAAGGGATACCCGTCATCGACGGTTCCAGAGTCTTCTTCGTGTGATGCTAATGGCCTAGTTGTAATCCATAGCTAGGAACCCGCAGCATCAGTCTTAGGGTCTTGTATTACTATTAATGGGGGAGTGTACCTTGTTGTCCTTCAATACAACGAGTCTTCCATCGATGTCGCGGCTCCGAATTGATTGCTTAACGCACGACACCACTAAGTTGCATCGACGCGCTCGATGCTCTTCGCGCTTATTTTTAGACTGGCTCTGGCGAATTGCTTCTTGTGTGCCCAGTAGTGCTGGGCAAATAGTCAGCGCCAGAAGCATGGGCACCGCCATCGTGGCTTCTCGGACGATTTGTTCTGGGGGTTTCCCACGGCACGCTTCTTTGAGGGCTTCCTGAAACTCCTCTTTACGAAAGGCTTCCCCTACGATATCGCCGATGGTCTTGTTGTTTAGAGTCGAGTGACGGGCGGAACTCTCTGAAGACATGGAATTGGCGATTCTTTGGTGAGTAGAGGAAAGAAGCGGCGCGTCGCAAATTCAAATGACTGATATGAGATGAGATTTCGGCAAACACGTCTGTCTGAAAGTCACGTTGCTGCATAAACAGTGTTTCAAACGCTACGGTATCATAGCATCTGCTGCCGTACCCATGTCAGGGATGGACCCTGATTCGTCAATTAGACTATGCCCAAATAACGTAGTGGTCAAGACCGGACGATTTCTGATAGATCATGCCATCATCAGATCAGAGACTGGGGCAGCAACGGTACGACCGGGGTTCGCAGGACCCCTGGCGTTTGAGGCTCTGCGCTTTGATCCCCAAGCCAAGGGTCCCGGCAAACGTTGAGAACTAGATCAACGAGGTTACGCTGGTAAGGCTCGGTCAGCAACCCCTCGCTACACGCATCGTCCCATAACATCGAACGAGTACGTCGCATTGGGGAACGAAGGATTGCATTTCGCGTCGCGGACGAGCTTCACGAGCACGGGTGGAGTCATGACGACGATCCTTTTAGCAAGAATTGTCTTTGTCAGAGGCTGGGAATCGTCGAAGCTCGGTGAGGATATAAACATCGCGAAAGCCCGCAGTTAAGGAGGGAGTTAATACTCATCACACTCCATCAACCGCACAATCCAACCTCCTCAGCTTAGCCTGACTCTAAAGACATCGCAGCGCGACACGATCTTGACATATAATAATTAATTTTTGATCTCGTTCCTCATCACAATCCTACCCCCGACACAATGGCTACCCAGGCTGCGTGAGTGATAATGAAATCCGTTTACTGAGTTCCTAATACCGGGTTCTAACATCCAAGTCTTAGCCCCTCGACTGTCCCCATGAAGAACAACGTCTACAACAGCGACTCCGACTCGGACGGACAAGCTCGTGGAGGCCGTCGCCCCCAGAACGGGCTTACCCAGGCTCTGCCGCAGATCCCAACCTCAAGCGGTCTGTCCCAACCAGCCGGTAAGCTATCTTCACCCTGAAGCCGCACGCAAGCCTCCATTCTCACACAGCTCTCCCGTAGGCCAACTTCTCAAGGGTGCCACCGACGAAAACGGCAACCAGAAGGCCGCTGCCCTGCTCGTTGGCATCAAGCTGGATTTGGAGGCCGAGGTGCACCTGACCGCTAGGGTTCGTGGTGATATCTGCGTGGGCTTGTATTAGACGCGAAGACCCCTCGACTCGGCGAGTCTCCGTATCCATAGATGGGAAGATCAAGGTCTTTAGAGTGGTTGCAAGCTAGATCCCTGGGCTGGTCCCTATATACCCCACATACTTGCATCTATGTAGAAAAGGATTAGAGCTTCTCAGCGGCTGCGCGACTGGGTTGAAATCAATCGGAATCGTCTCATACTCAGTGACGCCTGTTTCATAGAGTTGTTGATGCCGAAAACGAGTTGATAATTTTACAATGCGCCTAGACATGTATTCTGACCCGTTGTACATGTCTTACAATTTCAGCACTAGCCAATCATCCTCTTTCTTCCCTTTCTCCTTCTTTATTACTCCCAGTAGGCCGCGGGTCGCCCCCTGCATTTCGTTACCGTCGTGCCACCGCTTGGCACCTGCGTACGCCTCAATAAACCCGTCCGGGCCTGATACGCATACAAGATTGACTCCAGGGCGAGCTGCGGTTGTCTCTAGTCCTGCCTTGAGAGCACATATACAAGCGCAAGCAGGATCCGGGGAGGAAAAACGCGAAACATCATTATCGTCGGGTAGTAATTCGACGGCTCCTTGGGAGTGCCACGTGCAGCCTTTATGTATGTTGGGGCAAGGGGTCAACCGTTTCACGGCGGAAGCGAGCGCTACTTCGACGTCGTGTGCTTTGATGAACGACCCTTCTTCGTCAACGAAATACGATATCTCGAAGTGCGACGGGTGACGCCGTTTCAGGTCTTGAATTTGGAGCGCAAGGGAAGAGGCTGGCTCCTCGGTGAGCTGTTTTCGTTTTTCTTGTAGGGCTGCATTGCAGTCGGCCCCTGGCCTGTCCCAGAATCTGAACCAGTTGCCAGATTTGCTTAGGAGTGCGGGGAATTTTTCACAACCGAGTGCATCCGCACCGCAGCGATTCGCCCACAAGATCGATATGTGCGGTCGGCTCCCTGCACTCTCACTGTACCCATTGTCGTCTAGGAGTTTGTGGGCAATTTGCAGCGCTGGCGCGATACCTGTCCCACCCGCGAGGAAGACCACACCTCTTTGACCCCCGACGTCACTAATTCCAGTACCGTTATCGTAAGCGCCGCCGTCGCCTATTCGGCGGGGAACATCAAAACCTAGATGTGGACCGCGCAACCAGAGAGTATCGCCCACACGTTGCCTCGAGAGGTAGTTTGACATTTCCCCACCATCCATTCTGCGGACCAGAATCCGAAGGTCGGCCTGCTCATCCTGATCCTCGGTTACGCGCCCCGCCTCCCCACTCCGCATCGCGTGCGCTTCACTCACGTTACCCTTCCCCAAGGTGCTCTTGCTTTCCATAGATGGCGAACTTGCTGATATGAGTAAAGGCGGCAAAGGCGTGTAATGTCGCGCTATCTGCAATTGCGGCTGCTTGATCTCGACAGACCAGAGCCCATGACGCCATGCCTCACGAATACGATTTGACAAAAACCCCACTGGCTCGTCGTCTTCCTCATCGCGTCCTGACCCAAGTCCCCGGGGAACCACCCAGGAGCCAGGACGAAGGGTGATTATAAACGCTGTAGGGGACACCTGCTCACGCTCGGTGATTGTGAAGGCGGTGAATGTTGACGTGTTGATCACGTCGTCATCGACAGCCGCAGATTGCCGCCGGTACAGATACGCCGAACCAGCTGAGGTGGCAAATATCAGCGCCAGTAGCATCCATCGCGGACCTCGGGGATGCGAATTCTGAGTCTGGGGAGGAGTAGAAGGCTGAGTACGGTTCGATAGTGCAGATTCGGAGTCGGATGGTGTTGCCTTGAGCTGAAGCTTGGAGGAGCTACAGAGCGCACGGCTCAAAGGTGAAATTTGTGAGGGCCGACCAGGAGGTGTAGGGTTTCTATACAGCCGCCTAACTATGACTCGGCTATGGTCATAAGAGAGAAACGATTGAGCAGCCCGAGAAGGCCCTCTTAATCGGCCTAGCCATTGCATTGCATTGCCGCGCATTGATATACCTATCAATCCGAATGAGCGCGACCCGACTTTAAATGATACCGAGAGTTTCGCCGTCTAACCCCAGGTAGCATAGGGGTTATCGAAGTTTGGCAGAGCTGACAGGCGGCTACCGGCTGTTAGTGAGGTCTTGCAGCTGTCGATCTAGCCCCTGTCGATGTGGGGGCTTCAACGTGCGTTGTAGATACCCGATAGGGCACGCAGTCCATCTACCTACCTAACCGCACTGACCACCTTTTAGGACGGGGTCCCTTTCGGCATAATATGTGTGACGGTCATGACAATTGCTGACGTAACGGTTCCTTAATTCGACCCTTTATCGATAAGACTATCGATAACGGGAGGGACCTACTACACATATAATATATTACTAGCTTTTGTGTATGCTAGTTTTTTTTTTTTTTTTCTTTTTTTTTTAGCTTAGAATTTTTGTTTGTAGTATTAATAAAGCTATAAATTAGCTTTTAACGATTGTAATACTATTTTAAGCTTTTTTTTTTGCTGTTAAGCGTTTTATAAATATATTATTTATAATTGCTATAGTTGCAAACTTAAACTAACTATTTATTATGCTATTGCATACTTAACTTAAAATAAGTATATTACTACTAAAGACTAAAACTAAGACTTATAACTTTTTTAAAGCAATAACCTATAAAAATTAACAACTTAAAATAATTTAAAAAAATTTAAAACTACGTTGCACTAAATAGTACTTTATTTGTAAACCTAAGCGTAAATATTTTAAAACTAACTATAAAAGAAAACCTTAACTTTAAGTTTTTAAAAGCTAAATAAAAACAAAACTTTAACGCTGCTTTAAATAATATAGCAGCTAAACAGGCAATACTAAAAAACTTATAAGCTTAAATTTTCTAGTTAATATAATAGTTAAAATAAGCCTAACAAAATTAAACCTTAAAATTAAAACAAAATAGTATTATTAAAAGCGCCTTTAGCAGCACTACTTTTTAACTAATAGGCATAGCAGCTTAAACTATTTTTAAAAATATAAAAGAAGCAATAGTAAATAGCTTTAACCTATTATATAATAATAAAGCTAAAAACTAAAAACTAAACCTAAAATATTTTACTAGCAATAAAAAATAATTTAACTATTAGCTAAGCAAGCTAGCTAACAAATTTAAAGAAAATGTTATTACTTATTATACTAAAAAAAGCTATATACGTTATATTATGTTTTTATTGCAAGATAACGCTGCATAAGCCTTTAAAACATATTTTTGTTTTACTACTAAACTATATAGCAGTATAGCTAAAATAATTTAAGCTTTAAAAACTGCTTATTATAACTTAAATTAGTTAGCTAAAGCTTATAATAAGCTAAATAAATATTATTATAAAGCTAAATAAGATATTTATTAATTTATTGTTTAATTTAATACTTTAGCGTTAAAAGCTAAGTTTTTTAAATTAAAATAGTTTTAAATCTTTTAAAAGCATATAGATTTTAATTTAAGAAGTAAAATCTTTAAAGCTAGTATAAACCTGCATATAAGCTACAAATGCTTTTATAACAAAGTATTTAAAGCTATATATAATTATAAGCATAGCTACTAGCGTTATTAAAAATATAACTAAAAACTAGCAAACAAGCTTACTGCTAATAAAGCTTTAGCTGCTTAATATAATATTAAACTAAATGCTGCAAAGATTTTAAGATAGCTAAAAAAAGCTTTAAACAATAAAAAAAAAAAGGTTTATTAAGCTAATAATATATATTTTATTTGCAGAAAATCTAAGCATTATGCTACTAAATGCTTTAACAAGCTTAAACTTAAAAAGATTGCAAAAATATAACTTACTAAAAAAGTTAAAAAACAAAAAGATTTAACTAATAAGTCCTTTAACTTAAAAAACTAATAAAACTGCCAGAAGTTTTTACAATAGTTTAGTTACTATTTTTAGCTAAAGTAAGTAGTAATAAAAAAAACTTTTTTTTTTATAACACTATTTAGCTATAAGTAAATAATATTAAAATAAAAGCTACTATATTATATAATATTAAAGCTTAAATCTTTTTAATAATAAGCCTAAAGTTAGCCTAATAAGCATATTAATAGCTAAAAGCTAAATTAATAATATTAATATAAAAACAACTTTTTTCTAATTATAAAAAAAGACCTATAAAAAGCATAAAGCAATATTTACATGCTACTTTTAAAATTAACAAAAAAAGATTTAAAGATTAACTTTTTTAAGTTACTAATATAAAGCTAAATATTATAATTAGCTTAAACTAGCTAGCTAAATATTAGATTTTTTTAGATTGCGCTAGTAAAAAGCTAGTATAGCTTAATAACTTACTGCCTTTTGCAAAGTTTTTGCTAACAATAGAAATTTTATAAATAAAAGCTTTAAAACGTTAAGTTAACTCTGCTGTTTAAAAAAACGCTAATTGCTAAAACTAAGCACTAAAAAAACAATATTAAATACTTTAACAGAAGATGCTAAGCAATGCTAACAATAACCTTAAGGTAATTATAAATATTATGCAACAAATTAATTAAAACTTAAATAAATAATAATAAGCTTAGCTAACTAAAAAAGCATTAAAACAACTTATATTAATAAAGTTTATTATACTAACAAAATAAATAAAAAGCATAAAATTATAGAAAATATTTAATAAAAAGCATATTTTTTTCTTATTTAATAAAGATTTAAAATATATAGCACTAGTTTATAAGATATTACTAAAACTATTAGCTTACTTAAAAAGCTTTTTTTTTAAAATTAAAGTAGATATTATAGCATCTTTTTAACTTAGTTTTAACGTTATACTAGAACTTACTAACAAAAAGCCTACTAACTTACCTTTAAAATATTATATCTTAATCTAATATTTTTTATTAAAAAAAGAAGTTACTAACTAGTTGCTAGCCTTAAGTTTTATTAAGCTATATATAAAAGTTAATATAGCTTTTATTTTATTTACTTTAAAGCCTTATTTTTAAAAACAATAATTTTATATTAACTGTAACAGTTATAATAATTGCTAACATAACAGTCTTTTAATTTAACCCTTTATTAATAAAACTATTAATAACAGAAAGAACCTACTATATATATAATATATTACTAGCTTTTATATATGCTAGTTTCTTTTTTTTTTTTTTTTCTTTTTTAGCTTAAAATCTTTATTTATAGCATTAATAAAGCTATAAACTAGCCTTTAACAATTATAATACTATTTTAAGCTTTTTTTCTTGCTATTAAGCGTTTTATAAATATGTTATTTATAATTGCTATAGTTGCAAACTTAAACCAACTACTTATTATATTATTATATACTTAACTTAAAATAAGTGCACTACTATTAAAAACTAAAACTAAAACCTATAACTTCTCTAAAGTAACAATCTATAAAAATTAACAACTTAAAATAATTTAAAAAAATCTAAAACTATATTGCATTAAATAGTACTTTACTTATAAACTTAAGCGTAAATACTTTAAAACTAACTATAAAAAAAAACCTTAACTTTAAGTTTTTAAAAGCTAAACAAAAATAAAACTTTAACGCTGCTTTAAATAATATAGCAGCTAAACAGGTAATATTAAAGGACTTATAAGCCTAGATTTTCTAGTTAACACAACAGTTAAAACAAGCTTAACAAAATTAGACTTTAAAATCAAAACAAGATAATACTATTAAAAGCGCTTTTAGCAGCACTACTTTTTAACTAATAAGCATAGCAGCTTAAACTGTTTTTAAAAATATAAAAAAAGCAATAGTAAATAGCTTTAACTTATTATATAATAATAAAGCTAAAAACTAAAAACTAAACTTAAAATATTTTGCTAGCAATAAAAAACAATTTAACTATTAGCTAAGCAAGCTAGCTAACAAATTTAAAAAAGATATTACTATTTATTATACTAAAAAAAGCTGCATATATTATATTATATCTTTGTTGCAAAATAATGCTACGTAAGCTTTTAAAATATATTTTTGTTTTACTACTAAACTATATAGCAGTATAGCTAAAATAATTTAAGCTTTAAAAACTGCTTATTATAACTTAAATTAGTTAGCTAAAGCTTATAATAAGCTAAACAAACATTACTATAAAGCTAAATAAAATATTTATTAATTTATTGCCTAATTTAATACTTTAGCGTTAAAAGCTAAGTTTTTTAAATTAAAATAGTTTTAAATCTTTTAAAAGTATATAAATCTTAATTTAAAAAGTAAAATTTTTAAAGCTAGTATAAACCTATATATAAGCTATAAACACTTTTATAACAAAGTATTTAAAGCTATATATAACTATAAGCATAGCTACTAGTATTATTAAAAATATAACTAAAAACTAGCAAATAAGCCTGCTGCTAATAAAGCTTTAGCTATTTAATATAATACTAAACTAAATGCTGCAAAAACTTTAGAATAGCTAAAAAAAGCCTTAAATAATAAAAAAAAAAAAGTTTACTAGGCTAACAATATATGTTTTATCTGCAGAAAATCTAGGCACTATATTATTAAATGCTTTAATAAGCCTAAACTTAAAAAGGTTATAAAAACGCAACTTACTAAAAAAGTTAAAAAACAAAAAGATTTAACTAATAAATCTTTTAACTTAAAAAACTAACAGAACTGCTAAAAGTTTTTACAATAATTTAGTTATTATTTTTAGCTAAAGTAAGTAGCAATAAAAAAAACTTCTTTTTTTATAACATTGTTTAGCTATAAGTAAATAATATTAAAATAAAAGCTATTATATTATATAATATTAAAGCTTAAGTCTCTTTAATAATAAGCTTAAAGTTAGCTTAACAGGCATATTAACAGCTAAAAGCTAAATTAATAATACTAATATAAAAACAATTTTTTTTTAATTATAAAAAAAAACCTATAAAAAGCATAAAGTAATATTTATATGCTACCTTTAAAATTAATAAAAAAAGATTTAAAAATTAACTTTTTTAAGTTACTAATATAAAGCTAAACATTATAATTAGCTTAAACTAGCTAGCTAAATACTAAATCTTTTTAAACTATGCTAATAAAAAGCTAGTATAGCCTAATAACTTACTGCTTTTTGTAAAGTTTTTGCTAACAATAAAAATCCTATAAATAAAAGCTTTAAAATGTTAAGTTAACCTTGCTGTTTAAAAAAATGCTAATTGCTAAAACTAAGTATTAAAAAAACAATATTAAATATTTTAACAAAAAACGCTAAGCAATGCTAACAATAACCTTAAAGTAATTATAAATATTATACAATAAGTTAATTAAAACTTAAACAAATAATAATAAGCTTAGCTAACTAAAAAAGTACTAAAGTAACCTATACTAATAAAGTTTATTGCATTAATAAAACAAATAAAAAGTATAAAATTATAAAAAATATTTAATAAAAAGCATATTTTTTTTTTATTTAATAAAAATCTAAAATATATAGCACTAGTTTATAAAATATTACTAAAACTATTAGCTTACTTAAAAGGCTTTTTTTTTAAAATTAAAGCAAATATTATAGCATTTTTTTAACCTAGTTTTAACGTTATACTAAAACCTACTAATAAAAAGCCTACTAACTTACTTTTAAAATATTATATTTTAATTTAGTATTTTCTATTAAAAAAAAAAGTTACTAACTAGTTGCTAGCCTTAGGTTTTATTAAGCTATATATAAAAGTTAATGCAGCTTTTATTTTATTTGCTTTAAAGCTTTATTTTTAAAAACAATAATTCTATATTAACTATTAATAAAAAAATAAATATTTAAAAAACTATATTATTTTTGCTTTAAACTTACTTAATATTATTTTTAATAGCTAACAAGCTAAAAAATACTTTAAATTTAATATTATTAAAGCTTTTTATAAAATAAAAATAGCGCTAAAATTAAAATATCTTACTACTTTTAAAACTTAGCAAAGTATATTTTAATAGTTAGTTTTACTTTTTAAACTTAAGGTAAAACTAGCTTAATAGCAGACTTTTATTAACATATAGCTGCAAAAATTACTAAATAAGTTTGCAAGCATATACGCTAATAATATTTTAATATATTTTAATATTAAAAAAAAGCATTAAACCTACTATAAAAAGGTTATCTATAAACTATATAAAATAAATTTGCAAAGTAATATTAAAAAGTTACAGTTTAACGTAATAAAAATAAACTACTTAAATATAATATTAAAAGCTAAAGTAAGCATTAAAGTAAATCTAGCTAAAATTAAAGCTATTACTAGCTAAAAATTTAAAAACTTTAATAAAATATAAGTAGTTTAATTTTTTTTAAAGCTTTGCAACTTTATCTGTATATTTACCTACTATGTAAGTAATATAGCTAAACTTTTTAATTAATTGCTTAAAAAAAACGCGCTTTTTAAAAAAAGCTTAAAACAAAAAAAAGCCTTTAAAGCTATAAAATAATTAGCTTATTAGTTACTAGTATTAGCTTTTTTTAAACTTAAAGTATCTACTAAAGTAAAAATAAATGCTTTATATAATATTACTAGAGATATTATTTAGTAACAGCAATTTAATAGCTAATAAAAACCTATTAAATACTTTTTAAAAATAATAATATTATATAAAAAAGCATACTTTATATAAAATTACAAACTTTTAGCAGTAGTATAAATATTAAAATACTACTATTTAAAACTACTAAAAATAAAGTTTTTTATAGTTACTAACTACTAAGCTTTAGTTTATTTTTTAACTAAAAAAATACTATTAATGTAATAAATATAATAAGCTAACTTTTTATTTAACTTTAATATTATGTTTTAATATTGTTTAAGCTAGCAAAATATAGTTGCTAACGTACTTTTATAGAAAATAGTAAACTTATTTACTATTAAAGCATAAAAAGCTAAAAAGTAAAATATAAAATTAATTAACCTTGCAAAAATAGCTATACTAGTTACTTTAGTAAAACTAACTATAATATTTTTAAAAAAAGCAGACTTAATAAATCTTATTAAAAAAGAAAATAAACTTTAATAGCTAAATATAAAAAAATATTATTTAAAAGTTTTAAAAACTATAACTAATAAATTAATTTTTTTATAAATAGCTTTAATAAAAAAAGCTTACTATTTAGTTATTATAGCTTACTTAAAGCAAAATAAAACTATAAAAGCGTTAAAATAAAACTACTACTAGCTTTACTTTAAAAAAAACATTAAAAAATATATATAAAATTGCTATAATTGCAAAAGAAATAAAGTATTATAAGATAAAACCTTAAGCTTACTATACCTGCTATTAATGTTAACTTTAGTTTAAAAACATATAGTAGTTAATAAAAAATCTATATTTAAAAATTAATATAAATATAATTATATTTAAATGTTTATTAATAAATTTAGCTATTTTTTAGTTAGTATTCTAGCTTATAAAACTAATACTATAAAAAATATAGCCTTAAAATATTACTAATATATTTATTAATTACTTAGTATACTAAAAATCTAAATATTTAATAATATAAAACTATTTATTTTAAGCTTTATAGCTAAAATTAATAAATTAACTAGTATAAAATACTGCTATAGCAATATATTTTACTTATAAATTTAAAATGCTATAAAGCTTATAAACTAAAAGTTAAATTAATAATTAAGATTTTATATTAATAAATATTAAAATAACTAAAGTATTTACTTGCTTGCTTTAAATTTTATATATAACTTTTTATAGCACTTATTAATAAATATAGCCTTATTAAAAGTAGCTATAAAAACTAATATTTATAACTTATTATTACTGCTGCTACTTAACGTAAAAGCAAATAGTAAACTAGAAAAATAAGCGCTTAAGCTAATATAACAAGCATAAAAAGTCTAACAATATGCTTACAAAATAGCACTTAAAATATAAAAGCAATAATAAATATAAGCTAACTATAAGCAAAAACTAGTAAACTTTACAGTTAGTAATTATATATTTTTAAAAAAAAAAAGCTTTGCAACTTAAGTGCTAACAACTAAGCTAGACTTATAATAAGCAAAGCTATTTAAAATACTGCAAATATAAAGGCATAGCTATATTTTAAACTTTTTAAACTTTTATAAAATAACTAACCTATTTTATGCTAATAAACTATAAAAAGCTGTAAATAACCTGCTACTACAACAAGCGTAACTATTACCTAAAGCAAAAAAAGTTAACAGTAAAGCAAAATTTAAAATAAAAAAAATACTACAATTTAAACTATATAAAAAATATAAAATGCTATAATATTAGGTAGTATAGCAAAAATATAACCTTAATAATATATAGTACCCTGCTAAAAACTTTAAAAACTTGCTAATATAGCTAAAAAAATTTTATAAGCAATACTAAAAAGCTTTAGGTCCTTTAGTAAAACTGCAATACTAAATAAAAGCAGCAGCTAAAAATACATAAACAAAAAACTATTTAAATAATAATCTAGCTAAAAAAGCAAGCTTAGCTATAAAAATTAAACAATATAAATAACTTTAATAAGGTTTATAACTATATTTTAGTTTTAGTAAGAGAAAATATAATAGTTATAATAATTACTAACGTAATAGTCCTTTAATTTAACTTTTTATTAATAAAACTATTAATAATAAAAAGGACCTACTATATATATAATATATTACCAGCTTTTATATATGCTAGTTTTTTTTTTTTTTTTCTTTTTTCTTTAGCTTAAAATCTTTGTCTATAGTATTAATAAAGCTATAAACCAGCTTTTAACAATTATAATATTAACTATTAATAAAGGAATAAATACTTAAAAGATTATATTATCTTTGCTTTAAACTTACTTAGTATTATTTTTAACAGCTAATAAGCTAGAAAATACTTTAAATTTAACGTTATTAAAGCTTTTTATAAAATAAAAATAGCGCTAAAATTAAAATATTTTACTGCTTTTAAAACTTAGCAAAATATGTTTTAATAGCTAGTTTTACTTTTTAAACTTAAAGTAAAACTAGCTTAATAGCAGACTTTTATTAACGTATAGCTGCAAAAATTGCTAAATAAGTTTGCAAGCATATATGCTAATAATATCTTAGTATATTTTAATATTAAGAAAAAGCACTAGATTTACTGTAAAAAAGTTATTTATAAACTATATAAAGTAAATTTGCAAAGCAATATTAAAAAGTTACAGTTTAATATAATAAAAATAAACTATTTAAATATAATACTAAAAGCTAAAGTAAGCATTAAAGTAAACTTAGCTAAAATTAAAGCTATTACTAGCTAAAAATTTAAAAACTTTAATAAAGTATAAGTAGTTTAATCTTTTTTAAAGCTTTGCAACTTTATTTGCATATTTATTTACTATGCAAATAATATAGCTAAACTTTTTAATTAATTGCTTAAAAAAAATATACTTTTTAAAAAAAGCTTAAAATAAAAAAAAGCTTTTAAAGCTATAAAATAATTAGCTTATTAGTTACTAGTGCTAGCTTTTTTTAAACTTAAAGTACTTACTAAAGTAAAAACAAACGCTTTATATAATGCTACCAGAAATATTATTTAGCAATAGCAACCTAACAGCTAATAAAAACTTATTAAATATTTTTTAAAAACAATAATATTATATAAAAAAGCATACTTTATATAAGATTGCAAACTTTTAGCAGTAGTATAAACATTAAAATATTATTGTTTAAAACTACTAAAAATAAAGTTTTTTATAGTTATTAACTATTAAGCTTTAGTTTACTTTTTAATTAAAAAGATATTATTAATGCAACAAATATAATAAGCTAACTTTTTATTTAACTTTAATATTATATTTTAATATTATTTAAGCTAGCAAAACATAGTTGCTAACATATTTTTATAAAAAATAGTAAACTTACTTACTATTAAAGCGCAAAAAGCTAAAAAGCAAAACATAAAATTAATTAACTTTATAAAGATAGCTATATTAGTTGCTTTAGTAAAACTAACTATAATACTTTTAAAAAAAGCAGACTTAGTAAATTTTATTAAAAAAGAAAATAAATTTTAATAGCTAAATATAAAAAAATACTATTTAAAAGTTCTAGAAACTATAACTAATAAATTAATTTTTTTATAAATAGCTTTAATAAAAAAAGCTTATTATTTAGTTATTATAGCTTATCTAAAGCAAAATAAAACTATAAAAGCGTTAAAATAAGACTACTACTAGCTTTACTTTAAAAAAAACGTTAAAAAATATATATAAAATTGCTATAATTGCAAAAAAAACAAAGCACTACAAAATAAAACTTTAAGCTTATTATACTTGCTACTAATATTAACTTTAGTTTAAAAATATATAGTAATTAATAAAAAATTTATACTTAAAAATTAATATAAATATAATTACATTTAAGCATTTATTAATAAATTTAGCTATTTTTTAGTTAATATTTTAGCTTATAAAATTAATACTGCAGAAAATATAGCTTTAAAATATTACTAATATATTTATTAATTACTTAGCATACTAAAAATCTAGATATTTAATAATATAAAACTATTTATTTTAAGCTTTATAGCTAAAATTAACAAATTAACTAGCATAAAATACTATTATAGCAGCATATTTTACTTATAAACTTAAAATGCTATAAAGCTTACAAACTAAAAGTTAAATTAATAATTAAGATTTTATATTAACAAATATTAAAATAACTAAAGTATTTACTTGCTTGCTTTAAATTTTGCGTATAACTTTTTATAGCACTTATTAATAAATATAGCTTTACTAAAAGTAGCTATAAAAACTAATATTTATAACCTACTATTACTGCTGCTACTTAATATAAAAGCAGATAGTAAACTAAAAAAATAAGCGCTTAAGCTAGTATAACAAGCGCAAAAAGTTTAATAATATGCCTATAAAATAGCACTTAAAATGCAAAAGTAACAATAAACGTAAGCTAACTACAAGCAAAAACTAGTAAACTTTGCAGTTAGCAATTATATATTTTTAAAAAAAAAAGGCTTTGCAACTTAAGCGCTAACAATTAAGCTAAACTTATAATAAGCAAAGCTATTTAAAATACTGCAAATATAAAGGCATAGCTATATTTTAAACTTTTTAAACTTTTATAAAATAACTAACCTATTTTATGCTAATAGACTACAAAAAGCTATAAACAACCTGCTACTATAATAAGCATAACTGCTACCTAAAGCAAAAAAAGTTAATAGTAAAGCAGAATTTAAAGTAAAAAAAATACTATAATTTAAACTATATAGAAAATATAAAATGCTATAATATTAGGTAGCATAGCAAAAATATAACCTTAATAATATATAATACCCTGCTAAAAACTTTAAAAACTTGCTAATATAGCTAAAAAAATTTTATAAGCAGCATTAAAAAGCCTTAAATTTTTTAATAAGACTGCAATACTAAATAAAAGCAGCAGCTAAAAATATATAAGCAAAAAACTATTTAAATAATAATCTAGCTAAAAAAGCAAGCTTAGCTATAAAAATTAGATAATATAAATAACTTTAATAAAGTTTATAACTATATTTTAGTTTTAGTAAAAAAAAATATAACAGTTATAACAATTATTAATATAACAGTTTTTTAATTTAATTTTTTATTAATAAAACTATTAATAATAAAAAGGACTTACTATATATATAATATATTACCAGCTTTTATATATGCTAGTTTCTTTTTTTCTTTTCTTTTTTTTTTAGCTTAAAATCTTTGTTTGTAGTATTAATAAAGCTATAAACTAGCCTTTAATAATTGTAATAATATAACCTACTAGAAATTTTATATATAAAGCTATATAGTAAATTAATAAAAATAGCAAAAAATCTAATTTTAAAAGTAATATAAAATAAAAATTTTATATAAAATTATATATAAGTTTTAAATTAAAAAATTAAATATATTATATATTAATAATAATTTAAAAATAAAATAATTAAAAATATTATAAAAATTATTAAAAAATTAAATAAAATATATAAAATATAAAATAAATATATATAATATTATTTTAATTATAAATTTTAATATAAAAATAAAAACTAAAAATTAAAAAAATTATTTAATATATTTAAAAATATTTAAATATATAATATATTTTATATATAATTTAAAAATTAATATTTAAATAAATAAAATATTTATATATATAAAGTTAATTTTATAATTTTATTTAATAATAAAATAATATATTAAAATAAAAAGTTTTTTAAAATATATAAATTAAATAAATTAAAAAAAAAAAAAATATTAATTTTTTAAAAGTTTATTAAAATAAAGTTTATAAATATATATATATTAATTTATTTATAAAATTTTTATATATATTTAAAATTTAAGCTTTAAATTATTAAATAAAAAAATAAAAAAAATTATTATTTTATATATTAATTTAATATTTAAAGTTTAATTATATAATTTTTAAAAGTTTAAAAAAATATTTTATTAATTTATATTATATATTTAAATTTTTTTTAAATTTTTTTAAATATTATATAATAAAATATAAGCTTTATATTTATTATATTATTTAATATATTATAATTTTTTATTTATTTTTATTAATATTTTTAATATAATATAATATTTTATTTATATTTATAATTATAATAGTTATAATAATTATTAATATAATAGTTTTTTAATTTAATTTTTTATTAATAAAACTATTAATAACTAAAAAGACTTACTATATATATAATATATTACTAGCTTTTATATATGCTAGTTTTTTTTTTTTTTTTTTTCTTTTTTAGCTTAAAATTTTTGTTTATAGCATTAATAAAGCTATAAACTAGCTTTTAACAATTATAATACTATTTTAAGCTTTTTTTTTTGCTGTTAAGCATTTTATAAATATATTATTTATAATTGCTATAGTTGCAAACTTAAACTAACTATTTATTATATTATTATATATTTAACTTAAAATAAGTATACTATTACTAAAAAATAAAACTAAAACTTATAACTTTTTTAAAGCAATAATTTATAAAAATTAACAATTTAAAATAATTTAAAAAAATCTAAAACTATATTATATTAAATAATATTTTATTTATAAACTTAAGCGTAAATACTTTAAAACTAACTATAAAAAAAAACTTTAACTTTAAGTTTTTAAAAGCTAAATAAAAATAAAACTTTAATACTGCTTTAAATAATATAATAGCTAAATAAGTAATACTAAAAAACTTATAAGCTTAAATTTTTTAGTTAATATAATAGTTAAAATAAGCTTAACAAAATTAAACTTTAAAATTAAAACAAAATAGTATTATTAAAAGCGCTTTTAATAGCATTACTTTTTAACTAATAAGTATAGCAGCTTAAACTATTTTTAAAAACGTAAAAAAAGCAATAGTAAATAGCTTTAACTTATTATATAATAATAAAGCTAAAAATTAAAAACTAAACTTAAAATATTTTGCTAGCAATAAAAAATAATTTAATTATTAGCTAAGCAAGCTAGCTAACAAATTTAAAAAAAATATTATTACTTATTATATTAAAAAAAGCTATATATATTATATTATATTTTTATTACAAAATAATATTATATAAGCTTTTAAAACGTATTTTTATTTTATTATTAAACTATATAGCAATATAGCTAAAATAATTTAAGCTTTAAAAACTACTTATTATAACTTAAATTAGTTAGCTAAAGCTTATAATAAGCTAAACAAATATTACTATAAAGCTAAATAAAATATTTATTAATTTATTGCTTAATTTAATATTTTAGCATTAAAAGCTAAGTTTTTTAAATTAAAATAGTTTTAAATTTTTTAAAAGTATATAAATTTTAATTTAAAAAGTAAAATTTTTAAAGCTAATATAAACTTATATATAAGCTATAAATGCTTTTATAATAAAATATTTAAAGCTATATATAACTATAAATATAATTACTAGCATTATTAAAAATATAACTAAAAACTAGCAAATAAGCTTATTGCTAATAAAGCTTTAGCTATTTAATATAATATTAAACTAAATATTATAAAAACTTTAAAATAACTTAAAAAAGCTTTAAATAATAAAAAAAAAAAAGTTTACTAAGCTAACAATATATATTTTATTTGCAAAAAATCTAGATATTATATTACTAAATGCTTTAATAAGCTTAAACTTAAAAAAGTTGCAAAAATATAACTTACTAAAAAAATTAAAAAACAAAAAAATTTAACTAATAAATCCTTTAACTTAAAAAATTAATAAAACTACTAAAAGTTTTTATAATAGTTTAGTTACTATTTTTAGCTAAAGTAAGTAATAATAAAAAAAACTTTTTTTTTTATAATATTATTTAGCTATAAGTAAATAATATTAAAATAAAAGCTATTATATTATATAATATTAAAGCTTAAGTTTTTTTAATAATAAGCTTAAAGTTAGCTTAATAAGCATATTAATAGCTAAAAGCTAAATTAATAATACTAATATAAAAATAACTTTTTTTTAATTATAAAAAAAAACTTATAAAAAATATAAAGCAATATTTATATGTTATTTTTAAAATTAATAAAAAGAAATTTAAAAATTAACTTTTTTAAGTTATTAATATAAAGCTAAATATTATAATTAGTTTAAATTAGCTAGCTAAACATTAAATTCTTTTAGATTATACTAATAAAAAGCTAGTATAGCTTAATAACTTACTACTTTTTATAAAGTTTTTGCTAATAATAAAAATCTTATAAATAAAAGCTTTAAAACGTTAAGTTAATCTTATTGTTTAAAAAAATGCTAATTATTAAAACTAAATACTAAAAAAATAATATTAAATATTTTAATAAAAAACGCTAAGTAATGCTAACAATAACTTTAAAGTAATTATAAATATTATATAATAAGTTAATTAAAACTTAAATAAATAATAATAAGCTTAGCTAGCTAAAAAAATATTAAAGCAACTTATATTAATAAAGTTTATTATATTAACAAAATAAATAAAAAATATAAAATTATAAAAAATATTTAATAAAAAATATATTTTTTTTTTACTTAATAAAAATTTAAAATATATAATACTAGTTTATAAGATATTACTAAAATTATTAGCTTACTTAAAAAGCTTTTTTTTTAAAATTAAAGCAGATATTATAGCATTTTTTTAACCTAATTTTAATATTATGCTAAAACTTACTAATAAAAAGCCTACTAACTTACTTTTAAAATATTATATTTTAATTTAATATTTCTTATTAAAAAAAAAAATTACTAACTAATTGCTAGCTTTAAGCTTTATTAAGCTATATATAAAAGTTAATATAGCTTTTATTTTATTTGCTTTAAAGCTTTATTTTTAAAAATAATAATTTTATATTAACTATTAATAAAAAAATAAATATTTAAAAAACTATATTATTTTTGCTTTAAACTTATTTAATATTATTTTTAATAGCTAATAAGCTAGAAAATACTTTAAATTTAATATTATTAAAGCTTTTTATAAAATAAAAATAGCGCTAAAATTAAAATATCTTATTATTTTTAAAACTTAGCAAAATATTTTTTAATAGCTAGTTTTACTTTTTAAACTTAAGGTAAAACTAGCTTAATAGTAGACTTTTATTAATATATAGCTATAAAAATTACTAAATAAGTTTGCAAGCATATATACTAATAACGTTTTAATATATTTTAATATTAAAAAAAAATATTAAATCTACTATAAAAAAGTTATTTATAAACTATATAAAGTAAATTTACAAAGCAATATTAAAAAGTTATAGTTTAATATAATAAAAATAAACTATTTAAATATAGTACTAAAAGCTAAAATAAGTATTAAAATAAACCTAGCTAAAATTAAAGCTATTATTAGCTAAAAATTTAAAAACTTTAATAAAGTATAAGCAGTTTAATTTTTTTTAAAGCTTTGCAACTTTATTTATATATTTACTTATTATATAAGTAATATAGCTAAACCTTTTAATTAATTGCTTAAAAAAAACATGCCTTTTAAAAAAAGCCTAAAATAAAAAAAAGCTTTTAAAGTTATAAAATAATTAGCTTATTAGTTACTAATGCTAGCTTTTTTTAAACTTAAAGTACTTACTAAAATAAAAATAAACGCTTTATATAATGCTACTAAAGATATTATTTAGCAATAATAACCTAACAGCTAATAAAAACTTATTAAATATTTTTTAAAAATAATAATATTATATAAAAAAGCATACTTTATATAAGATTGCAAACTTTTAATAATAGTATAAACATTAAAATACTATTATTTAAAACTATTAAAAATAAAGTTTTTTATAATTACTAACTATTAAGCTTTAATTTACTTTTTAATTAAAAAAATATTATTAATATAATAAGTATAATAAGCTAACTTTTTATTTAATTTTAATATTATATTTTAATATTATTTAAGCTAGCAAAATATAGTTGCTAACATACTTTTATAAAAAATAGTAAATTTACTTACTATTAAAGCATAAAAAGCTAAAAAATAAAATATAAAATTAATTAATTTTGCAAAAATAGCTATATTAGTTGCTTTAGTAAAACTAACTATAACATTTTTAAAAAAAGCAAACTTAATAGATTTTATTAAAAAAAAAAACAAATTTTAATAGCTAAATATAAAAAAATACTATTTAAAAGTTTTAAAAACTATAACTAATAAATTAATTTTTTTATAAACAGTTTTAATAAAAAAAGCTTACTATTTAGTTATTATAGCTTACTTAAGGCAAAATAAAACTATAAAAGCATTAAAACAAAACTATTACTAGCTTTACTTTAAAAAAAACGTTAAAAAATATATATAAAATTGCTATAACTATAAAAAAAACAAAACACTATAAAATAAAACCTTAAGCTTATTATACTTGCTATTAATGTTAACTTTAATTTAAAAATATATAGTAATTAATAAAAAATTTATATTTAAAAATTAATATAAATATAACTACGTTTAAGCATTTATTAACAAATTTAGCTATTTTTTAGTTAGCATTTTAGCTTATAAAACTAATATTGCAAAAAATATAGCCTTAAAATATTACTAATATATTTATTAATTATTTAATATATTAAAAGTTTAAATATTTAATAATATAAAACTATTTATTTTAAGCTTTATAGCTAAAATTAACAAATTAACTAGCATAAAGTACTGCTATAGCAGTATATTTTACTTATAAACTTAAAGTGCTATAAAGCTTATAAACTAAAAGCTAGATTAACAATTAAAATTTTATATTAATAAGTATTAAAACAACTAAAGTATTTATTTACTTGCTTTAAATTTTATATATAACTTTTTATAGCATTTATTAATAGATATAGCTTTACTAAAAATAGCTATAAAAACTAATATTTATAACTTATTATTACTATTACTACTTAATATAAAAGCAAATAATAAACTAAAAAAACAAGCGCTTAAGCTAGTATAACAAGCACAAAAAGTTTAATAATATGCTTATAAAATAATATTTAAAATATAAAAGTAATAGCAAACATAAGCTAACTATAAGCAAAAACTAATAAACTTTACAGTTAGCAATTATATATTTTTAAAAAAAAAAAGCTTTATAACTTAAGCGCTAATAACTAAGCTAGACTTATAATAAATAAAGCTATTTAAAATACTGCAAATATAAAAGCATAGCTATATTTTAAACTTTTTAAACTTTTATAAAATAACTAACTTATTTTATGCTAATAAACTGTAAAAAGCTGCAAATAATCTGTTACTATAATAAGCATAACTGCTACCTAAAGCAAAAAAAGTTAATAGTAAAGCAAAATTTAAAGTAAAAAAAATACTGCAATTTAAACTATATAAAAAATATAAAATGCTATAATACTAGGTAGCATAGCAAAAATATAACCTTAATAATATATAATATCTTGCTAAAAACTTTAAAAACTTGCTAATGCAGCTAAAAAAATTTTATAAGCAGTATTAAAAGGCTTTAGGTTTTTTAGTAAAACTTTAATATTAAATAAAAGCAGCAGCTAAAAATATATAAGCAAAAAATTATTTAAATAATAATTTAGCTAAAAAAGCAAGCTTTGCTATAAAAGTTAAATAATATAAGTAATTTTAATAAGGTTTATAACTATATTTTAGTTTTAATAAAAAAAAATATAACAATTATAATAATTGCTAATATAACAATCCTTTAATTTAACCTTTTATTAATAAAACTATTAATAACTAAAAAGATTTACTATATATATAATATATTATTAGCTTTTATATATGCTAGTTTTTTTTTTTTCTTCTTTTTTTTTTTAGCTTAAAATCTTTATTTATAGCATTAATAAAGCTATAAACTAGCCTTTAATAATTATAATAATAATTATAATTTAAATAATTATATTATTATATTATAATAAATTAATATAATTATTTTATATATTATTTTTAATTTAAACTTTAATATATATTTAAAACTTTTATAAAAAGTTTATTATTTAATATAAAAATTTATTTTTATTTATATTTTTTAAAAATTATAAAATTTAGTTTTTAAATTTTAAATAAAAAATTAATATATATAATAATTAATTTTTTATATTTTTTATTATATAATTTAAAGCTTAAATTTTAATTTTAAATAAAATTTTTATATATAAATTATTTTTTATATATTTATAAACTATTTATAAATAATTTTTAAAAAATTTAATATATTATTTTTTTTAATTTATTTAATTTATATATTTTAAATATTTTTTTATATTTATATAATATTTTAATATAAAATTAAATTATAAAATTAATTTTATATTTATTATTATTTTATTTATTTAATTATTAATTTTTAAATTATTTTTATAAAATATTATATATTTAAATATTTTTAAATATATAAAATAATTTTTTTAATTTTTTTAATTTATTTTTATATTAAAATTTATAATTAAAATAATAATATTAAATTTAATTTTAAATTATATATAATTTATTTAATTTTTAAATAACTTTTATAATAAACTTTATTATTTTATTTTTAAATTATTATTAAATTATAAAATATTTAAGTTTATATTTTATAATTTTTATATAAATATATTTAAACTTTATATTTTATATTATTTTTAAAATTAAATTTTTTGCTATTTTTATTAATTTATTATATAGCTTTATATATAGAATTTCTAGTAGGTTATATTATGCCGAAAGGGACCCCGTCCTAAAAGGTGGTTAGTGCGGTTAGGTAGGTAGCTTGAAGAACATGTAGAATCTATATAGGAGGGCCACCAGTACGCCGCTAGCACGTACTGAACAACTACCTAAACATGCATACCTACCTAGGTAGATATCCCTACCAAATAAAATAAGTGGCCTTACATTCTCAAGGTGCTTGGGAATTATGGAAAGCCGTTAAAAGGACGTCTTCGTAGTCTTAACCCGCCTTAGTCGATGCATCACATTGGCAAGCGGTTTCGTGGTGTACCTATAATAACTTTCTGTAGTTTCGGATGCGTGCAAATTGAACTCGTCATTTTAACAAGTCGTATAATTCCTTCCTTGACTAGTACATATAAAAACTCAACTACGTGACCGGGAACTTAGCATACAAATAACGTTGATATCGGCCTCTACCCTGTATCCGACGTCCCCTGTTCATAGTTTCCCCTCGTGCCTTGATTGTGCCCGCCACCTAGCCGAAAGGATCAAACCTAAGATCTAGGTAGTCTAGCCCCCCACGCCGGCTACTGCACCGTCTAAATGTTGGTTTCGAGGTATTGCGCCACGACGGGGCATAACCACTGTTTTCAGGTTTCTCTATCAGTTACTTATCTCGATCATATCATCTTTATTGTGTGTTATGACTACAAACAAGACAGTAATAGTTCTTAGGCTTTTCTTACAGATACTAGTACGCCTCAGCTTACCCGCAATATGTAGTAGCCAGGTATCAAACGGAGTTTAACGCCTCAGGAGACATGGCTTTCAACTGAAGCAGAGCCTAGACGGCTTCGATTATCCACAGCTCTTACGAACCAACACTAACTATAGTAGCAATAACGTAACATCGGAGAACCCATATATATGCACCAGGAACCAACAACACCACATCCCCCCCTCTTTGATATTCCCCGCATAGTATAGACTTGAGGCTATATAGTATGAACGAATTGACGATGGCTAACCAAACTTGACCCTCGCTGCTGCTTCGATGTGATTATCTTGACTCTAGGGTTCGGTGTTTTACTATCTTTTTACGTGACCCCTTACTACATAGACTCTTTGGGCTTTACGTCCCGGGTAGACTAGAAGATTACCCGAGAGAATCATGGAGGACGTTAGTCTATACAGCGCCCTCGATTCTTCAAGACAGGAAATCAGGACTATCACTCTGGCCCCGGGGAAACTAGGGGAAGACGTCCACTGCGAACTCAAAACCGTCTCCCTCCTTGACAATCCGGCGTTTGAGGCACTCTCCTACACATGGGGCCCGCCTCGCCCAACCCGCAAGATATTTATAAACGGGCAGCGTCGTGCGGTTGGTGAAAACCTAGAGTATGCCCTCGCCCATCTGCAACACGCGGACAGGCCTAGGACGCTCTGGGCTGATGCTGTGTGTATCAACCAGGGCGACGTCAGCGAGCGGAATTCCCAAGTGCAGCTGATGGGGACCATATACTCGAGGGCTTCAGGGGTTCTAGCTTGGCTCGGGCTCGAGCACAGCGACAGCGACCTCGCGTTTGACTTCCTGGAGACGATGCCCACGGATCCCGAGGTCCATTGGGATCCCGCGCAGCACCCGGGGCTCAAAGCCGTGTACACGCTGCCGCATATCGTCGGGCTGAACACCTTGTTCGAGAGGCCGTGGTGGCATCGTGTTTGGACCGTGCAAGAAAGCATCCTCTGCCCCGTGCTAACCTTTGTCTGTGGGCAGCGACAATTGGCAGCGGAGCAAGCCTTCAAAGTTGCCACGTGCTGGTTCAAGCACATGTACACGTGCTGTCAAGACACATGGTACACGGTGTTCAAGGTCACGGCCGGACAACCCGGCCTAGGCGACGTGTGCACGGCTCTCGGCACAATAGAAGAGATGCGGTTGTCGCCGGAGAAGTATCAATTCGGGCAGATCCTCTCCAAATTCATGTCCCGGCAATGCGCTGATCCGCACGATAAGATCTACGGACTTCTCGGCATTGCCCCCAAGGACGAGGCCGCGCATATCATCCCGGACTATAATAAGCCCGTGGCACAGGTCTACCGGGAAGCGGCGCTATCGCTGATCCAGCATCGAGGTAGTCTCGACATTCTGAGCATGCGGTATCCGAAGCCGCTCAACCATGTTAGCTCCGTAGTAGAGGCCCTTCCATCCTGGGTGCCTGATTGGACCCTGGACTCCGACCCCACGTTCATGTACGACGCAGACGACAGACTAAGCGCTTTGCCTTACTACAACGCGTCACGGGACAGCCGCTGCCGCGTTACAAGCACTGCCTCGGGCTCGCTCTCCGTGCGCGGCAGATTCATCAGCCGCATTGGGACTCTAAGCAGCGCCGAGGACCACATGGACGCAGCCAGCCTCAAGGACTTCTTCCTCGAATGGCGGAAGATGCTAGGAATAGACCGAGAGCCCAACCGCCCCTACGCGAAAAGCGCCTCCACAACGATGCAAGATGCTTTCTGGCAAACGCTATGTTGTTCTCTAATCCCGGATCTCGCCGGGCCGCGCAATAGCAACCTAATGTACAAGACAACGGATGATTCACCTTATCAGCGTTTGTTCGAGGCATGGTGGGGGTGGTGCGAGGAGTATAATTGTGACCCTCAAAAGCTCATGGAGATCCGTTCGGAAGAGTATTCAAGGGCCGAAATCAATATAATGGGGGGGCTGGTGTCGGCCTCGATCAGCATGCGGCGCTTGTTCATATCTGAAGGAGACGGCTGGATTGGCCTCGCGCCCTCGGACGCAATCGTCGGCGACAGAGTGGTGCTACTCGAGGGTGGACGAGTACCGTACATTATGCGGCCGGTCGGCAGTGATAGCGACGCGCAAGCTAGTTACCGACTGATCGGGGCCGCCTATGTACATGGCGTTATGGACGGGTCGGAATGGAGAGCCGACGAAATCGAGGAGTTGAGCTTGCTGTGACATGTGAATTGTATCATACCGAAAGCCCGCTATAGATGTTATAAATTCATAAGAATATTCAAGTAGCGGCAAGGCGAGTCATTGATAGGTACAGTGCGGAGGAAATAGCTGATAGGCGGGGCCTTAGAAAGAAATAACAAAACCAACAATAACGTGTGGTTAGCATGTAAACCACACCTGGCTGAAGCAATGTGCGACTATTTACGCGGTATCAACAGAAAGAGGAAAAAGAAGAAGAAATGAACCGACACTGGTACGGGGCTTCGGGAGACTTAATATGTGTGGTGTTCTAGAAGCGTGTATCTAGGTGAGCGGCGTCAGTCTAGTTGACCTATAATCTGTCCAGGCAATCGACAGCGGAATCATCCCTGTAAAAGTACAATATGCTATACACTAGTCTAGTCTCACCATAATATCGTCTATAACCGGATAATATCTCCGTTTTGTTTGATAGCCCCCCGGAAGTGATCTGCAACGACGTTTCCTTGGACAATCGTTTCTTGAATCACTCCCTCAACATGTTTAGGTTCTATTCTCCCGTACCATATACCATGGCCGGCGAGTGGGTGGGGATTACCGGCCCCGTTCTTCAACGTGGGGGGTAAATAGATAATGATGTTGCCGGCGAACTTGTGTCCACCAATGTGACTGATTAGGCCTACTCTTGCCGCGGAGGGCTTTTCCCCTCCTGTGCCAGCGAGGGGCGGCGCAGAGACACTCTCATTGATAAGAGGGCCGTGAAGAACTTCTAATCCAGCCTGCGGTAACTGTGTCTCGAATTCGGCTAGGAGCGCGGGGCCCATGATCCCACATCGCATGTCTCGGCCGCCGTGTCCACATATGAGGACCAATACGTCGTCGACATCGCGAACGCCAGACAATAAGTGTTTATACGCCTCTTTCCTCAAAAGCCGATCTTTGTGTATTTGCGGTAACCCGTCATTCATGGGGTGTAGTTTCTCGGGTAGTAAATACCCCTTGACAAGGGCTTGCACAGCATCAAAAGACACCCTAGGAAGAAAAGGAACGTATTTGAAGCTCGGCAACAGATAGACAGATGTAGTCTGGACTTCCGGTCGGCGGGATATGGACGACGGAAAAGAAGAATTGAGAACGGAGATATTGTGAAAGGGCTACTCGCAAATGCACTTACCGTCAGCTACTTCTTTCTAAGGCGACGCCGAGGTCTGGGATAAGGATGAGCAGACAGAGCCGGCGTATGCCTGTTCGACAGCGGACTCACATCGCTGTATATGCCACCGCGGCCGATCAATTCCTTGAGGTCAGCAGCGAGGTTATCGCCGCTGTTTTCTTCCTCGATGCGCGACGACCAGTCATTCTGTCCAGTACATACGAGGACTTGTTCGGCATAATTAGATATCAAGCCATTCAGTTTCCCATTATAGTCTAGTGGTAACCCTTCCGGCATTCCTGGGGTATCGGCGCATGCGCAAGTCGGGGACGGACATCGCGGGACAGTATTCAGGAATCTCGAGCGCGTTGATACGGGAGAAACAAGCTGCGTGCGTCGGGGTCTGGGCCTCGGCCTTAATATGGCCTGGGTTAAGGGTCGCAGGGACATTCTAGTAGAAGTCCGTATGAGATTGGTTTCATAGAAGGAATTGCGCAAGAGGGACTCTGAATTTCCGGGGATTTGTACAAGATATCGACCTATTTATCGTAAAGGTATGTAATCACCACGATTTCTCGAGCATCGTAGCTCCGAGCTATGACGTCGTAAATCCGAGGGTGCGTTCTCAGAAGATAGGCCGAGAATTATGCACTTATGCACCCCAGATAACCTTATTGGCCCCTGTTAGGTACCTAAGAGGTAACCGGTGTTGTTTTAGACATGGAATGGATATTTTTTAGAAACATATGCACCTAACAAGTAAACATTATCTTCATCGTCGGCAGCATTTGAACCAGTGAGGTCAGGATACAAAATGCTACATCCCAAACATGGGTATAATCAAATGAGGTAGGACCATCGCGACTCGAATTCTATGCCCAGCCTGTGCCGTTGTGTACACTAGGTTAGGGAGGTGGTTTTTGGGGTTCTTCCTGAGCAATGAATGACCTGTATTGGTTACCCCGGACATAAGCCAGAATCTTGCTGCCTAGCCCTACACTGCCTAGGGAGCATCTCGGATCGGAATCTGTGCCGAAAAGTCACAAAGTCTAAGTATCGTATATAGATTAGCGTAATATAGTTGCAAACCTAGGTAGATTGTGATAAACGGGATGGTACGGAGTACAGGGCGCCCTATATGACCCTTTTCATCTAGCCTACTAACCTCTTTCTTCAGGCCAAAATCCTTCGTAGCAGTCCGTCCTACTACACTACATCGAGTGCATTGATTAGCAACGCTAATTTCGGATACGGGCGTCAGCCTCAAACTGTTTCTGATCCCGGTCCGTCAGGAGCGTCAACGATGCCAGCATGCAGCGTCTAACGGCTTGGCTTGCATGGACTTTTTAGTGCTTAGTTCAAATCTTAGGAAGAGAAAGAAAAGGAAATAATATAATTCTCGTGAGGTCTTGCTTTAGCTAGACGATTCAAACACCGTACTAGTACATCCCACTACCTATCATCTTGTGTCACTCATTCGCATCGTAGCACTCCAAGATGGCTAAATTTTCCTCTCTTTCACTCGTTCCGCTCTTCCTATCCGCCACCGGAGTCCTTGCCGGGTTGCAAGTAGACGTAGACGATGCAGGTTAGTCCTAGGTTACTAGAGCTCTCGCAGTCTAGTCCAATACCATGCTAACAACCTCACAGCCTCCGTCAAGAAAGCCGCGGCTCTTGTCGCCGAAGATCTCATGAGTTTCTACACAGGCGAGATCCCCGGGATTCTACCTGGACCACCACCTGAAGGCGACTACTATCCGTGGACCGGCGGCGCATTGTGGGCTGCGATGCTAGACTATAGAAGCCGCACCGGCGACACGCAATACGACGAGAAGATCTCAGAAGGCCTTCAGTGGCAGCGCGGCCCGGGCGACGACTTCTTGCCGCAGAATTGGTCTATAACGACAGGCAACGATGACCAGGCTATCTGGGCAATGGCAGCTCTGCTTGCTGCTGAGACGGGCTTCGCCGAGGCGGGAGGGGATAATCCAAAATGGCTTACCCTAGCGCAAAACGTGTTCGACGAGCAGTCTACTGAAGCCCGACGCGTTGTCAACGGGTCTTGCGCCGGCGCCTTGAGATGGCAGATCTTCGCAACTAGTAATGGTTACAACTGGGTTGCTAGTAAGTGCAAGGCGCCCTACTAAGGAAATAGGATACTGATGAATACTTAGCCAGTTCGAACGTGGCCTACGCGAATCTGGGGGCCGGTTTGAGCCTGCAAGACAGACAGAACGAGACTCTGCCTAAATTAGTCGAGGATACATTCGACTGGCTAGAGAGCTCGAAATTTATCGACAGCAATTTCAACGTGTACGATGGAGCCCAAGCCTCGGACTGCAGCAAGAGTGAGTGTCTACTTTCTATGGGAACCCTCCCAAGTTCGCAAGCCTCGGCCTACCCATTCGGTCTCACTTTTACACCATAACATACTAAGCCGTCACCGCAGTCAGCAAGGCTCAGTTCTCATACATCTCGGCCTTCGCGCTAGAAAGCGCAGCAATCATGTTCAACACGACAGCCGACGAAAAGTGGCGCAAGCTCGTAGACGGTCTGACCAAGCGCACGATCGACGTCTTTTTCCCAGACGGAGTCGCGAAGGAGGTCGCCTGCGAATCCGGCATGTGCAACGTGGACCAGACTTTCTTTAAGGCCTTCCTACACCGAAGTCTAGCCTCGACGATGAAAGTCGCGCCGCACACAGTAGAAAGCATCCTTCCTGTCCTCAAGACCAGCGCCGCGGCGGCCGCCAAAAGTTGCACGGGTGGCGACAACAAACGAATGTGCGGGCTGGCCTGGTCTGGCCGTTTCGACGGCCTGGAAGGCGCAGGGTCTCAGGTATGTTATTCACCCCGTCTCTTACGCGTCTATATAAAGTCCGATAGTTCACCGTATACGGCCCTTCTCTACCCCAGGGCCGTACCACCCCAGACTTCATCGCCTTGCCCCTAGCAAGCTTCTACTAACTCTTCTGAATTGCAGATTGGCGTTCTAGGTGCATTGCTTAGCATTTTGCCCTCAGAAAAATCCGTGGGTTCCACCGGCTCCGGAGGTAGCGAGACGAGTAGCTCCAGTTCCTCGACAACTTCCCCGACTACTACCGCGGATGGCTCGTCCGAGTCTTCAACGGCTCCGGGGAATGCCGGTGTACACACGGGCGTTAGCGCTGTTGCATTGCTAACCAGCCTATTGTTCACGAGCCTTATGCTTAACTAAACGTAGATCCGGTATACCATGGTTTGATTGATGGATAGTGATCTCCCTACCCATGTGTGAAATATTCCAAACATCGATTCCACAGTCCGCTATCGCCGTCGTGGGAGATGCCTGCAAATTGTTATTTCGCACATAGTGTTCATTCCGCTCGCTTCGCGGTTGCTTCGCCTAGCCATCGGTGATGTCCGCGCATCGCGCACGTAGAACGAACCCAAGAGGGAATCACTAGCACCGAGGTGGCCTAGTCTGTCATCGCGAGATACAGCAGATTATTTTCTAGCATTAGAAGTGTGCATATCATCTTAACGTACACATCAATCCAACCCACATGTAACCGCCCCGGCCGGGTAAATGCATACATATCGCTATAAATTTAAACCATGTATAGCCCTTTCCAAGAGCCGAAATGTTTTTGCCGTGCACTGTAAACACTCATATTAACGCCGCGCATCTAACCACCGCTACCTCCCCGTTTTTAGGACACAGATATGACCTCTCCGTAACCCAGACCGTCGATAGCGCGAGGCAGTCCCTGCTGACCCAGTCGCTGGGAAGCGAGAATAGCTGCTTGACAGGACTCCCGTCGATGCTCTGCGCGGCCCTCCGCAGCGTCACGACGCCTCCGGGCCTCGAAGCCGCGGCGCCGGGGCGAGGGTGGGGAGTTGGAGTGGGCGACTTGCCCGCCCACGAAAGGATCTTCCACGAACAAATCGAATACCCCCGCGAGAGATACACAAGTCGATTGTGCGGGAGGAAGGCAAGCACGTCTATAACCTGTGCGGAGAGCAAACTCGGGAGTGCCCCCATCCGCAGCGTCCCCCGCCCGCGAGAATGCTCTGGTGTCAGATTCCCCCATCCTGATCCCCCGATTGATGAGGCGTCGAAGTGAAAATGGAACTTCTTTTTTACCGCTTGGTCTTTGGCTGATACCTGGACTAATATGTGCTTTTTGTCATGCGTAACCAGCACTCGATCGACCTCGCTTTCATTCGCTTGGTCGCTGAGGTTGCGTTCCGAGTCCGCTAGTAAGCCAGTATTCCATTGTTGAGTGACAAGGCTGCCTGAGCGCCAGTCTACCCTGTGAAGCATGTAAGGATCAAACCCGAGGACTTGGCTATCATCTAGAGGATGGACAATCCAATGAGCTTTTGTCAAGCTGAGGGAAGTCGACCTTTCAATCGTCAATGTGGCGATGGAAATGACGTGCACAATGGTTGATGTGAACACCAGGATATGCTTCGAATCCGGGTGTGGCAGCACTTGATGTATATGTCCCTTGGTCGCATCTTTTATCGACATTTCCATTTTCGATCCTACAACAGGATCCATGTCGCTTTTCTCCGGGAGGTCGATGGGGATTACGAACAGCTTCTTGCTCGAGTCAGTGAACGCAATCAAGCGCCCATCAGGGCTCCACGCTAGTTTCTCGACACTCAAGAGCCCTCGGGATGTATGCAGATTCGCAAGCCTCCCTCGTCGCGTATCATGCAAGTACAGTATGCCTCGCTCCGTTCCGTAACAATAGAGCTTACCAACCGGGGAACTAGAAAGCACGGTTATGTTATCAACTCGTTGATGCGTCCGCATTGCTGTCACGCTTGAACTCAGGGCTTGGCTTTCCGTGTCGTTGTCGTCCCCGAATCCCCTGCTCGCTTGCTCTGCGTACCTCATCAAGATGTTTGGTTCCCAGACATTCCCATAGTACCCTCTTACGTCGTACAAACGGCGAGAGTCGGGGCTAAATGCCAGACCGAGGATAGTGTCCTGGGACACCAGTTGGTACAAGAGGCAGAAATCTGACGTCGTATATAGCTGGACTAAGCCCTGGGCATTGCCAGCGGCAAAAATACTGCCATCGTCGCTGATTGCAAGTTTGGATGCGCCAGTTGGTAGCTCCTCGACATAATCATCGTAGGGCTGCCACTTAAACACCACCCCTTCAATGTAAAGCCCTAACACTTCAGGCGCTTGTGGGTTCCATACGGCGTCGATGACCTCGCCCCTAGAGACCTCCTCCCTTTTACGCCAGCAGTGTCCTAGGTGAATTGGACCATCTACTTCCCATGCAGATAGGGGATGGCCCCGGTATGCCACTGCTATCAGCCCACCGTCCTTGCTCAAGGCCATGTAGTTAGCGGAGTTGAAGAAGTGACCCTCAAGCTCTGGCTCTTCAAGGCTGGCCACAACCTCCCAGGTCGGAGCGGGGTCACATATGTTGACGGATCTAATTTGTCTGTCATCAAACCCAACCAACAGAGTCTTGTTATTGTTCGTCAAAAGCATGGTAAGTGGACGGGGTCTCGATGCCAAGTTATCCACCGATAGCTTGCATTTACCACTCGCAACCTCCCAGAACTTCGTTGTTCGATATCCATAAGTGACGAGCAGTGAAGCTGCCCTGTCAATCTCCATCCGATAGACACGTTCGTGGTGGGTCACGGGGCTGATGCTCGCTTCTTCAAATGTCGAAGAATCGTATAGAAAGACATGCCCCGAAATGGCCAACATTGCCACATAAGAGCCAGAGGCGATAATCGACGTAGCAAATTTGGCGCCCGATAGTGGCAATCGCGAAAGCGAATCGTCCCAATCGTCCGTTGAAACCCCTGTCACTTGGAGACTCTTGGCTTCCGAACTCCCAAATTGTTGGTATACAGACGAGTTACGAGGGCAAAGTGGAGGCACTTCTTTGTAGATAGACTCCGGATTCCTTGCCAGAATGGCGCCGAACTTTCCAGTCAGCTTAATCAGGTCGACTGCCCAGTTTTCAATAAATGCGCGATCCATCATTCGGTGGCCTTCGTCATCATGCACACGGGCGCTTTTGAGTTGTTTCAAAGCGTATTTCGATAGATGCTTGGATGCACGGACAAGCACATGAAGTTTTCCTTCCAAGGCGAGAAAATGTATCCATGTCAATATCGCTTGACTTTTAAGGAAGCGCTTAAGGGGCTGAAACAAGGAATCAGAGTCCGGATGTAAGCATATCAAGTGCGACGACCAGAACGACGCTGCGTAATCAAGGTAAGCGGGCTTTGATCCTCGGCTCAGCTTCGCTCGAAGTCCCACAGCTGACAGACATCTCAGGCAGCTGAGAAATAGTTCCTCGTGAGCAAGGTTCCTCTCAATGTAGACGGTGCCGCCGCTCGAGCCAAGTAAGTATTCTCGAGCAGTCTGGTGAATCATCGACACATTGCCATCATTGTCGACAACTACCAAGCCCCCGCATAAGTTCACGATGGACTTGTGAATGTCGAGTAGTTCGGCTGTAATATCTTCTCCAAGGGCCTGTGCTAACTCTACAACGGTCAATATTCGCAATGAGCATATAACATATTTAAGGATATGCAATGCTAGGGACTTGTTGAGAGGATCATCCGGGATGGACGATACCATCCGAGCATATAATGCGGCCATTCCTTCTGGGAGCTGTTTTAGAGCAATCTCAACATCGGCGAGCCGATGGCAAGCGTTCAACTTCTCGACAGCAAGTCGTACCCACTGCTTGGTCAGACCAGTCGATGATACTCTATGCTTGAGTCTGTGCTCACCAAAAAGTTATCCTGCGCTCCCTCTAGTATTCTCGTAATGATATGATGTTTGAATTCTGGTGTACCGGACATGGTTAGCTCCTGGGAGACATAACACCTTAAGTCATCTATATGACCTTCGACGCGGATCTCTCCGAAATAGAGAGCTTCGGGGATCCTCATCATCGCCGTTTCCAAGTCTGATGTTTTCCTGCTCGTAATGAGGACTCGGATTGGTGCGGGTGACAAGGAAAGATCATGGAACAATTTCAGCATGGCCTGGGGATTCTCTGCCTCATCTAGCCCATCTATTACCCAGTATGTCGGCTTAGACCCTTTTGACTTGAAAAGGATAGACTTGTATATTCTCTGCCATATTACCCTGGGGTCTGTATTCTCGATGTCTATTGCCTCTTCCTTGAGATCCATGATTTGGTGGAGAAATTTCGAGTCTGCTTCCGCGATTTGGTAGACAATCGAGCGAAGTAGCAAGCTCAGCGTTCTCTTCGTTCGGTCTCCAAAGTGTATATAGAAATACTGGCAGTGTACTCCCTGCTCGACGAGGTAATTTATAACGAAAGAGGATAAAACCGACTTCCCAGCTGCTGGGCTCCCATGAAGCCAGAGAATTCCAGATTCCGAGTTCTTAATGTCAAACCAACGGTTAAAGGCTTCCTCTTTCAGGATCCAATCGCAAGTTCCCTGCATCCATCGGTCGCGGAAAAAGGTGTAGTCAGTTCCCGGTAGTTCTTTGATTCCAAGGAACGACCGTGCGCTCTGTAAATTTCTCCGGTCTAAAGATTTAGAACTTTGAACCTTGTTTGTGGCTATTATTTTGCTCATGAGGGATTTCAGAAAATTCCTCACGGCGACATAGTTTGGGTCTCTAGGGCTCTCAAACTTGCAAACGCCATGGTGATCGGCATCTAATGCTTTCGACGTTTCTCCGGGATATCCAAGCACCGAGGAGTCTTTTTCTAGGACCATCTGAGTGGAAAAATGTCAGATGTACGCTTGCCATAACCTCACTCATGTTGCGAGGAACCTACGACTTTTGCGCTTTTAAGGCCTATCGGTGTAGGTTGGGTCTCGTAAAATGACACGATGTCAAGACGAGGGGCAATATGACGAAATTGCTCGTTGAGCTTTTGCAACGTGAATGAGTTCCGGGCCAATTCTGCCACATACTGCTTCGAGTTTGTGAGAATGACTGACTGTAGGATTCTGTTCAATGTTTCGGCGAGATTCGTGCCACGGTGTGGTGTTGCCAGGAAAGCGATAGCTGTGATCGCTCTGACGATTGCCTCGTATTCTGGATCATTCTGACCTTGTATATACGCCTTTCGGTGGGTAGTAAGTACTGATGGTTTCAAGAATCGGCCCATAAAATGCATACCTCTTTAACAATAAGACCGCCCATGCTATGTACCACGAAGATGAGAGGCACCTCCCGTACAAGTTAGTTAATAGCCATGAGGTGGATGTATGTGGCTTACATTCCCCATGTTTAGATCTTCTTTTAGCTCATCTTTCGCATATTTGAGGTCGAAGAGCAAGCCTTTAGCAAAGTCAAGAACCGAAGTGCTGAGGTTCCCCGACTTCAAAAAGTTGGCGTTATACCCGAATGTCAATATTCTGGACAAGCATAAGTCGGGTTCCAGTGGCAAGAATGTCAAGGGCCAGAAGAGCTCCGGGTTTTTATTCTTGGACCACGTCAGGCGGCTGGTTCCTCCCAGCCCGTGAATAAATACTATGTCGGCTTTGTGTCCGTTCTCCGGTGTGTATACTACACTCAATCCTAACGGCCCTGGTTCACTTTCGCTCTTTCTTTGAGAATGCGTGCTTTCGCCGCTCATAGAAGAGTTGGGCAGCGCCGGAAGCGACGTGGCCGAGGCATCGCGGCCGCGAGTTGCGAGAGTAGATGTTGGTGTAGAGCCCGTCGGAAATGTGTCATGATTAAGAGGGTCTACAGACTCCTCGAATTGCGAGCCGGGCGTCTCCCGACTGCTTTTTGCCCTGAAGGCAGACAATTTGCGAAACTGTCAAAAATCATTATACGAAGCTCCCAAGATTGAGGATTTATCATACCATTCTATCTTACCAAGCGGCAATGTTACTTAACTACGTCGCAAGGGTTGGCGCCGTGCCACAAATACGTTGATATTTAGGTAGGTAAATACTACCTACAAGGCCAGTGCCGATTCGCCCAGACCATCTAATCTAAACCAAGTCGACGACGATATATGGGCGACCGACAGACTAGATGCGGAACCCAGGAATTGTGAATGCGGGGTAAATGTAGCCTGCCATCACTGAGATGTGAAATAGGCAAGTTTATAGGACATACACAGTCGGGGAAGATACCGATGAATAGAAGAGCGCTTCAGCACATATGTATGTAACGCGGTGGCTCACACCAAAACGTACATGATCATCTAAAGCTTACGTGGGGTCCAACACCACCTTATCGTGGTGTTAGCCGGTGGCTTGTAATATTGCCCTTACTAGTAGCTAGGTTAGCACTGCAATGCCGAGAATTGTTGGTGATAGCAAAACCATGCATGCAGCAGCTCCTTCAGAATTATGTGCCAGCATGGGTGGAAGACGCCAATCATAGGCCCCTGTTGGCCTTCACATCACGGCCACCCTCTACAACATACCACTGACCAGGAACCGAGCCTTGAATCATAAGACTGTGAATCCCCCCGTAACCAATTACACCAGTACTCTACTAGTAAATGACTAGCAATAATACAAGTGTTCGGCCCTTTGGTAATAACAGTGACAACCAGGTTCGCGATTACAACATGGCCGAATCATACGAGCGGGCCTTGGGAATAGAAGGGAACTTTCCCCTACACAGGGCTGTCGTTGAAGGTAGTACTTGAAGTAATAACCCTAGTCCTTTACTTCCACGCTCTGACTCGCCTACGACACTGCCTGAGGGGGCTCTACAAGACTGAAGGCGTAGAAGTCCATTTCTTCCCCGGAGCCCCCCACGACATGGACTTTTCTTCCGCCCCAGAGCCGGCCGAGTTCATGGCCAAGATCGCCTAGATTCATCAGAATGGCACTTCACCAAACGGCATGTTCGGATATCCAGTACCTACAATGATTAGGAGGTTAGAGCGGACCGTGACTTGGGAGAAAAGTTGGGCAGCCTCGTTCACGCACCAATTGAAGGACGTCATTGGATACGATAACGAGACCAACGGAGCTTGGCCGGAACTTGAGGCTGCCTGCAATCAACTTATCGACAAGGTCATACCGCGACTCTTAGGCGTACTCCAGTCCGACGGGCGTGACAGTGAGTAACTTTAAGTGCGCTTTTCCCGAATTAAAGCCGGGGTGTAATTGCTAACTCTGTACGTTCAAGTTAAACCGTCGTTAATTCACGGCGATCTATGGGAGCGGAACGTGGGCATCGACATGGAAACGGGAGAACCGGTTTTATTCGACGCCGGCTCTACCTACGCCCACAACGAGATGGAGTTCGGGACGTGGCGATGCTCCTGGGCGTTTTATTTCAATTCGCCCATCTACACGCGCATGTACCAACAGCACATTGAACCGTCGGAGCCGGCGGAAGAATGGGATGATCGCAATCGACTCTACAGTATTCACCCATATTTGACGGATTCGGCCGGACATCCCGGGAGCGGGTCAAGACAATTGTAAGTATGATCGCACTTCAACAATAGGACCACTCACCGCCGCTTGCCCAGATATATGAATCCTGAGTTGTGTATTATGTTAACAAATCGAATAGAGCGTACAACGATATTCTTTACCTCTGTGAGAAGTACGCCCCTCTAGACAGCCTCGAGAAATACGACCCGAAGAAAGACATAAGCTTAACGGGAACTTATATTCCATTTGTCGTGAAGCAGTTGGAGTGAGAAGTACGCACAGCGGGATAGCAACCATACCTTGTCAATCGCGACCTTATGTATATTCAACGCCGTTTTCCGACACTATAGTATACTACAAGCTAGAGGGACAGTTAGTATCTATTTATCTATAAGTTGCCCGCACAGATGTCTTCTACTATAGGAGAGGCGTTTGTAACGTGTTTTACCATTTCCATTTGATGCTAGTGCGGTACATTCAACCACTCCCATGCTAACCGCCCCTTTGCTCTCTAAAGCCCAACCCGCTCGCTGTGGACTAACCGTGTTCTAGACATTATATCATATATACTTTGTAGATACTAAGGGTATACATTATGATCTAGGACCTGTGTCAATGTCGGTCGACCTTATTCTTCCGGCACGGTGGGTGGGATTTCTCCCATGCCTGGGTTCCTGACGCCACCATCTCCGTCACCTGTGCCTGAGCTAGCGGCCGACACGCCCTTTAATCTCCGCCGCCTCGCTCTCCTCTCTTCTGCCGCTGACCTCCTGAGGCTCTCCTTTTGCTCGCCATCCCCGTCATCATTACCATCGCCGCTCCTCATGTCCTGTAGCAACATGGCGGCTCTCTGGGCTACACCATCTTCGCTACCTTCAGAGGGTGCGGTTCCCGGCGATAGTAGATTAGGAGAGAGGGAGTTCCCTTCGGAATCTATAGTAGCTAGAGCATCATCTTGGTGGGGCCCAGCTTCGGCCTCAGGGATCTCATTGGGATCCGGTATTTTCTGGCCCGACGCAATGCGCACTTGGTGCCTCTCTTTAAGTCGAAGTCTCTTTCTTCGTTCGCGTTGATCTCTCGCTTGAGGCGCCGCCGCCCGTAGCTTCTCAAGCAGAGAATCCATAGCACCGGCCGATGCTGGCGACGGCGGCGCCCCTTCGCTAGTTCCCGATAGCTTAAGCTGCGGGTGCTTGCGCTTCATGCTTGCCTCGTTCTTACGCCGCGTCTCTTCGTATTGGATATTCTTTTCCCGGCTCTTCTTCCATTCCAACAAGAATAACGCCAATTTGGCGAAAAATTCGCGACGAGCATTGTCATCGGCTGGGTCTTCGCCGTAGAAAACCATAATATCCTTATAAGTCCGCATCATCTCTTCGAGGTATAATTCCATTTGTTCGGCCTTGCGACGGGCATCCTTCATACAGCGCTGGACGATCTGAGCGACACGGTCCTGCGGATGGAACGTCTTAGGATCACTAAGGTTGCCGCTGTCCAAAGACATCTGAACATTCCGAACATTGTCGATATACTTCTTGGCATCAGTCTGTAACTGCTCAATATTGATCTTCTGTGCCGTGATGACGTCCTGAATATCGACAGAAAACCCCTCCCATTCGGGATACTGATTCCGCACGATACGCTCGACGAGATCCGCAAGTGTGGATTCATTCTTGTCGTCCTTGACCATGCCCAGCCGAGCCAGAGAACTGAGTTTGAAGCCACGGGCCTGCTTGTTCGCGTCGTTCATGTAGTTTCCGATGTCAAGAATAAGACCAAGCACGTTCATCAAAGAGACGGAATCGCGTAGGGACTCGGATACCGAAACAACCTGATGCATCTTGTCGGCGATCTCGTCGTAGTCGGGTTCGTAGCTTCTGGTGAGAGCCAAAGCCCGCATTCTGCTCTTCCAATAGTGATGTAATTCGAAGGCGGTATAGAGATAGATCTGATCCTGTCTAGTGAGCTCAGAGGGGTCTTGTTCTCGGGTTTCTTTGTTGGCCTGTGGACCAGTCCAATCCTTGCTGTATGGTGCCATGAGTTTTACGGTGTTGTCGGGGATGTTACAAAGATCGTCTTTCTGCTGGAAATCCATGACAACGCTGTTGTCAAGTATTTCTTTGTCACAGTGTATGATCATCTGCACAATCTTCTCAACCGAGTGCTGGGAGAATTTGGCAAATGCGATTTCTACACCCACATTAGTTATATGACATCGATGCGTTAGTGGGACGTAACTTACCGTAGGCTTTTCGAAGATCAGCAGAAATGATCTGTTTTTTGTCATCCTTCTTAGAGCTACCACCGCCAATCTTCTTGATCTCCTTGGCCATGAACAATTTCTCGACTTCGTCCAAGATTCCCTTTTTACTAAGTTCAATATACTTCTCCTCCCTAGCTTCCGCAGAAGGGGTGTGAGCTGCCCAGTGACTTGTCTCCGGAGCGTCAACTTTCTCCCAGTGGAGAGCCTTGAGCTTCTTCTTGGGCCTGACTACCGGAAGACCAATACCCGAAAGTACCGGCGCAAAATTGTTTCGAGCCGATAAGAAATGCCCGGATATAGCGCCCGGCATAGGTGGCGGGGGCGGTGGGGGCATTCCTCCAATGGCACCGGGCATTGGCGGCGGAGGAGGTGGAGGTGCTCCCCCTAGAAAACCTGGCATGGGAGGCGGCGGTGGTGGAGGGGGAGGGGGTGCAGCACCGGGCAGTTGCCCGGGTAGAGGGGGAGGAGGTGGAGGCGGTGGAGGCGGCGCGGCTCCGGGTAAGTGTCCCGGCATAGGGGGAGGTGGTGGTGGTGGTGGCGGTGGTGGGGGCGGACCAGCGGTGTCGTCGACTTGAATCTTAGGTGTATCGTTGTCGCTTGGAGTAATAGGTGATTGGGATTCCAGGCTTGGATGCGAGGGGCCTGTGGTGGTGCCGTCCCCATCTTCGGAATCACTCCCGCCGTCTATCTTGCCCTTGGCGCGAATCTCATCCATCAGATTATGTGCCTGTTTAGGGTCCATGACGGGCCTCCTAATCTCGACCACTCTAGGTTTCTCATAGACCGTCTCATCGTCACCATCCATATCATCCTCGGTGCGTTCGCTGTCTGTGACCAGTCCACCTTGGGCACCAACAGGCTTTCTTGGGATCTTGGTATTCCGCCGGACAGACCCAAGCATTCCACCAGCCATGCCGGGAGGCGGAAGTCCAGCGCCCTCGGGGGCATCGGGGTAGGATGGGTCAAAACCCTCCATCTCCTCGCGAAGAGCGCGTAGCCGGTCAGAGGGACCTACAGCATCACCCCAGACACGGCCTTCGAGCTTATACTGAGTTTTCTGCCGTTCCAGTTGCATCGCGAGTCGATCCATGAGTCTTTCGCGATCCAAGATACCTTGCATGCGAGAAGGGTCCTCGTCGCTCGGTTTATTACTGGCGGCGCCCTTCGCAGCTTGTGACGCGGCGACATCTTGCGCGTCTCGTAACATCAGATACAGTTCACGCGTCTCAAGCTCATATCGCTGAGCCTCTTTCGTGCGAATTGTCTGCATATTCTCAACCTCAGCTTTGAGTCCGTCGGCCTGTCGCTTTTGGGCTTCAATGAAGCGGGACTGCTCGTCCAGCTGCCTCTGTAGCTTGGCTACCAACCCATCAGCACCAAGCTCAACCCTAGCTTTCATCTCATCCCGCTCCGCCATGGCGGCCTCGGCAATTTGACGAGCCTCTAGGGCCTCATCTAGAGCTTGACGAGCTTCGGAATCTGTGTGGAGTTTGTCCAAGAGGTTCTGCACTGTAAAATTAAGGCTCTGCTTGAGATCCAAGTTCGGGAGGCGCCTATCCATAGCTACGTAGCTGAGCATAGAGTCGACAAGCTGGAACATTCGTAGCCGCTCCTCTCCGTCGTTCTCGCGAATGAGAAGCAGATGTTGGAGAGCAGACACGAAGTAGTCCTGGGTTTTCGTACCCTGTAAGCGTTGCTGAATAGCATCAACGATCTGAGCGGGATCGTTTAGATCTTTCACCTCCCCTTCAATACTGTCTTTTATGCTGCTATTCTCCCGCTCGAGCATATCCTCATAATCGATAGCTTCATTGGTTCGAAACCGTTCGATTTGCTTGTCTATCAGATCGTATTGGAACCCTTCCATTTTGGTGAGGATCCGCTTGATCCCACAGGCACCAAATTGGGCCCTTATGTGCATTCGTAGCTGGAGATCTCCTTCCGGTGCGTCGATGATCATGTTCACTAGAATGAGAGTCGCGACGGCGTATTCCATAAGGAGGTTTTCCATGCCGATGCCTCCAGTCCGAACCTCATCGCTGGCGCCGACAAGGCTACCCATCTTTCCTCGACCATCGACAGTGACCTCCACCAGCCGCATCCAGGCATCGAATCTGCCATTCTCGTTTTGCTGCGTTTTGACATAGTCCATAGCTTGAATGACTTTTAGATGGCCATTGCCGTCCTCCCAGTGGCAGAGGAAAGTTAAGACGTCACTGACAAGCTTCCGAGTCGTGAGCCTTGGCGAAATGAGGGACGTCGCGAGAGCCACCACGACTTGTTGGTGAGCCAAAGCGTCGTCGGCGCCATATTTATTGTTCAGCAAAGCCTTCAGGCACTTTATGATATCATACTCCTTGTCAAGATTCTTGTCGCTGGATTTGGAGTCTGCGGGAGCGGCCGGTCCTACCGCAGTCTTCCGGTTTATCTTAAGCAGAACATTGGTGAGAGCCACCTGCCCCTGGCATTCGATGAAGCGCCTCACCCAACCGATCTGTTGGGTCCTTAGATTAACCTCGAGACTACCTAGCCCTTTCGAGTCCAAGCTATTCTCCATCACCTTTCGGACGTACCACTCGGGCGAGCCCTCCTCGTCGGAATGCGTGGTGATATCGACGTTCGAATATTGGCCAGTAGTCCGCGCGGTCTGTCTACGCTTCTGTTCTCCCTGCCACTCGGTCAGGCAGTCCTGATAGATGAGAGTCCATTTTTTGGAAGGCGGATATGCCTGCATTTGTCGTCGGGCCTGCTCAGGTAGGTTGTGCCATCCGCGCTTTTGCATTAGTTCATAAAACATCTGTTCAGTCACTCGATCATCGTCAGGCCGCGTGAGAGAGAAGCCGTCCGACCCACCGGCCAGCTGCGCCGGCGAGCCGGGAAATTTAGTCAACCGGTGCGAGTCTCTACTCGAGGCAATCGAGCTCTGAGAGGTTGCACTGGGCAGTGCTAATCTGGATGAGCGTTTGATGGTGGTGGAGTCTGGAGGTTGGCCGTTACCTGAGAAAGTGCTGGACTGATCACTCTGCCGTGAAGTCCTGCCGAAGCCTGGCTGGCCCCAGCCGGGTAGAGAGTCCCACCGTTCGTTAAATCCAGGTCCACTAGCTGCGCTGCTCCTGGGGAGTTGGGCATTTTGTTGTGGCCCCCATTGTTGGAATTGAGTCTGGCGACCGGTAGATGCCATAGTAATATTTGAGGATCCGGGAGGCGGGCGCAGGGCGGAGAGGTGAGAACCGGCCGCAGTGGCGAACCCGTTCGTATCGACGGAAGGATATTGGTGGTAGTCGGTGGTACCTTTATTTAATTGATGAGGTAGCGGATCGCGCCGAACGGGCATCTGATCCGGCCGTGGAAGATAGTCAACGGTTGCGGGACTTCGCTCGTTATATATATTACCGTAGGGGATAGTGGTGATAACTCCTGCCGAGTTGTTTACCCCAGCCTCCGGGGTACTAGGGGTACTAGGTCGATCGATCGATGCAACAGACGACTCCCGCGCATGTCGGGAAGAACGCGAGGATGGCTCGTAGTCCGGGGCCAAGAACCTGCCCTCCTCACTACCGGTATGCCGCTTCTCGCTCTTGTGTTTGCTTCGGGAGAAGAATCCTTTGCCGCTAGAAGATTGTCTGGACTTGTCGGCAGAAGACATGTCTACGCTGTGCGGGGGGACGCTAGAACGCCGATGTCCCAATGTCCTTCAAGCGGCGACTTTATCCGGGCGAAAGCTATTGAATGGGGTGTTCGATGCTCGGGGGGACTCGATATCGGCATGAGATGCTTTAACGTCGCAAGCGGATCGTCGTCAATGTACTGGAGGTTGCAGTCGCAAACCGGATAACATCATGTTCCCGTACACAATGAGCAACGGTTCAGAGACTGCTGTACGAGCGTGTTCGAAGGAATGGGATGGAACGAGGATCTGCAGAAACCGACTAGGGATCAGCATTGAGTTGGACGATGAAGCGACAATCAGATTCGATGGTGCCGCATAGAATGCGTGCATAGGTGCATAGGCGCAGCAGCTTGAAAAGAGTCGCCCGGTCGGCCCAAATGTTCTCGGAAACAACCCGACACGAAAGACCGTGCCAGTGGCTGGGGTTATCGTAACGAGGAATAAAAAAGGACGTACTTGTACATGTAGAAGAGAGGCCGAAGGGGGGAGGTCAGGAGGAATGGAGGAATGGAACTATGTAGAATCGGAGTACCCAGGCAGGCCAGAAGATTTGAAGGCCAGGTGAGACAGACTATACGAAGGGAAAGACTCGCAACGCTGACGTCGTTGGAAACATGTAGACTAAGTTGGCGGCGACATGGGAAGAAAAAAAAAGGAGGGACACAGTAGGCACGACAAGCCGAATCGTACACTAATGCTGGAAGTGGACGGGATCGGTTGTACACAGGAACTGCTCAAAGGAGGTCCAAGATGCCATGTAACGATAGGTAAACCGAGAAGGGGATTGCAGCAAATGGGGATTGGAGGCACGGGTCTTGGGGATGGATATGCGATATGCATGTAATGTGCCGCCGACCTCTCAGGCCGTTTCCGCTCAGGTACCTCCTGTACTACTACCTTAGGTAATAGTACCTCTAGGTAGGTTAGGTAGGTACCTAAGGTTAGGTACTTAGTGAAGAACTGTTCGTTGGAGGATGGATTTCTCGCACTGACATTGGTCGCTGGCAGTGGGCTGGCAGTGGACTGGTAGCGGTGTTTTAGTGGTGCTTTAGTGGTGCAGCCTTCACCTATGCAGCCAATGAGCGACGCGCTGCAGCTGCCAAATCGAAGGATCGGAGTGCGTGTGGGTCGCACCAGACGTCTTTTATTAGTCCAAATCAGGGAATCAGCACCTATATTTCACAAGCATTGGATTCCCTTTTAGCCCATGTGCGATCCAGGGGGTTACCTTCTAGGTTAGGTACCTACCTAAGGTAGGGTACCTATAGTACCTACGCTAAGATCCCTAGAGGAAGTAAGAGAGTACAACTACCTCTACAATTGGTTCCTTAAAACCCAAGGTTCCTCAAAAGATGCCTCTATGAGAGTATATAGTAACAGGGAACACCACCTAAATTACATCTAGGTAGGTACACTTTTTAATAAGTCGTAAACGGTTCTTTTCAGATCGCCCAATTGCTCAAGCTCAATGTCTCAGATAGCATGAACAACCATCATACGTTGCGCATAACATGTATCTGCTGACGTGGCATGGGTAGAAGCATTGGTGAACAAGCCTGAAACGATAAATGGAACATCAGAACCCCAAACCCCCTTGACTGGTGATATGGAGTGTAGTATTGGGGCAATATTGGGGGCACGCTCAAAGGCACCGATAAGTTGAGTCAGTATACCTAGGTAGGTAGTCTAGGTAGCCTACTAGTAAGTAGTGTAGTGGGATCCGTCCAGACCTACTAATAATATCTCGATAATACCCGTCAATATGAGAGATGAACGCGATCAATTGACGAATCAATCATGACGTGGACAGGGATGGGTGTCAATAAGTAGCCCTTCTCTTTGAACAGGTACTTGAATACCACCTCTCTCTTACACGAGGTCTGTTCAACAACAAAACGCCACTCTTCGATACGAGAGATGGCGTCCGCACAGCTCTATTATTGTTGCGCAAGGTGTGCTACCAGGTATTATTACCTTATGTGCCGTCTGAATTACGTGTATCTATAAATGACTAAAAAAACGGGAATTGGGGATTAACATTGTGGTATTAAACATATGAATAATAACTAGTTGCATTATACCACATGTATATACTTGGATTGAATGAGAATGCTCACATTATAGATATATCTTGGCCATCCCATTCGCCAAGGCCGATACCATCTCCCATTACCGTTCGTATAGATAAGATAGTTGGTCAATCTAAACTTGGGTGCGAGGCGAATGGGACAGATGTCATGCGTGTCATCGCATTTTCAGCTGTCGAGACCATATATAATCAAGCTGAGGATCTATCTACTAGTAATGATAATTAGGTATTTTTACTCGATAAAAGTACAAGATGAGCTAACCGAGACCGGATTTATTTCAATCCAACTACCGAAATAGCTTACCAGGTACGTGCGTTCTGTGTCACGTAAGAGTTCCCGGGTGCCCGGAGACATCTAGGTCCAGACTCCACACGAGCCCGCTCCGCCACGCCCCGATCGCGCACCCCATTCAATATGAATCCGAACCGCAATCAACTTTTCATTAGTCCGCCGATATATCATTGGTAGCCGGCTATGGGCAAACTTCCCAGAAGACTTTTAGGGTACCGGCCCGGTTTGTATTTCAAAACGGAGCCTCGGGATATCACGGTTACGGCGATTAACCAAACCATCGGTTTTATTTATTGCCGTACATTATTGGTTCGATACAAAATGTCTTTCTCTTTTTGGTAGCGGGTTACGGAGTGTGTGCTACATTATAAATTGCTTGTTTTGTTGAAAAAGAAAATTGGAGTCTCGTAGGGTGTGGAATGGTCGAAGTATATCAATAGAAGTACATGAAATGGCTGCTGCGATAGCATTAATAGAGTCCGCAGTAACCGTAGTGATAATTCTCGATGCGAGCTGGTGCATTAGAGATTTCACGGCCGACAAGAAGATACACCATCTCCAGAGTAAGTAATTACTAGGTTGTGAAAGGCCAAGGAAACCAAGTCGTGTGCCGGCTAAGAGCGAATCACATAATTATAGCTAAATGCAACCATTGCAAGCGAGCTGAATAGCATTCCGAACATTGTGTTAGCGCTTTATCAAATCTGAGACATTATCAATGCCCGAAATCCACTATGACGACACATGTCATGATGTCTCATAAGAGGCATGAGCAGCGCCGTCCTGATGAAGCTGTCCTCGAGTAAGTCTATGAGTACAAGGCTGAGGGCTGCGTTTCGGCTAGTCCGCAATTTTTCCCTTTTAGAGAGGTTGGTATGATTACTGACATATCTCTGCGCTACTGGGGCTGAGGAATACATCCTCCGCTAGGTAATGTTCGTAGTCGCACTACGCTCGGGTAGGTGCTGTACGGCTAGTTATATTAACACAATGGCAGGCGGCTGACTGGAATCCAGGGTCACAATTGGAATAGGTGATGTCGACATTGATATCGTTCTAAGAGTAGGTCAGGGCCACCGATACAGTATCCTATGTAAAGCATCGATGATAATTACGGATACGAATTAGTCGGCCGATTTCGCCATTTTCAAGACAAGCCGATGATCGGAACTAGGCCTTTTGGTGAAACCATCGTTGACTTAGAATCGCAAGCCTTTTACCAACGGCTATTACTTACAAGTTGTGACTGGATTACAAGGCTGGCAGATTGGATGAGATTGAATAACAAAGAGAGTGAGGATACATTGCTTAAACTTGAAATATGTCGGGTCGGAAGCAGGATAGAAGCGTTGGCGTGAGCCGGGAGAACCCGAGAGAAAGCGAGAAGACGATGAGTGTGAGAATAGATGCTAAGGGTTACCTAGGAAGTAGCCTTGTAGAGCCTCTTTGGTGAAACTAATCTACTACTACAAGGCGTGATCTACGAGCTCCGATTACAGGAAGCACCTGCAGCTATTTCCAATGAATATATAGGGCTACCCGTCATGCTGTGTCACGGCCTATAACGATGACTTATCGTTACCGAAATGTTACCTAGGTAGGTACTTGGCATAACATGTTTCACCAACTGGCTTTTCTATCACATATCATTTCGTGTTAACCACCAGGCACCTAGCTCACTGGCATCCGCATTCGCCAAAGAAACCCAACGCGAGGATGGTGCCGTCATTCCCGCATCGGGCTCCAATAGGGAATAGATCTGGTAAGTCTTCGGCTCTAATTTCGGAGATCGTCGTCTATGCTTCGCAGCCTGCACCACGCCACACTCTTGATATTGGGGGGGGCACATGGCTTGAAATACCAAAAACACACCGCCCCCACCACCATTCTGCGTTCAAACCCGAATCAATACGCACTACCTTGGGAAGGGCGGTTGGAGTATTTTCGCTTCGTATCTGCGTTTGAGAGGTTAGAATATCAATCACGCCAGCGTGTTACCACCAAGTCAAGCGCGGGCGGTCGGGGGTTCTATGGAGTTCTTAGGGATTAAGCTGGTTGGTAGGCTATGGACATTGCTACGTGGAATTACGCGCGTAGTTGGCGAAATAGAAGCGGCTACTTCGGGCACAAGTTTGTGTAAGAGGGAGCGTGCGTCTTGGCGTATATGAAAGTGAGAGGCGTGTTTCCTGTGATCGTATAGTCCGTAGGGTTTGCTTTTTTTTCTCAATTGGTAGTGCCATTCTAATAGTTGACTGACTATACCATGGTGGTGGAATGACATACTAATTCTCGCTATAACGAAATAATGAGGGCTACGTTATGATTCCACTTTCTATTTCTGTCGAATTTGTAGACTCTTGAAACTTGAAATAGCAAAAAGGCTTCGAGATTGATCTACAGCATCAATATGTACGTAATGCATCATCATATAAGCACCCGTGGACCTGGACACCTGCCTGGGGATGTTTAGGTAAGCTGCTGTGCACCTAGCCCGGGCCGAGCTGGCTTAGCTGGCTTGGCTGACAGGCTGGCGAGCTGACAGATATGATCTGCACCCTCAATAATAATTTCAGCAACAGTTCTATTCTCTTGTGGCATACGACATTTCTTCCTTGCCTTTTATTTTTGGTTTCATCTTAGTGCCAGAGAAATAGATCATTTTTTTCATGCGATTATGTGATTCCGATCGTTCACACCGACCCCTCGCCATTTTTCGACGCTTCAATTGCGTACGCTAGCGTCGTCGTCAGCTAGCTATCGAACATCGGTCGAACATCACCATTTTCCAACGCGAAGCCTGCGCTCCCGGCTGTACCGTATCTAATTGGGTTCTGACCCTTCGCACTTACGATGGGTACCATAATCTCAGTCTTCAAGGTAGCGTTACTTTCTGGCATCTCCTGGTGCGTATATACTGGGGGCATCCGCTAAGTCGTGTAGACATTGCTCATCCCGGCCATCATCTCACTGGTTCTCTTCCTCCTCTTAACATACCTCGTCGTCCCTCTGTGGCGCTACTACCGCAACCGATACGGTCAATACCTGCCGCTCGATTCAATCTCGACGCAAACGACTTCATTACGCGTACGGACTCAAGATGCCATATTGCGATGGATATCGTCATTGTCGCGTTGGCGATCGCGCGGCAGAGACCGCGTAGACACGGCCGATGACGAGTCGGACGCGGGCTTCGGCTCGGAAGAGGGGGAAGAGCTCAATAATATCGTGGGCGAGGATCCTCGGCATGCGCTCTCGCTAGACACGAGTCACATACACGCCGATAGCAATAGGAGGCTGAGTAGAGAGTAAGCGCGTCCATCTTCGTGTGCTGCTGGCGAGATTTGTGTGACTGCACTGGACGTTGGCGTTAATCGGCTGGACTGACCCACTTGCGAAGCCTAGAGGAGGGATTCCGAGACGATAGCGACGACGAGGACGACGGTAACCGTCGGAATAGACGGTGATAGAGTCGACGTGGGCCGTTTTCAACCGGCATGCATTGTATATTACATTTACGGTTTACGGTCGACATGAGGCTTTCCTGTGCTGGTATTTCCTTCCCAAGCGGACTTTTGTTGAGAAGCCAATGGTAATATCGCAGGGATTTGGCATATGGCTGTGCTACGAATTTTCACTTTCACTACCTTGCGATATAGTTTTATTCCTTTAGCGACCCTCCGACATTACACCACGCATGCGGACTGAGCCATTTGCATAGTTCGACGGGCCAATTCGACTCGTGCTAATGCGAGCGTTTCGCTGTGCTATCGCTATGTTAGGACCCTTTTGACGGTACTTCGAGGCTCAAAAGAGCGTGTGATAAGTCCCTATCGCTGTGTCCAACTACCTACCTAGCTAGGTATGGAGGCAAGAGTATTATGACGTAGAACGTCCTTTTATATGGCTACTGTCGATCTGGTTCTTCTGGAGGGAGCACGAGATTATGCGCTTTCTCCACCGCTTGCTACGAGTTGTCTTGATATCTGAATCCCCCAGAGCGGGATACCCGGCAAGGGATGTCGGGGTATGTGATATATCGCGGTATATGATGGTACAACTAGACTACCCCTTTCAGAATAATCAGCACGCTTAACCGACCGAATAACGCAATGAAGAACGCAATAAAGGACGCAGGGCGCTCAACCGCGCTGATGTCCGGGCGATGCACGTGGCTTGCAAGCGCATTCCAGCCTTATCTTGCAGACCTGCCAGTGTCGACGAATCCGGAAAACTTTAACAGGATAAGCCAAGGCCAAACACCACATGATGCCCCCCTTGTCATGGTGAGGGATGGCAGTTGACCAGCCCACAGCCCAATCACTAGCCAACTGCATCTGCTCCCATGTCGCCTAGGTAATCTACCTACTATGATGTAGGTAGTAAGGTGCACATCTTCGAGGGTGGTATCTCTGTATCTCGACCTAATGGCCCCCCTCTATGCAGACCCTCTATTCAGACCCCTCCATCCAGATCCCATGGGCCACATTGCGAATAGGCGAATAGATGAATAGATGAATCGATGAATGGATGAATGAAGAGGAACACAGATAGCGCCCCATGCTTTCCCCTTTCCCCCTCACCCTCCCTTTGCTTCCGGCTTTAGAGTTACCCAGTAGGAAGGTATTAAGTTTCATATTAGACAAGTTTCAAAGCCACAAAGAGCTCCAAGCTCCATTTTTCGATTTTATTTTCCTTGCAACGGGTCACCCTATGGCAAACGGCCAAATGCCATAGGCAACACACACACGCCCGACCCGATCTAATAAGCTACCTAGGTAATAAGCAAAAAAAGGCACCCAAGCCTCCATGCAACCAGATTTCGAGAATGCAACGCCCTGAAGCCTGATCGAGCGACCGAGTCAGTGGCCGTTCCCGACCATCTAACCTCCGGCTGACCCTGCTACGTCTTCATGATTCTAACGACCCTAACGATTCTAACCTCGACTCGACTCGACCAGACCAACTAACCCAGCTAGCTACCCAGCTAGCTACCCAGCTAGCTCGAGTAATCAATCAATCTATCGTCATCATCGCTCACATCATCACTCACTACACTAGCTTCGACTACCATCCGTATACAGCCTTTCGACTTGTTAAAGTTCTTTTGTTCCTTTTTTTAAAAATTGTAGACGGCCAGAGCGGTCCGTTACCCCTCCGTATTGTGAACGAAGCTGAGCTCAGCTGTCGCATCACTTAGCATTCTGTCCTTTCTCCTCCCTTGCACGTCAATTACTATTACGCACCGGGTTCCCGTCGCCCCGTGCAACTCGACAACAACAGCGGGAGCTGGTTCGCTGCCGTACTTCGCCACGCCTGAGTTGTTTATGTCCTCCTATCTACCAAGGTACACCCTTGACTTAACGCGCGACATACCTACTACGTAGTACGGAGTACTACTACTTTGTTTTGCAAGCGGGAGCTTACTCGGTCCAGCAAAGTTTCACACATCGTGTGCGCACACTGCTGCATTTACACACAACCTTCCGCCGCTTGTTTCATCTCGCATTTCATCACACAATCGGTGCCTTAGCTATGCCGATAGTACGGTTTCCCAAGGTCAAGCTGGGCTTCCTCAAGAAGCTGCTGCATAGTAAATCCGAATCCGAAGCAGCAACGGAACCTTCCCCCGACGGGCCTAGCAATCAACATGACGAGAAAGCCATTCTCCAAGATCCTCCCCTCGAAGAATGCCCCATATGCCACGACCCCGTCGGCGTCACGAATCCCGAGGGCATTTTAGAGTCGTGGGTGCATCTGCATTGCAATCACAAATTCGGCACGAATTGCATCCAAACATGGCTTCAAGAGTCTGCTGAGCGCGATCCCCATTCCATCCCCAGCTGCCCCATCTGTCGCACTACCGCGAAACATCCGTGCGGGCACCCGGTCATCCTGCCTGCACCCAGACTTTCCCCTTTCAACATGTGGCCGCCGTCACCGCCGTCGCCACCTCCGGCTCGTATCGAAGGCCGTCGACCGCGTCGTCGCCTCTCTCGACGCTTGGGGCACCCTCATCGACCATTACCGCCACGCGTCGAACGCGCCCATGTGCAAACCGTCGGCAAGTGCAATACTTGCGCAGCCACCGCAGCGGCTCAAGAGAAGCGGATGAGGCAGATGACCACGCCCAGCGTCGAGACGGGTGGCCCGGCGTACAGCGGACGCGGCCGGAGCGGCGACAGACAAACTAGAATCAAATCTATGCTGCTGCAGACCAGCTTTAGACGACTTAGCATTTCTACTCTCGAGTCCCCACGGGAAGCCCACAGCACTTTCATCGAAACGCTCGGAACGCCAGGCGACCGCCCCACCCCGGTCGTCCTTCGTGAATACACGAATTTATGTCGAACCCCGGTGACCGTGGCGAGAAGTCCTACTCCCGCTCCGGCGATTCACCGGGTTTCGAGTTTCTAGAAGGCAATTCATGCCACATAATCCCATCGACCGCTATGCCTTGTCGAAAGGATACCGTTGTGGCCTCGGAGGCGAAAGGGGGTTAAGATACGAGGGTCAGAACAGACAGGCTCTATGCTCCCTACGTAGATTTGACGAACCTCGTCGGGATATGATGCAACACGATGTCTGATTACGGAGTTTTGGAGTCTAAGGGGCCGAGGATAGCAACAACCCTGGGGTTTGTGTGTGGAACACGGTCTAAGTCGGTTGATCAGTTGGTTGAAGGTTTAGAATACCTGTGTTGGATTCTATCTACCAGATGATGGTGCCTAGGAATTTTAACTGGTGACGACTCTCTCCACGATGCGCCTATACGCGCAGGCATCAGATCAGCCCTCTTTTCGGTTTACACTTTGATTATAATGCTGCCGCTGCTGGTGGTTTTTGTTTTGTTTTTTTCCATTTCACTATAGGTCAGGCGGGAACGGCGGGGTCGTGACGATATTTCGGAGTTCATGACGGGATGGCGGGGTAGAGAGCTGATCTAGCTAAGGAGCTACCTAAGGGAATTAGACACTAGCAGGGATAGGGTGGAGGGCCTCTGTGCTAGGCGGCTTCTAGGTCCTGTCCGGGTCCCGTCCAGGTTCTATCCAGGCTCTATCTGTCTATCTACACTACACTAGATACAGTAGGTGATAGGGGATCACAAGCTTTCGGCTTGCGCAGTAATGCAACTCCCCGCCCTATTTTTAGAGCCCAGCTCACAACCCAGCGTATTGGCACTGCACTACCTAGGTACTGTGAGATACTACAGTACAGTACACTATGTAGGTTAGGAGGTACCTTGTGATAGGTACACTACTGCTACTACTACCCCAACTGGAACTGCCGCTATAATGTACAGAGGCGCCTTATATTGTGCACTAGACTGGGATAATAGGTAATCAATTAATGCGTCTTGGTCGACGCGCCTTTACCGTGTCTTTCGAACTTGCATGTCTCACCCCTCTCTCCAACGAAGCGGCGGTGAACAATTAAGTAATCACGGCTATAGAGCAAGGCGCCAAACATGAGGTTCAAGGCCAATCTCAGAAACACGCGCACCTTTTCAAGTATGTCCTGCGCACCGGCCTCTTTCTAGACCACGTCGTCGAAGGCTAACGTGGGGATTCGAAGAACTGGTCGCGGCTCTCTCGTCCCTCGAGAAAATCGCGTGGATGCGCCTCGACGATGAGACGGTCCGCTTCACCGTAATCCCCGACTCGGGGTCCCAAGTATGGGCGTTAGTGGGCCAAAAAAAAAACGAGAGACCGGTTTGCCTGGACGCATCATGCTGACTGCTCTCCTTAGCTCTTTGTCAATCGATTTCATCCTTGATAATTGGACGATCCAATCCGCCGAACCAAACAACACCATCAACCTCGAACTCCCGCTGATGCCGCTCCAGCGCGCGCTCAAATCCGCCGCCAATGCAGTATCCGCGTCTATTCGTCTCACAAAGAAGGAGGGCGTGCCTATACTTTCCATGACCATAACGACGTCCACCGCGCCCGCGAACCCCGCCCAAGGCGTCGGCCGCTTCAATGTAAACCCCGCCACCCGCGCCCCGGGCGATGATCCGTACGACGACGACGACGGCATATTTACCGCCGAGCCTCTAGAGACCCACCTGCAGCGCGAGCGCGAGAAAATCATCACACAGGACATTCCGGTGCGGGTGCTGCATCCCGAGACCGTCGAGAGCATCATGCAGCCCAAAGTGCGGGAGCCCGACGTCCACATCCAGCTCCCGCCACTGCTCCAGCTCAAAGCGATTTCCGACCGCTTCACGAAACTCGCCGTCGCGTCTCGGGCGGCGTCCTCGTCCGCGCCCGCGACAAGCGTGAACCCGAAGCTCGAGCTCAGCGCCAACATGCACGGCGACCTGTGCCTGCGCCTCGACACCGATACCCTCGACGTCGAGTCTCGGTGGGACGGGCTCGAAAACCCGCAGCTCGACCCCGGCCAGCTGACGTGCGCCATCGAGGACCACCCCAGCACCCGGTTCAGGAACGAGGGCCCGAACAAGTGGGCTACCGTGCGCGTCGACGGGAAGGACTGGAGTAGAGTTCTCAGCGTGGGACGCCTGGACGGCCGCGTCATCGCTTGCTTCGCAGACGACCATGCACTGATTCTGTATGTGTATGTGCCGCATCACGATGATCCGCAGGCGGACGACTCGGTTATCACGGTGAGTTTCCTTCACCCCCTCTCGGGGATTTCTGCCTCATCTGTCCAAAACTGCGCTAATAGCGTATCCTCTAGTATTATGTGTCTTCATACAGCCTATGAAGAACCTGCGTCTGAAGCTTGAAATTGTTTGCCGCTCGGCGACTGCTATCTAGCGCCATTTCGCCTTTCTTCCGCTGTCGGAGCTGTGTCCGGGCATGGCATCCGTCGAGCGTGCCGAAATCATGAAGTTATGAGTTATGAACTTACGAGTATATGACCGCATCGCATACTGGCTACGCAAAACCGCATTCGGGAAAACTGGCTGGATAGACTGGGTGTTTTATTTTATTTACTGTATACTACGGGACGCAAGTCACTCACTACTAGCTAGGTCGGCTCTGGGGGCAATTTACTCTATTGGGGAGGCTTAGATGCCGTTACCGTTTTGAAATTCGCATAATTATTCGTAAAATCACGGTGTGGCTATGTGTGTAAAATCGCAGTCTTACATACGGTAGCCATTGAGCGCCATGTCCACTCCCTCCATTTATATATTGGTTTAAGGGCAGACGTATGAGATGTAATCTCATGTTTACCTCTCGCCCTAGGCCAGCACGATATCCCGTGCCGTGATCCCGCGGCAATCCAGCTAGATCCCTCCCCCGGATCCTCGGGGTCCGGGACGTAATCCCCCTTGCTTCGCTGCAGAGTCCCGCCCGACCGGCCCCGGTTTCGGGTAGCATAGCATACCCGTCCCTATCCATCTTCCCGCTAAATTCATTATTCCCCTCCGTCTCGCTCTTGCGCCGTCTATCTTTATCATATCGTATCGTATCGTATAACCCCCACACGTATAGGCGGTTTTAGAAACATGCCACGGCACGGTGGTTCCCGGCAGATGAGCGCGCTGGAGGATTCCAGGCTGTAAGGACGTAAGGGATGAATAAGCCTTCATGTCTCAAACTTTTACTCATCGCTAGACTCCCTAGGTAGGTATTTCATTTCCCCTTGTGACTAACGGCAACCCACTCCGGTCGCGCTCCTCGTAACGACGGGTGTGTCCCCGATATCTATAGTTACCTACCTATACTACGACATAGCGCACGCGAAGATTTGCTGTTGAAATACCTAACCGCTTTCCCGGGGTGATTATGTCACCGGAAGCTTGGACGCTTGGACGCTTGGCGCGAACGGAACTCAAAAACGGCGCCAAAATTCTAAATCACGACACGGAGACGTACTTGTAAATCCCAAGAAGAGAATAAATTAAATTAGTCCGCGGGTCTCATGCAGACTTTGTAACGTTGCATGCGATGTTGAATCTGAGACAACGACGATGATGGCTAAACTCGACTAAGACTGGTTCGGCTTGGGGCAAGTACAGGGTAAGCGGGGTCGAAAAGGAGCGGTGTCACGTGCGTCAACATTCCCCCGAATAATGAATTTCCATCTCGAATGTGAAGTATGTTTCCATGCGGGCGGAATTGAGCTCTATTTAGAACATATGAGCTCGAGGGGCACGCTTCCAAACCGATACTTAGTTCCTCCAGTAGGCACCAAGCCTCTTTGAACGCACCGAAAATCGAAATGAATGCATCCGCTCACGGGTTCGCTCCTTTTCATGGCCTCTTGATGTCGATGGGGTCGCTACGCGGCACCTCTCCTGTGATAACTGGGCGTTAGAGATTCCCGCTTGCGGTGTTTGAATTTACTAACTCGTAGAAGACTAGAGTACACGGGAAGGGGAAGGTGCTATTGCCGAAAATCTCGAATAAGAAAGTCAGACGTACGGCTGCCACCATATCCACCGTCGGAGCCTATTTTTGGTTTACTGGGAATACTGGCACCGCCACCATTCTGGGGGGCGTGGGAGACGATGATGTGGCCCGAGTCCTGGCCGGACTGGCTGGTCTTCTCGCTGAACGTTGTGCTGTCTTGAGTTGTGAATGAACTGGTTCCCTTTCCGCCGCCGCTAGTGACGGGCTGGCTGCGGTTGGGAGCACCGCTTTGGCCTTTGTCCGCTTGCATGTTGCCTTGTGATGAGGGTTGGACGCGTTACAATGGATATGTAAGTAGGATTGAGTCTTAGGCGTAGTCGCGATACTCTGGAGTGGTGAGAAACCGATGTGAGATGATGGGGAAACTGGAGAGAGCAAAGAGGATGGGGGGAAAGGCGAAAGGGATAGGTTTAAATATTCGGCGACGGTGACACTGGTGACATACAGAGACTGAGTTCTGTGTTACTCGGGCGGTCTGAGGCTCGCAATCGGAAGTAAGTTGGTTACACGTTGTTTGAGTTCTGGCCGAGTAACGCGCGTTGTCTGAACCACCACCTCGCACAACCGATCGGTCAAACTCTATCAGCGGTGTTGAGTGGAGGTGGCGGTCCTTGGTAGGTAGTAATTGAGTGTAAGGAAATGGGAACTGCCACGTCAGGGTGAGTAGACGTGCTACTTTCCGCGCTTGTGGAAGACAGTCCGTACAACCTTCTGAGACGAGACCGCTGTTGGTCGACGATAACTGCTATTCTCGTGGAACGTGATAGCACCCGACGAGATGACGCGAACGGGTGCTGCTGGCGGTCTGATTTGGCTTGTCTGGAACTTCTCGACTTGGCGGTTTGGTTGGGGCTTGCATGGAAGGCACGTCGTGTAAACGATCTGAGCGCATGTGATCGATGAGGGGTTCTCGGGGTCATATTACGCCCGTACGAGAACCGATAATCTATATAAAGTAAAGCCTTGTGCAGTGACGGCTTATGGAGAAAGAATAGGACTCGGTCGAATGATCGATCGATCTTAACATCGGTGCTGTCGGTGGACCTCCGTTTGGGTATCGCATGGTATGGTTCAGACACCGGGGCAGGCGAGTATATCTACCTAAATAAACCAAGGATAATAATACCTAGCATAGTTCACATTCTTGCGCCCTCCGAGGCTGGTGGAATTAGGAGCAGACAGTATCGCAAAGTACCTACAGGACTGGATGGCTTCATTGAATGGCGGGTAATGCCACGTATGTAGACCAAAGCGAGAATTACGAGCGGTAGGTACCTACATGCAGGTAGGTAGGGTAATGTTTTTGAGCAACAGGTATACGGATACTACCTTTAGGTACGTACCTATGTACTTACCTATGTACATACCTATGTACATACTTACCTAAGGTAGGATCTAATATTGAGGTCCTGCTTGGAGCTGGAACTGTGCCTTCTGGGCAAGAAGCATGAATAACGCATTCTTCACGGTAATTGCGATGAGGTTTCAGTCGTGATAATCTATGAAACGGGGAAAGCACACCCAAATCCTCCAGAAAATCCAGAAAATGCCTTCTGTCCAAACAGTACCTCTTTACCAAAGGTAGGTATGAGCATGCCGGATATGGCTGCCATAGAAAGATAGGTAGGTAGGCGGTGTAGAGCAGGTGCTATAGCATCAAGGCTACCTACCTAGGTAGCCAGGTTTGTTATGAGGAACGACGCCAAACCTCGGGGATTTTCACGCTGTGAACACATCTTCTTCCTCAACGTCAACATCTACAATCTATCAACTATCAACTATCAACTATCAATATGACCCTGCTCTGCTTTCTAAAACGCTCGCTAAAAGTCCTGGCAACATTGTTTCTCGAACGGTCCATCGAATCTTTGGTAACCTCGCCCGTCGTTATTTCGTCGACACTTCTGCTCATCTCTGGAGTATTATTGCATATGCACCTGATTATCAACGACCCAAAATATCGCCATTACCTTCGTACACGCCTCCCGACCGTGCTACGTGACCTTCTGGGTGTGATTAATTAAATCCTCCATCAATACTACCACCGTCACCGCCACCGCCATCGCCATTGTCAACGGGTTGGGTACTAAACGGCCTCCCTTACAGCAGACTCTACAAGTCACCATAATGCACACGCTGTTTCCTTTCGTACGGGCTCTGCGAAGGCTGTGTACAAAAGCTAGTGAAACAATTTTTGTCATTATCGTATTCGGCTTTCTCATCGCGATAATTGCCCCGATCGTTGTAATACTGCACCTTATAAACATTGGTCCACAGTGGCCTCGTGTACTCCGCTTTCCCGAAGAACCTCTCGACGAAGATTTCGAAGATTGATTTCCTTGACATTATTACCATCCATAAGGCCTTGCTCCAGACCCCCATTTTCGGCAGAGTATCTACGACCCCCAGAATGCCCGTCGAGCTACCCCACAGAGAACGGGTTATTTTGGCTGCTTTCGCGGCCGTTATTATTATAATCCTCGTGGCTTTGGTCTCTTTAGCTGCTACTGCTTTCAGCTCGTTGCTTTTCCTATTTTATGCGCTACTGTATATTGGAGGAACAGTTAAGCCTAAGCACTATTAGGCCCTTTTCCCTCGCTACGCCCACTAAGAAGTTCCCCGGAACTCTTCATTGCAGCGGCCTTTGGAAGTTCCTCAAATGCCGTCGGTCTCACAAGCTGCTTGGGCAGCTTGTTTGGTAGCTATAGCCTTTATAACAATCCTAGCAGGCTTCTTTTCTGCTTGTTTAGGCTCGGTACTTATCCTGTATGGTTTACTAGTGCGCAGTATCCAATTTCCCTTTCACTATCTCCTTCAGACTCTCAGAGACAATCACAGACAGCATACTAAGCTGAGCCAAAATACCCGAAGAGAATCCGATTCTGATTAAGTCCTTTGATATCGCCGCCATCACCAAAGAGTTACCCAGAAGACTCCGTTGAAGCATAGCCCCAACAGGAAACCTCTCCTCTTTCGACTCCTCGCACTCCGGCGATACGCACAAAAATGGATCTCGATGAAGATATTTTCAGGCTTTACATAGCCGTGCTGGTTGGCATAAGCGTTCACCTTACGATCGACCCCAACCCTTATCACAGGGCCTGTTCCTTGATGCTCGCAGGCGTGACTCTTTTTTACGGAACACCCGCTGTGGTCATCATGTGAGTAGTAACCCCATAGAAGCGACAAGAGCCCTTTCCCAGTTGTATCTAATTGCCATTTTCAGCATCAAGAATGCAATGTTACCGATTTTTTTTCGGGATGATCCTCCTTTGCTTCTACACTATTTGCGACGAGCGAGTTTAACGATTGATATTCTCTAGAGCTACGCTATTGGCTGTGGCACTTGTTATTGATTTTAATCGCGTACGGTTCGCCTGATAACGGAGGATCTACCTCCATCGAACGATCTTATGTTTTTGTCAATTTACCGGCAAGAAACTCGGCAATCGATTACCAGCTAGCGGTTTTTCAACGTCGCAGAAACCTCCTTTTCAGCCCACTCCCGGAGTTTGGAGTCGCGAGATGTCAAGGCATATCATTCTTACGTTTCCCCCCCTTTCCTTGTCTAGGTTTACTCGGCCAACTTGTACGTTGCTTGATACTCCTTCATGCCCCTTCCGTGTCTCTCCATCCCGAAACGATTCAGCCCGTAACTTTCTGGCTAATTCTTGACAGGCTATTTGAGTTGTGGCTTACTGGCACCGTATACATTGATCAGATGTTGAATTGCATGATTTGGCGTTATGGATCCCTCAAAAAAAGGTGTTGTGAGCCTTCGTTGGGTGTTTATTCAGAGAAGCGCCTCGGAGATATTACCGCTTCCCCGTTTTACGAGCGAAAAAGATTGCCGAACAAATTTTGGCCTTGATTAACTCAATTCCTGGTCGTGGAATATGGGCATTCTGGAGTCTAATACCCGTTCGAATTAAAGCGACACCTTGGTCCCCTGGGCTTATCGAACCTGAAGTCATACTACGGCGAACTTTTTGGCGCATCATTAGGTTATCGTGGACCAATATTTTCCCATGTCTGCAGCGGTATCATTGTTTTCTCATTGTATAGCGTATCGCCCACTCTGGCGAAGCGAACAGCCCAAAGTATTGAGAAGCTAGCCACCCATCAAGGTATTCATAGAGAAGGCCTATGGGGTAATATTTGTTCAAGTCATGTTCGTTATAATGAAATTAATATACACTATGATAGCGTGTGATAACAAGCACTGGCAACCGGCTTTAATGTTGCACGTGCCGGGCATAGTTATGCTGTAGGTAGTAGGCATTGTGGCAGCCGGCAGGCAAAATAAATTGCTAGCACAGATAGCCAGACTGGCCTAATGCTAGCTGAAGGTTGACGTGGGAGGAATATAGAGAGCTTGGTAGTGTAATAGTAGGAAAGTAAGTGGACGAGTGCGCTACGCCAGCTATGCGGTATAGGAATGGATTTGGAAGGTTTAGTGAGGTCGGTGCCAAGGTCAGGCGGATCAGGCGGATCAGGCGGATCAGGCAGTACTCATGATACAGACGCTCAAAAGGCGTACAACTCGCATTTATGTTCTCTGTATGTACCGACGCAGCTGGACGAGGACCCCAGGGGCAAAATGAGACGCAATATGCCCTACTTGAAGGGCACCTATGCCATGGTGTCTTAGTATGACCAGGAGTTCTCTTATTAATACGCGGGCAGTATACATCTATGTAGTCGATCTGCTTGACTATTTGCCTCAACGTTACGCTTCTGAAGCTTCTGAAGCTTCTGCATACTCGTTTAGCTTAATCACCGCGTCATTCTTGTGGTCTTTCATGTCCAAACCCGCGATGAATTCCCACTTTGTCGACAGTAGCAGCCCTAATTTATCCGGGTCCAGGCCGGCTTCTTTAACTTGCCCGCATAGAATCATCCCGGTCTCCCGACTCGAGTCGACGACCCTCTGGCATCGCGGCCGCCTCAACGCATCGTACGCCTTGAAGGCTGCCTCGATCTGCGCCGGTAAGTGTACGTGGCGGAAAAGTCCCTGCATGATCATGGCGTCTTCAAACGCCATCGCGGCGCCGGAGCCTTGCCAGGGGGTCATAGCATGAGCCGCATCGCCCATTAAACATACCGTGCCGTTCGAGTAGCGGGGTGTCTCTTTATGCTCCCACTGGGAGTATCCGTATAGATCATCTTGTTCGAGTGCGAGCTGGCATGATATTAGCTAATTACTGGACCTGGTTCGTTTAAAAAGTTAGCTTTCTTCGATCATGCCCTTGGCGATGGGGCCGTCAAGCCAGTTGTGGAGTGTCTGTGTTAGTATCTCCCTGTTTAGTGGGCGTTTTCGATCATTCGTCGGTGAACGCTCAACGGCGGATATGACGCATTGCACCACTGTTCTGTTCTCTAGGACGTCGTGCATCAGGAATCCGCCATCCCCGACCCATCCGCATTGGCGGTCTACCTCGAACAGATCCTCTCCCAACACTTCTTTGGCTTTCTCCATCGACGCCAAGCTTCTGCAGTCCCAGAAGCCCGCTGGCGTCGCAGCATAATTGGCGGCTTCGCTTTGAAGCACGTACGGACGAACTGAGCTGAAGATGCCGTCGGCACCAATCACGCCGTCGAATTCGTCTGTAGTCCCATCCTCAAAGGTTACCCTGGTGCGATGGGTACTGGAAGCGGGATTGATCGAGGCCAATTTCTTATTGGGATGGAGGATGTCCTGAGGTAGTGGTGCGACTAGCTCGCGAAGCAAAGATGCGCGGTGGACTACCACCTCGGACTCAGTGCCAGCTGAATCGAAGATGATCTTCCCGGCATGTGGTCCTGAACCCTATGCAGCAGAATGAGTTGATATACAAGTCCACACCGATGGTAGTTGGTAGTTTGAATCATGAACAATATACATACCACAACGCTCCGGGAAGAGTTCAAGAGGACAGCGCCAGCTTTCTTCAGCAACTCTTCTTTGCCGCCCGGGGGAAATATCTGTTCTAACGCTTGAAGCGCATTCGTGCTCAGCGCGACGGCGGCACCGCGCTCTGAGAAGGTCGGTGCCGCTTCGTACACTTGGATTTGGACATGAGGGATCTGTGTGAGCGCGTTGGCCAGGCTGCTCCCTGCGAGACCTCCGCCAATGATGGCGATGCGCAGATGGGACGGGGTTGCTGCCATTGCGCAAGGTAGGGTAGAGTAGGTTTACTGATAAGAGACTGTATAGTCTTCGCAAATAATACCGGACGGAATAGAACTCTTTGTACACATATTCCTACCTCAGGTTTGGTCAAACGATGCCAGCGCGGCTCCGGCGGTCGTCATTATGGTGGCACTACTTTGTTGTTATATGCACATGTAAATACCTAGCTAACCCAGGTACCTAATGTAAGCACTGCCTTCTTTTTTAAATGGGTTCGGGCCAATGCCGTGGAACAGTAGGTAGCGTCTCACCGCTTGTCTAGATCGACAGGTAGGGCGATTCACGAGATATTACCATGTACCTAACGGTTAGGGGAGTTGGAGTAGGTAGGTATGCGTCGGTAGCCTAGGTGGTAGGTGGCGGGGTACGCTGCTTAGCTGCCTAGCATTAGGTACTGCCAATCCAAGAACATCAAACTCGACGACTAAGCTTCCCTCTGGGGAATCTGCTTACTCGATGGAATTAATGGCAAAAACACAAAGTGCGGTATAGATTAGATCAAGGTATCCTAGATGTATCTATCTTGTGATACTATCAAGGAGAGTTTTGGTAACTTCCCAATTCTCAAATAGATGCGCCGTAGTTTAGTTATTTCGCTACAAATATCAATCTAAGTTGTAAAATGGACAACTCTGTTCTTAGGCCCTACCCCCTATGACTCTACCTTGCGATGACCTACCTGTGGCCCAGCTTCACTCTGGTGTGGATACCCCTGACATTGAGTTACCATAATGTCACTACGATATTTCCGTTCGGGCCTTCCAACATGACGGTCGGAGGTATTATAATAAGGGCTTCTACTTGGGCTTGGAGGAGCGCACGCGAATTATGAATAATCTTCTAAGGTGCCAAAGGTTCCTAGGACGCTCGCTATTCTGAAGGTTTCCGGGAGTGGCGGTGACGTCGAGACTATATACGGCAGTTAACAACTAACATTCCGACTCGCCTAATATTGCCCCAATCGCCCGATTCCTTTGACTTTGCCGGACGCTTTCTGTCACACCCTGAACATTAGCGAATCCCGTATTCCAGCGCGTCTCACGTGTCACGCGTGACAGGTACGCGGCGATGTTTGTGTGTTACCGGCACTAAAATGGCTACAAAATCGATTGTATTTCACCTCATTCATCGGACCATGGGACGCAATGGGTCCAAGAATAGATCAATATATGATACCATGCGATTGCCCAGCCTTCTTTCTTTGGGGGCTTGTAAGCCACATAGAGGTCTTCATAAATGCAAGAAAAGGCTTTGAATACGTTGGTGACGAGGAAAATCACTCTTCTCACCCTATGTGCCTTCTCACAGCTCGTTGGGGGGAGGTGGAACAACCCAACGCCGGCCCAGTTTCCTCACGTCCCAGATTATGGCCATCGGGTAATAATATCTGATCTACTCATACACCTAACGGGAAAGAGGCTGATAGTTTTTTCGTATAGCCTAACTTCCCCTACATGGTTGATAACCAACACAACTATTTCAACAATGCTCCTGATAAGGGTGAGTATTTCCGTTGACCTTGACTAAGGTGTAGATGATCGTCGCCAAGGGCGCCAAAATGGACCTGTATGAGCATATTCGGGCAGCTTTGAGAATTATATGGAAAACCTTCTAAGCGGCCGTGTGGTTCGGGGGAGCTATGATAGAGACTTAACTCCTACGGCAAAGAACACATTACACCACAATCACAAAATCGATGAAAGATCACCCCACAAACTTCCGGGGAGAGAATCAGGTTATTGGCTCCCAACTCTTGCGGCTTTGGGAAGTGTGAGTAATACCGGCATGCAATAACTTCTACGATAACGCAGCAGCAGCGTTGACTTGGAACCCCCTAGCAACCTCTGGCTGGCTCCGATTACAAGTTTTACCGGAACGTTCTTGGTTATAAGGCGGACAACTCGGGCAATAATGATGCCACCGAAGCTATTAATGCAGCTGTCCAGGACGACAATCGGCGTGATAAAGAGTGTGGGAACAGCTTCACCCAGGGCGCCATTATATATTTCCCAGTGAGTTCTCCCCCCGTCATTAACCCGTTAATTCTGTGGGATCCGGCCGCTTAAATGACACTACAGGCTGGAACCTACAAGATCTGTAGCCCTGTAATACAGCTGTACTATACGCAGTTCATCGGCGATGCAACCAATCCGCCGACAATCAAGGGCTGCGACAACTTCACCGGCATTGCGCTCTTTGACACAGACCCGTACATTCCCGGGGGGTAAGCAATCAGATATGCAATTCACGGGCATGGTGGGCCACTACCACAATCAACCAACAATAAAAAAATTCGACTAAAAGCAATCAGAAATAGACCAGAGGCGGGGTGAAAAATTACAAAACAACTACCAAGCACCTCTACACCTTTAAATATTAATTATATAATTAATTAATATTATATAAAAGTATTTAGTAGTTGTTTTGTAATTATTTACTTTGCTTTTGGTTTGCTTTTGGTTTTTTTTTATTGTCGAACAAATGTGGCGACTGGGATACGAGAACCCAATGGGACTATTCGCGGCGAGATGCGGGGGGTTCCTGCCCTCTCGACCCGCAAGGCGGCAGCGGCAGCGAGACCTCAATCACTTTCGCATCGGGCGCGACGGCCTGGCCGACCTGTGCGGGAGCGGGGGGGTGCGGATACGTTCCCGTCCCGGCGCGGCTCCGGATTGGGAATGTCGCGATTAGTTCTGTGCCCACTAGTGCATATGGTATATGGTCAACCGTGCCGGGCACGGGGCCCGGGTTCGACGGGCTCCAATCGTCTGCAAGCAATCAGTTGGCGGCCGGGTGGCGGTCGAGCGCCCCGGCTGGTGGTGGCCTGCAGACCGCGTACGCGAACGTGATGGGGGCGCCTGTAATTATCTGGCTTCTGTGGCGACGTATGACGGCGTTGTACCCGCGGCGCTAGTAGGTGCTGCTTGTTACCGGGGGGATTATACCGCCGTCCAATCGTGTGGTTCCAGCGGGATTAGTATGACCGAGCAGTTGATCTGCCGGTGGTCTTGATGCTGTATTACTCCATTCCAGGCCCATCTTGTCATGAATTAATTACTCTGTTTCCATTCTAATATAATTAATATCACAAAATAATAACACGATTAATAATAAAACAGCTATTGATTAACCAAGGTATGTCATGTAATAGCTTCCTATGATTGGAGACTTGCAGCGGTGGAACATGTTATTATTAGTTAGTTATCCTAAGAAATCTATATAAGGCCGAGCGTTCCACCGTTTTCGGATACTTGTGCCTTCCGACTTCAAATTCCCACATCGTGTCACTTAATCGCCGACAAACAACATCTTATTTCCCAGGGACCAAAGATTCACGATAAAAATGCACGATTGAAATCTCCTATCTGTTTTTTCTTTCATTTTGATAACTACTAAAACAACATAAAATCGCCCACCATCCTCTGCAATTTTAAACTAGTCGCCATGTCCAACGAAGACGACATAAATCCGCCATGCTGGATCGAAGATCCTATGTTAGGTCAGCACAGCCCCTATTCTCTCGTCGTCTACGTTGTGGCTCGATTCAACGCTGTCTATAGGCCGCTTTCTGTCTTGACGATAGAGGAGGCCGACGTCGACCAGGTGCAAGCGGACGAAATCATCCCGCTGTGCCAGCGCCTGTCAGCCATGCTGGCGGACCCGTCGAATCGCGTGGCGTTGGCGTCAGAGCTGAGCCTGGCTGCGGACTTCTACTCCAATGAACGGAGCACCTCGGGCCCGTCGATACACGATCTCCCCAAGACCGGGGGTTTAGAGTATTTCAGGCAACCGGACGAGGGCGATCGTGTTTATCGAGACTTCCCCGACTTCCCGTTCATCTCAACTTGTCTCATGCTCGCCGGGGAATTGTCTTCGGACTGTCCAATGCGTCTGCGGCCGCTGGGTACTCGCTTTCGGGACGGCGACGCTACGTCTTACAGCATGGTAGTGTTTGACGTCAGCGATCTCGAACAGTCGCGATACGGCATCGTGGCTTTTAAGGTGCAGCACATGGTTTTGGTCGAGTCTCTGGAGATGTGGCGGGTGTGGACGGATTGGGGCCGGCCGCTAGGGGGTGAAAGAGAACTCCGAGTCGGCGAACCTCAATCTCGGACGCCACTCTCTGTCAGAGAGTTCGCCACCAAGTTCGGGGTTAAGATTCCGGATGACGCCAGTGCGCTTGATGGTGTTCCGCTCGTTGAGCCGGATGCGTTCCGGTGTGAGTTTCCCGCTTGCTCACATTAACTCTGTGATGTGAATGCTGACAATAACCTACGCATCTAGTGATCTGGCCCTCCGAGAGCTCGGAAACTGAGAACGGCCGAGTTTCTCAGGGTCCGCCACAATCGGGATCAAGCATCGACTCCTCTGGTGCTAGACTCGCACGAAGGATCGAAGGGATATTGCAGACGGATGGTTTCTCGTTACCGCTTCTTAACGGGGTGCGTAAACTCCGCGCGTTCCAACAATCCCTTCGCAGAGTACTACTGGAGAAACCAGATTATCTAAATGGCCCCGAAGGCTCCGGGCTCCTCGGGTTAGCCTTCGAAGCCGAGACACATCTGAATCTCGTGCAGTACGATGGGCTCAGCGGGGAAGTGATACGAGCTGCGCTTGACAGAGACGAGTTGAAACAAATCCAGTCAGTCAGCATTTGCATCGACAGGATCACAGAGACGCCAAGACATTTAGCAGACGCATTGTTCCCGTCCGGTATGAAACACGACTTCTACATCTTGCAATCGCCGAGTCGGAACTCGGACGATCGCGCCATAGAATTCATGCAGGAACTATGCAGGGTTCCAGACCGCCTATCTCTGAGCAATAAAATATTCATCTCCGGGATCTACTCAAGCGCCTTGCGACGCCAACCCTGGGTGCCGGCGTCCGGACCCGGGCTCCCAACATCCGCCTTCCCCGTGCAGTACATCTTCCACCGCACGCAATATAGCCCACAGCGGCGTTGGTGGACCACGCGGAGCGGGTACATCGGCGACGGGATGCTCTCCCCGCTCGCCTCCGCTACGGGACTTCTGGCGTGGCTTGGGAGGCTCGCTTCGAGAGTCCTGCTGTGGGCGGTCGGGGCGCCTGACCTCGAGGACCCATTGCGGACCCAAGTCTCGCCCATCCCAGCCGAAGAGTTCAAACTCCAGGGGTTGCAACCCCGAGACGCAGTGCGTAGACCTCTGTGCAGCGGGACTTGGTGTGTTGTCGTCAGCACCGAGAAGTACGGCGACACCGCGAGGGACGAGGCAAACTCGCGGGGCCGAGGCTGGGCGCCTTCCGAGGCGCAGTATATCGGGTTTGCGCTTGTGCGGTTGCTCGTTGATGTTGTGGCTGAGGATTCCCCCATTACCGTCGCTGCTGAGGACGTACAAGTCTGTGGACTTGCTGAATTCCTTGGTCAGACTTCGCCTGCGCCCGTGGATGCGGCGTTGGTAGAACGGCGACTGGCTGAAGCTGAAGAGAAAATCTCACACTGGAATTGTCAGGGCCGGCTTGGGGAGGGACTGCGGTGGCTTCGGCAGTTGGAGGTCGAGGAGGCCATCGAGGTGCTGAATATGGGGTTGAAGGAACATTTTGGGCTCTGAGTAGACGAGGCGTGGAGTGTATCGCTGACGTACGTTGTTTGGTGTTCATAAACCGGTCTCGGCACATGAAAACACTTCCTAACCCCTAGTATAAGGGGCGTGGCAGAGTAACCAGGGGATTTAACCTACTTTGATATCTTTCAAGGCTTGGGGCCTGTAGAGGGGTTTCCAGTTGCTAATATTGAATCACGAGGTCCAATGAGGCCAGAAAGAAATGTAAGAGTTTTATACCAAGTAGCGCAAAATATTCAGCCACTGAATGCCTACGCGATAAGGGAAAAAAGGTGGTAAGGTGAAAATACCTAACTAACTAATGGAGTGACGGGCCGCATGTGATAGATGGCGTAGCAGAGCTTCCTTGAAGACAAACATGGCTGATTGCGAGTGCATGGGCGCTGGCCTCCCTTTTCAATATCTCAGAGACTAAGGCAAGGGATATCTCCCACAAGGAAGCCGGGCGTCTACCCCACGCCATTACCGAAGCATGTGAGGCGCGAAGTCAGAATTAAGAGGTGACCTGCCCAATTTCGAGCCGATCATCGTTACTAGCCCCGTCAACGGCCCCCAGAATCTCCCCAAATGCGTTGTGTATTCCCGAAACGATACGCAAGCCGTTTCTTTCCATCGTAGCGGTAATTAGCTCGAACGAATAAATGTGGCCTTCCTGTAGAATTTCGAAACGAGTTTTGCCTCACTCGGAAATCTAGGGCTGGAGTGTATCGATTTCCTCAACGCGATGTATTTGGTTCACTAGTGTCCTACACAGAAAGCGGAATGCCACTTACGCATCCAGAGGCTCGCTTCGACCAAGTGTGAGCTAAAAATGAAGCCCTTGAGGGTAGCGAGACTCAGAATATGAAGCTTCCTGCCAGGTCATATTAATCAGCGGACTTACGCCCAGCTAGTTGTTAGCTATTCTCCCTTGCTACGCCAAATTTCCTAAAGTTCCACGACAGGTGTATACGTGGCGAGCTTTTACCAGCCGCCCGCTCTAGCCAGGTCACCTCGCCTTATATTTGGGGCACAGGCGGATTATGATTGTTGGTTGTTGTTGCACAAGCAATCATAAAGCAAGGGTCGTTATGCCTAATTCCCGGCGATATATTGATTCTGCGAGCGTACGAATGGACATAACAGCCCTAGAAACACAAACCGAATAATCGTCGCGTGACCCCAGTTACTATATAACCGACTTTGAAAATGAGGCTGTACGGATCCCTGTGGCAGAACGGCCCAGGTTTATAAAAGCCCACGATCGTCCCGGACGAGGCATGAGCAACTCTCCTCAGTCCAACCACGAATACACAGCCTATTCCTCCGCACCTGATCCCCTACAATATTCAAATCACTGTCAGAGGAGAGCACCGTACCAATCTCCCGCTCACATACCTTTCTTCTCGAATAATATCACTTTCACCAGCCCTCAAATCCCCCATCAAGTAAGCAATATTGAAGCTTTCAATCGCCCACTCACTGACACTCCCAGCTAGCCTAAGCGCGATGTGCTGGGCGCACATAATTGGATGGAACTGCGGCGAAGTATCCGAAATGATCGACGCCTGTGCCGAGTGGGCTGCAGCCCATCCCTGGTGCGAGGAAGGCAGTAGGGTGTGTCGTAACTTCAACCCCTTGGAACCCAGGTATAGCAAGGTCGCATCTGACTGCGGAAAGGCGGATTGCGTTGGCGCGTGTCCGCGCGGGGAAGAGTATGTGAAGCGGAGTAGCTCCCAGAAGCGCCGCGCTCGCCGCGGCGGCCACCGGTGAGCCTTCGGGAGTTGAAACCGGGTGTCGAGCTAGGTTCACCTGATGCACTTTTGTTCCGGCTTCCCAGGCTTCTTTTTTATATTATTGTGGCGGGTGGGATTCCTAGGGAATTCATGACTAACACGCCGTTGCAATTTGAGATCGAGATTAGGGACGCTGGGCCTTCGCTTATACGCCTATACAATAAACCAGATTGGATCACTTGTCCTTGTTATATAAAATGGTTGCTTATTATTATGATGCTGGGCATCGGTCGGCTAATAGTCCGTCTAGATCTGTGTACCGCGGAAACTGTTGACACGCCACGCAGTAAATATAGCCTCTATCGCGGTTTCGCACACTCGATCTAGTGTCCTAGTAGACGTTTTGGCTAGATATCTAATTGTGGGATCTTGAAAGAGGTCGTATATTCTGGGGGTCAGGGTCTGATGTGTATGGTAGGTATAATGAACCCGTCGCCTTAACCGATGATGATCGTGAACCTAAAAGACGTCTTCGTTCTATCACTCGGTACTCACTGCCTCCTTAATATAGGTACATGGCGTCTAGTGCTAACCCTGTTTCCATCTATCGTAGATCATGTTCAATGTTAGTCGAAAGGAACATCGAGAAATGACAGGCCATGGTACTCATCTCACTCACCTACTCAACCAATGGCGTCATCTTTTCGATTTGGTTTGTACTGGGCCTCGCCGGAAGAAGAGAGGTTGACCAATATTCTTATCCGATAATTAGGCCGTGAAGAAATACAAACAAGTAGTAGATCATCCAAGCCCTAGGATAGCCTGCCTCGACGTTGACTTAATCACGTGTGTCTCACAAAAGCGAACAACCGCACGGCAAGGGCCGCTCATAAGTGGACTAATCAGAAAAGGGGGCTCTTGGGGGCCATCACAGCCTTGCCAACCCTCGTCTATCTTGGGTTCCCGATTCGATACTACCGAGAGCCGATCCCCTAGGTAACTACCCCATTGGAACTTTTTTGCAAGTATCTCACGTCGAGCGCAAGGTACCCACAGCTACTACACTACACTACACTACTTTGCCAGGCCCCTTGCCACTCACCCCCCCCAGTGACTGGAGGGTTGGCGACATGTATATACGCATTGCACATTGCTACATGCAACACTAATCGCGACTCAAGCGCCGTCATGCTTGCGACAACATCGCGTAATCCCGGCCGATATGCCGGGCCCCCTGTCAAAGTACACATTGCCGTCGCGTTTTGCTGACTTGTCAAATTTAAGATGATTTGGAAACCATCGCCAGACTCGCAGCACAGCCGGGCGAAGTCTTCGCGAGCGGCCAGTCCTCTAAACCCAAGCTTAGTGCCACCGTCTAGGATAAAAAGTTCCACTGTATGTATGTATGTTATTTACTGCCGCGTGTCACGTATGCATAAGCGTGGCTTTAGCATCAGTTTTTAATTTACTGTTAAATTAGGATAGGTCCTGACGTTATAAACGGGCGGCTCGAAACGGTTGCCATAACCCTTACCCTAACTAACTCACAGGGTCTTGAATAATTACCCACACGGATGAACACGGGATATACAGGGGGTGTCCAGGCATCCCACTGCTGCAACTCATGAGGCTTATGATCAGCATCGTCGGGGCCCCGGGGGCCTCTTCCGGGAAGTAAGCGACGTAAACAATCAGCCGCGAACCATAACAATGGGATGGTCTTCGCATGGAAAACTCATCCTGTGACACAAGGCACAGAAAAATCACCTGCTCCGGATTCTAATTATCTGTGCCTATGAGACTGGGCATTCCCTGTCCTCAACATTTGGTGTTGATCCCGTTGTAGAATCCGTTGGCGGCCGGAGACCTTAGCCTAGACCTCGGCGCTTCCGTTTATCCGTCCCTGGCTGTGTTGGGCGAGGCAGAATATCATGGAAGTATACAGTGCCTGAAATGAGCACGTCTGGATGGCTGGTATACCTAGATACAACTGGTGTGGATGGGGGGGGATTATACTTCTTTAATTAAGGTATGTAGTACAGTGTAGGTGGTGTGCTGCGTGGTGTGCTGCGGGCCAGTGTGGCGTTGATAAGGTCACGCCCGAGCCAGGGCACGATCCTTTTCAGAAAATATTTCCTGCCAATCGACACAATTACTTTGGGACAAGAAGCGTCCCACGTAGTGGGCCACGGACTAGCGTACCGAATGTTATTTATCAGTACACTACTGTATAGGAAGAACAAGGGGAAAGCAGATCAAGCAAGCGGATGATGCGGATGAGAATGAGGTCGAAATAAGTAAAATGCCTTCTTTCAGCCGCAATATTGAGGCCGAAAACCGTAGTGAAGTTCAGCAGAGCCGCGAACCATGGTGCGAAGTTGTACCTTGGCTCACAGCTGTGTGGTCCGGTACTATCGATCGGCGCTTAGCTATTTTATGCTTTGAGTAATCACTATCCTTAATCTGTGATCGCCGGTTGGGCGAAGATCTAGTGCGCCATGGTACTGTGGCGGTCAAGAATTACGCTAGCAAGATACCGATTTTGTACCCGTTTAAGCACCCAGGTAGCTTGACAGTGTTAGGTCACAGCCTGTAGGGCCAGAGTAGGTATTAAGATCGTGGTGATGCGAATGTTCAATGTGGAAGACTGGTGATTTTCCCTAACTACACTATACCAAATCATGTATAGGTATCCCCCGAGTATGTAGTGTCACTAAGAGGCTAGAACAAGAGGCCGAAGCTTCGTTCATCGACTTTTCCGTTGGGTGTCCTGTTTGTCGCTTATTAAGAGCGTGTTTCTGCGAGGCCTTTGACCCAAAAGTCCCCCTTTCTCCTCCTTTGCTCCCTTGCTAGAACTCTCGCCTCGGTTGTGCGATTTCAGCAGTAGGGCCCTCAGAGTCCTCA